>VXBU01005971.1:786743-851171 GCA_013400315.1 Bombycilla garrulus
CTGGGGAGCCCTTCCCTTCCCTTCCCTTCCCTTCCCTTCCCTTCCCTTCCCTTCCCCACTTAATCCTGCTCCTTTTGCAATCCTTCCCTTGTTTTACATCCAGCTGCTCCAGAATTTCACCTGTGACTCTCTGGCCATTTATTCCCATTTAATCTTTAATTCCCTTGGCTGTTACTCCGCATCACTTACAGTCTTTTCTGCAGATGGGCCTTTATTTGGCTGGGGGGTGTGTGGGATAGATGGACTGTTCACTAAACTAAAGCACCTTCTTGTGTGAAGACAGGCACACATTCCTCTGACTTATTAACCCCCCCTTTTTTGCAGAGTGTGAATTCTGGCTGCCACCTGCAGGGTGGCTCCAGCAATCAGGATTTATCCAGGCAGGAATCAGGCCAGGTATGCTCCAGCATGGTACCAAATCTATCCTGGACAGCTGTAATCCCACTGGCACTGTTCAGCACACCCATCGACGTTCTGCCCAACCACAGAAAGGACGGGCTGCAAACTGACACAATTTCCTTTATAGAACCCCACTTTTAGGACCTGCTAGATAGTAATAACTTGTATTAGCAATTTTCCCCATCTGTATATTAACAGGTGTGTGTTTGTCAGAGTCCTCCCGTTTCCTCTAAAGACTTTGGTGACTTGGAGAGAGCTGAGACACCAGTGGGCTGGTCAGGGAGGACAAAGTTTTGTGTTTTTCTTCCTACTGCTGATATTCTATAAAAGTTTTTACCGGCTGTAATGTTTATCCTTGCGACAGGTAAAGCCACACTGGGCAACTCAATGAAGTCATGCTGTGAGTACCACTGTCAGGAACATTTTCATCCCTTCACAGATCAGAATAAAGCATACCCTGCCATGCAATATGAACAGCAACTTGTTACACCTGAAGTTTTTGCATTTGAGTTGGCATCCAGCAAAGAAGCAAAGTGCACAGCCCATAAAAGACTTAGAAAAGCAGGCCCCAGTTCTTTAGATATGTGTTTGCTAGAGAATTCTTTGGAGGATATAATCCTTTAGCTACAAAAATAATAATAAATACTCAAGTCAAAGTGAATAAAAGCTGCCTTCTTTCCTACAAAGTTTTCTCAGTGTTGTCACAAGAGCAAATACCAAATACCAAGTAATTTGTACAAGTGAAAGTTGCATATACCAAAATGTTCTTCATTTTCAGTGTCCTTTACTGCTATTCTCTGGTTTAAAGCAGCAAGGCATTGTCAGAGCTCATACAATCAACAGTCAAACTCAAGGATGGAACACAGCACTAAGACTTTAATTTCTCATTTATAAAATAATTTTTAGAACATGTTAAAATATGCTTTTGAAATAATTAAACGTATACTGAGGATATTCAAGATGGAAAAGTAAGTAACAATTTTAGTATATTTTTTCTCATTTTTTATCTACATGTTCAATTACAAACTTCCCAGTATTATGAAGCTTATGGGAATTGGCTAGTGATTCCAAACTCCACATGCTGGTTTGAAATTCTCTCTCTACGGTTTGTAGCTCAAAGGGGTACGAGGAAGCAGCATGGTTGTATATTATTAAATTCTAATGGAAAAAATACTCCCTTAAAATTCTTCACTGCTTTATTAAATGATCCAAAAAATGAGAGGTGGGGCTGGCATAACTGCCAGGAGGAATGATTGCCAGATACCTCCTATTAGAAGACTACATTTTCAGTTGGTTGAAGAGTTTGCCAAACATCAACTGTTTGGATGAGCACAGCCCTCACCAGGTGTGTGCCTTGGGGATGACTTGTTTGAAAATCTTCAGCCAAACATCTTAGGCCTTTCTGAGCAGGAGCCTATCGAGACTGTTTGGTCATGCTGCCAAATTACGGCAACCTCTGCTTTGAGAAGCTGCTGCTTGCCCGTGTTTGGAGCCGGGGTTAGGGTGGGAATGGCCTGGTGAGGAGGAGGAGGAGGAGTTTGCTGCTTCACTCCGGCCAGGCTGCCAAGCTGAGAAAGCCTCAGCTTGTGTACGCTGAGGGGCTTCCTGAGGTTTGACAGAGAAAATCCCAAAGCCCTCACTTTCACAAACCATGCTGTGGTGAGATGGAGACAAACCTTCTGCCTGACACCAGAGCTTTGTCACTCTGCCTGGGATGGTGGAACTGTCAGCCTGGGTGCCACAAAACCACGGTCCTCTGCTCCTAATGTCTCTCCTGTGGCACCCAGAGAGCCTAGTGCAAGTTGCTTGATTTCAGTATGGAAGAACTCAAACTATGAAACCAGAATGCAAGGAGAAGAAGGGAGAAGGGTGTCAGTAAAGTGACAGAGACTGGTGGAGCAAGGGAAGCGGGCTGGGGGCAGAAGGTGGGAGTAGAATCTCTCTGAACAGAGAAGCTAAAACTATTTGCAAAAAAGAAACTGGGCATCTTGGCTGTGGAAGCAAATGGGAGCAGGTAGAAAATAGACATTGCTGACAAGGCAGGGCATTGTCAAAGGAAAAGAGGGAATCACCAACAACCGTGTTGTTTATGGAGATGCTTGAAATAGAGAATTATCTTCTTATTGCCATCAGATGACTCAAGCAGCAATGTGGGATGGTTCAGAATATTCCACTCCTCCTGATGACTCATTTGGATCTTAGACTGCTACAGGATAAAATCTCTGCTCGTGCCATTTGCTATTAACCCCCTCACCTAACTTGCGAAAAACAGCTTGCTCAAGCATGTGCACTGACACACAGGCACATGCATACACATGTCAAAACTAGATTGAAACAGGGGTTAATCTTGTTCAAAGAGGATTAAAGTGTACAGAATCAAGTAGAGAAAAACAGGAATAAAATACAAAATGCAGCAAGCAGCATTTCTTGTATACAGCCCTTGTTTGCACGGTACAATTCTCACTCATGGGCCTTCCATCTTTCCTGCTGGGGCCCAGCTTTAGGAACTGGATGAAACAAAACAATGCCAATGTTGGCAGCTACCCTATTTTGTATTCTCCTCACTAACAAGGTGCAGTTCCATGTCTTGTTTGCTGGATGCTTCTCAAACTACCCACCGGAGCCCGAATTACAAGGTTTTCCTGTGGCACTATTTACCACTGTGGTCCTTGGACGCTTCTCAGAGATCCTCTGATTCACGTTCAGGGAAATCCCATGAGCTAAAGGAGGGATACTGCCCATGTTTTAAGGGTAAGGTTCTGGCACAAGCATCCCCTCCATCGTGAGAGCCCAAACTCCACAGATGCCGGCAGTGTGTGCTGGAAGCACCTTTCCCTCAGATCCCACTGGCAGAGGCAAACCCTTACCAGAGTTCACAACCAAGGAGCACATGAGGAACCAACATTAAATAATTTGAGTGTGTTAAAAACAAAAAGTAAAATACCTTCCCTCATGGATTTCTGCCAAATACACACCCTTTGTTCTACACAAGGCACAGTTCTAAAGCAAGCACTACCAGGCACTAGGAGGTTAGGGAGCATTTCCCATTACCCCAGGTTAATAAAACTGGTTTTCTCAGTGTTGTAGTGCTGGAACACAGTATAAAATAAAATCAGTTTTAAGAACTTTTTTCTTTCCTTTAATATCTTCTTTTTAAGGAAGTGTTAAGACTGGGAAAGGTTTGACTCATAAATTTGGTACAGTTGGCAATTCCAGCAATGCTTTGGAGGGTGTAATGGGCTGCTGGGCATTGCTGGTTTGTGTCCAAGCAGACACAGTGGGCACTGGCTGACATCCACAGCTCCCGTGACTGGTGACAGCTCAGGGTCCACAGGGGCTCGCTGGCATGGCAAGGACTACCAAGTGAGCACTGAACCCCCCTGCCAGGCCACAGCCAGGTTTCCTTTTCCTCTGGCACAAGAGGAAGACTGGCAGGCTGCAGGGAATGCACATTCCTTTCACACTGCCCGAGGCAGGAGGATCCAGGTCAGGGCAGCAGGGAAGGCCACAGTGCAATTTTTGGCTGTCTGAGTTTGTGGTTATTTTGGATTGTTGTTCCAGTAACACTTTTTTTCCGCTTCTTCTTCTGAATTTTCATTCTTCTTGAGTATTTTCAGTGTTTTGAATGTGCCTGGAGCAGAAAGTCATAACTGAAAGAAACCTGTAATAACATGGATGCTTATGCTAACTTTTACAGAAACCTTCAGACACCTCTGGAAGCAAAGCTCTGAAAGGGATAAATCCAGAAATCACAGGCAACATGCCTTGCACAGTTAAATGGGAGAGTATTTAGAAAGAAAACAGTTTTTCAAGGTGAATGAGTTTGGTGAGAACTCACTGCAAAGGGATTGAACCATAAATTCCTTTTTGCACAGCGCAGGAGACCTCGAGCCCCAAAGGGCAGCTGAGTCTTTGGCAGAATAAACTCCTACATTGCAGCCTAACGATGCCAACAGCAGCGGCCTTGCAGTGAGTGTGGTCTGATGGCACCTTCCAGGAGGACATGGGTGTGTTTTAGTGAAGAGCAAACAGTTCTGAATATATGCTAGACACAAATCACTGAAACTCTGATGATATGGGTAAAATGTTGCTATTTCAAACACAAGGACCAGCATCGTCTCAGTGGAACGGTGGTGGCCTTTTGGGGTGAAGGATTCTTGGCACACTGCAGTAACCTGAAACCAGCCTCACTCAGGGCAAGCTTGACCAAGGCTGAAGAACTGATTCGAAGAGAAAAACAGTTAAAATTGTCCAAACAAAATCAATAAAGGACTCTCGTATTATTTTGAAGGCATTCTTCTGATCTGAAAAAAAAAAGGAAAATTCAAGTTCCTCCCTACAAAGTATTTTTTTCATTTTTGCCTCAGCTCAGGGCTTCTATTTCACCAGAAATATACTTATAAAAATACTCAAATCACATTCTGGAATCCAAAATGACCTATGTGGAAGAAATGTCCTAAATCAACTGGAACTGTTGGCTAATGAGTGAGCATTTTCAATGAAAAAAAAAAAAAACAAAAAAAAACAACAACATAGGAGAAGAGAAGAACCTGAATGTGAAAGCAGTTCTTTCATTTTCCTACAGAATGCTGGATTACTTCTGATAAAATTTGTATTTATAAAAATCTGTTTCTTTGGAGAAGGTATAACTCACCCCCCTGTACTCTCATAATTAAGAGAAAAATGAACCTGTTAAGTGATTTATTGATAAAAAGTAGGGAAACTAAGAGTTAAACTTCCTGTGGACACTGTTAATTTTGAAAGGTGAAAAGGCAAGTGGAAAAAAAAAGGAGCTTAGGAGATGAGAAAGTACTGGAGCTTCCTTCTTAATGTCGTTTCCAACACTCAGCTGCAGGTAATCCTCTGTATAAAAGTCATATTCTTCTTATCTAAACCTTGTAACAGCAGTACTCACATCTTCCAGAACAAGACATACACTCTTAGAAAGTAAGGCTGATACCCAGGTAGATAAATAATGGAAAAAGTGGGATAAACTCCCAGACATTCCTCTGTTCAATGGATTTTAAAAATCAAAATCAGCCACCCCCAAATTTAAACCAGCCTATCCAAGTGTTATATCCTAGCTTTGGCTTTTTTTTTGTCACAACATTGTTACTGAAACGTGATTTTGGTTGGTGAATTTCTTGTAGCACAGGACTGTATGACAAGCAATGTTTCTGCATTTTGTCGTATGTCATTAGTTTTCTCCCCATAAACCATGCAGTCTATCACTCAAATATATCTTCCATGGGTTTTTTTAGTCCCAAAATATTAAATTTTGAATTATTTTAAAACAAAGAGTGAAAAATGAGCTGCACCAGTGAAATCAGTGTTAATTCAATCACACTTTTAAAGGTATCCTGACATTTGAAAAAGTGGCCAAGCACATTCTGCCTGCTTGTTTTGATACAGATACATCTGTCAGGAATTCGTGCACAAGCTTGTAGGGGACTCCCAGCATTGTGTGTGTTGTAAAATAAATCTGCATTGGTCTGCTCCCAATCTAAATACACTTGTGACTAAAGCTCTCACATGCAGATAGAGATCTGGCAAATCAAAGTCTTTCCAGGAGCTGTAACTTATTGAATTTACATACACAATACAACAGGTGATTGAAAAAAAAAAATAAAGTACATCAGAGATTACTTGAACTCTACCGCAATACACTCCTACCATTAGATCTTATTTAATTGAATGATTCATGCCTTACTGGCTTTTCTAGATTTGCTATTTTATATTTCTGCCTTGCTATTTTAAGATGCATTATCTTTAATCCAAAAACTGCCATCCTACCTAAACCTATTTAGAATCTTCTATGATTAAATCTCATTGAATGGAGATTAGTGAGAATTACGGCTCTTTCACAGCACAGTCTGAGGGAACACTCCAACCACAGCTTGGCACAACCCAAAAAGGCCTTGCCCACTTTTAATTTTATAAGGTCAAGATGTGAAGCTATAAAACAGGAGGGATTTTTTTCTTAACTGACAAAAACCAATGGAGGACACACTGATTTGTGTCCTGCAAACTGAAAGCCCTGCAGTTTTCATACATTCATGGGTTATTTGTGCCACGTGCAGAGCACAGCACGTGCAGCTTCTGGAGAGAGGCTGACAGGGACCCAGGTCTCAGGGTGGGAAGGAGCTCAAACCAGGACATGCTTGAACCACAGACCAGCTCCTCTGGAACTTGACGGCTTTGCAGGAAATTCTTGATTTGGAGCCACCACAGATGGCTCAAAAATCTGTCTGCACTTGCAACTAGCAGAAAATGAACAGAAAATTGCCATTATTTGGGAAAGACCAGGGCAGTAACTGAAGAAAAGCCGTTGAAACTTTTATATTCCATGCTTTCTGTTCATTTCAGCTAAAATCCCACTCCCCATTTAAAAACTCCTAGAAATTATTTCCTTGGTCATTTAAGGAACCTGGATCATCCTGTGTGGTTTGAAGTTATCTGAATTCCTGACCTTTGGGGTGGCAGCAGTGGACAGGGACCCTGACTTTGGGCCTGACCACGTTGAGTGCTTAGCAAAAACAAGGACTTTGATTCTAATGCTTTTTGAGCAACAGCCCTTTTTACAAAATAAGTAAAAACCTTACAGATTTGTAGTACACAATCTCAAATTTTAGTTGAAGAAATAGCATTTAAAAGTTATTCCTCTGCAGAGTAGTTAACAATACTAATTTAAAAAAACCACACTAACTTCATCACCTTATTGACAAAATTAAACATTTTCCTTTAAAAAATATGTAATAGTTGAATCTGATTTTTTTCCACAAAGTTCTGAGTTAGTGCACGATTATTTCTAATGGAAAATCTGAGTATGCCTTTTCTGCAATTAAAATGTTTAAAAGATAAATTTCTTTTAAAAATATATTTTTCTTACATTGTCAATTCCCAATGATTAAAAAAAATCATCTTCTTATGCTCACCATATTGAGCTCAGCATTTTGTGAATAGAAAAGTTTAAGATTAAAAAAATCCACGTGTGTGAGATTTGTTTAATAAAGCACTCCAGTTATTGGTCAGTTATTCAGTTACATCAGAGTACGTGGTAAGCAAGTCCACATTCCTTTGAAACAACAGCTTCTGTTTTGGAGGTGTATTTTAGTGGCAAAGGAATATTAGTTGCACTATGAGTTGATTTATTGAACTGTAGAGGATACAGCCTCAAACATTACCTGAACTGCTTCCTGTCTGAGCTGTGCAGGCTGCTGCACTGCCAGTATTTCAAAGTCTGTTTAGCTGAATAAACCTATTTTCAACATTACAAGGGGGTGGAGTCAGCTCTTCCCTTGATCAGCACTTCACGGGAGCTGTGGTACAAAAAGGCCCCAAGTTATGCGTGTGGGAAAACAGGCATAAATAAACGTAAAATAAAAATGTCTCTAAAACATTTTCCACCCTCCAGCACCCTCCCTAATAAAGGGCACAAGAGAACCTGATGTCATGAGGAGCGTGAGAGTCCCTTGGGAGTTTCAGGTCACTTCCCCTTCCTCTTTCTCTTCCTCTTTCTCCTTCCCCTCTCCCTGTTCCTTCCCCTGGCTGATCTCTCACACCATGGGTTTTGTGCCTTTTGGGATGTTTTCTTTCACCCGAGGTGACCTCAGTGGCTCAAGCAGCACCTGAGGAGCGGCTCTGTCCCCTCTGCCAACCGCAGCGCCAGGGGCAGGAGGTGAGAGAGGGGCTGGCCCCAGCTCTGCCCAGGAGCCCCCTGCCAGAGCAGAGCCCCCACTCTGAGGGCACTGCAGGCTCTGCAGATACCCAGGGCTGCCAAGAGGATACAGGGAAAACGTGTGAGTGTCACGGGGCCACAGGTCTGACCTTCTCCCCAGGCACAGACCTTACTCCTCAGGACGTGAAAGGACTCAGGATTTGTGCTGGTTCTGGCTGGGGTAGAGTTAAATTTCTTCCCAGTAGCTGGTGGTGGCTGTGTTTTGGATTTGTGCAGAACAGTGCTGATAACACAGGGATGTTTCAGTTGTTATTTAGTTCAGGCATGCACAGAGCCAAGGCCTTTTCTGCTCCTGTCCCACCCCACCTGTGAGGGACTGGGGGGCACGAGGGGCTGGGAGGATTCCCATCCAGGACAGCTGACCCCAACTGGCCACAGGGACATCCTGGACCATACAGCATCAGTCCAGGATACAGAGCTGGGGGAGGAGGGATGGGGAGACATTTGGAACAATGATATTTGTTTTCCCAACTCACTGTGACCTGTGATGGAGCCTGGCATTCCTGGGATGGCTGAGCACCTCTCTGTCCAAGGGAAGAGGGGAAGGAATCCCTTGTTTTGCTTTGCTTGTGCACACACTTCTGCTTTCCCTATTAAACTGTGTTCATCTCATCCCATGAGTTTTCTCACTTTTTCTCACTTTTTTTTCTGACTCTCTCCTGTGAGAGAGGGAGCGAGAGGCTGCGTGGGGCTGAGTTTCCATCCGGGGTTAAACCATGACAGAGTTTCTCACACAAGGAAACCCTTGTTCAACTGCAGAGGGAAAGGCTACTAAAATGACAAAGAAGAATCTGTAGGAGGCCAACTGCAGAAGAAGCTTGCCCACCCTTCTCTTTCCAGGTTGCAGAGGAGGTCCTTTGCTGGGCTGGTCTGAACACAGGGAACTCAGCAAGGACCAGGCTGTTTCACATCACCCTGGGACCTGGGCTGTGCAGGGACAGGGCTGGAGGCAAATGTCCCTCTGAGGACAGGTCTGATACAGCCTGGTTACCTCGCTGGAGGGAAGACACTGTCTGGGCTTGAGCTGTCTTTCATTTTAACCATCAGGTATGGAAAAGCAGAGCATGTGGTTCAGGACTGCAAGCTCATCCTTGTTTCTAAGTCATCATCAGCCAATACCTAGTTCCAAGCTCCGTGGTGATATTTGAACACTTACACAGACATTGTGCAAAAGAAAGGAACTTTTTGATGGGAAAATGGCTGTGTGTATCAATTGTGGGGTAAGCATCTTCCACTTCAACAAAAACCTGGCCAAGGCAGTGGTCAAGGTATGAAAGGCTGCAAAGTACAGCGCATTATCAACTTCTAGTCACTTTTTTTTCTTTTTAAATGGGTTTAGTTGTCATTAGTTATCTGTTACCTGCTCTCCACAATTTATTACTGATATTCATTAGTGTTACAGGAGTATTTGAGATCTCTTCTAAATTTTAGGGCATTGCTGTGCTGCTGTGCACTTTGGAAAATGTACAGGGTTACTATAGATATTAATGAGGAGAAATACAATACAGGACAAGGCTGGGAGCAAGAGCAGTGGTTTGGGGGATGTGTTGCATCTTTGGGGGAGGAGGACAATCCAAGAAATAAAATTTATAAACTGCCTTTAAAACAAGCTTAGTAACTCAATGTGCAACTAAAGTAGTATCTGACTTCAGAGGTCCCTTTAATTCAAGAGGTGTGTGATTTAGTGTTACTTTAAGGTTGTTATTTCAATCTTAAAGTGTCCAAATATTGGCAAATATAAATAAAAATGGGGGAGGAAGGAGACCAGAGCTATAACAACCATGCAGTTAACCAAAGAGTGCTCCCTAAAAACACAAAGTTTTTCTTTTAAAAATATAAGTCAAAACTAATCATAAGACCATGATGTGTGGTACTTTCAGCACAGCTGGGCAAATAATGCCCTTTTATGTTGATTGTGTGAGGCTGATATTTGGAGCCATCACCTGACAGTTGCATTTGCACTTGCTTGAGATGATCAGGAACAATTAAAACGTTTGATTTGAAAGAAAACTCATGCAACTCTTTATTTATTATTTAACTAATGGGAGGGGCTTTCATCCATAAATGTTCATCTATTATTTAGAAAGGAAAATGCAGTAGCATGGTTTGTTTCATATATCAGATGATTTTATCTGCAAGGGCTGAATGTAACAGTTTATAAATGGACAAAAATAGCTTTTGAAAGGTACTGCAGTATTTTCCAAGTGACAGAATGTCTCTGAAAAAAGCACATTATGCCTCAAACATTCCCTTCCCAAAATACAATATTGTAAATAAATAGCATTATTTCAGACAAGGAATTTATGATGTTGGACCTGCAAAGATCTCTGTTTTCTGCCTATAAGCATGATATGTAGAAGGTTTGTCCTGGACCTTTCCTCACCTGCTCAGGTCCATGAAAGGCCTTGAGGCTTGGCCAGAGTGTCCTCAGCCAGAAGGATTAGGCTGCCAGTGCCGAATGTCCTACACTGATTATAATGTGATATGATGCTCTGGAAAGGTCTGATCTCCCTTAAACCACCTGGCTAATAACTAAGTTTCTCCCACCTCACTTTTTGGTCATCTTAGGCTCACTCTCCTCGCCCTCTGATGTTCCAAAACTGTGGAACTGAAGTTAATTTTTACACAGGTCATTCTATGTCCTGCCACCCATCACCTTACCACGTGTTATGTCTTTCTGAGGTTGCAACTCACCTACAGTGTTTATTTGCACAATTTTACATCAGAAGAGTTCCTGCTGCGATGCCCTAAACTCCACAGAGCCGAGTTCCCCAAGGCTTTGGTTTCTTTATCTTTGCAGGCTGAACTAGGGGTGGTGTCTTTATAGCTGAACCATTCCAAACTCCTTTTCCACTTGCCCTCTGCTAAGCAGAACTCAGGTGTAGTGAAGGGTGGTGGCCTGCATGCCCAATTCACGTGGAATTTTTGCAGAGCAGCCTGCTAGTGACAGATCCATCAAGCATTGCTTTTGAAGAGCAGCTCCCTGTCTTCCCTGCCAATTACTAAGGCAGAAATTACCCAAGATATAGAAGTTTTAAGGCACATCCAGAGGCTAAAAGCACAGTGCGTATTTTTAACTTTTCATTCAGAGTGTAGATTTACAAACTTTGAAGCGCCAGAGGATGTTTATTGTGTGTATTGTCTATAAAATAACATCACTAAAGCATTTTCTGCTTTCAGAAGGCTGCAAAGGCCAGTACACACCATCAGCAGAGGACAGCACATATTTTTTATACATCCATAAAGTTTTCCAATACACTTGTGGATGAACTTGCCTGAACTCCATTACCATATCCAAACACAGTAGCCAGCAGCAATTCAAAGAGCTCAGAAAATGCGTTAGCAGCTTGCAAGAGAATTCATTTTTCTGTTACAAAATTCTTTCCAGAGCTAACAAACTACAATGACAATAGAACCTTTGACACTCTTACTCAGACCAATGTTTGGGCACCTGACACGCTCCAGTGAAGTGTGACAGCGTCTCTCAGCAGCCCGTGTCACACAGTGACACAGAATCTCCCTGCAGCTGGGAATTACCTGGATGGACACGCTGTCTGTAGGGGCACAGGGAACTCCCCTGCAGGAATGGGACCACACAGACTCCACAGCTTTCCCTGCCAATACCAGAACTCCAGGTGTGAGCTGGCCCTCACTCACTGCCAGTGAGAATTACACCTGTGAAATGATTTTCCAGATACCTCAACCCACGGTACATTTAGCTACAAGACGCTGGTGGCATAACCAGATTTATGAGTTCCCTTCAGTTATGCAATGCTGACAGAAATGCTGATACAACCCACTTTAGTCTCAACATTTGAACACCAGTTGCTTTGGTTACCAAAGGTTTTGCTGTGCAAAGATCAGGGTGCTAATAAGTGTTAAACTCCCTAAAAATATTTTGCATGTTTCTTATGCAATAGAATGCTACAATTCTCCAAAGTCTGGTATCTCAACACTTTATTATAGACTTGAAGCTGTAACCTGCACTCAAGTGAGTGCTACCTGAGGATTAAAACTCTCTGTTGCTATTCTGCCAAGTTATTTGATCCTCAGTCTGTGTCCCTGATTCTGGACTGAATACTGCAACTACTGTAATTCTTTATTTAAAAAAAAAACAAACCCTGTATTTGTGGTAGATAATTACTTATCTGTTAGATTCCTGCCCTTCTGAGGAAACAGAAAATTTTGCAAGTTAGAAAAAGTCATGAAAGAGCTAGATTAACGCAAAAAATGCATGAACAGCAGTTTCTTTAGCCAATATCACCATACTGCTAAACAGGATAGCAACAATAAATCCAGGAGCAACAATAAGTGTACAAATTGCATGTACACAGCACCAGTATCTACACCTGGAAGCTTATTGAAAGAAAGCACATTCATCAGAAAAAAGCCAACTAATTTTGGTTCTTGGTTTTGGTTCATTTTTGCATTGATTAGGTGGTTTACATATTTTTAGATGAAGCATTGTAAAATGCATTTGAGAGCAAATTATTCACCTGCATTTCTTGCACAACTCAAAATTTTCTAGCACCACATGCACGCAGAGAAAGAAAGAGTGGCTGCACGACCAGTGACCACAATTAAAGTAATTAAAATGCAGTATTAATATTTCATGGCAGTTATTTATTGAGTGACCCCTCCACAGTGTAAGAAGTGCCTAGCTAGAGCTTTGCCCCCAGCAGCAGCACGCTGACCTCACCAAGGGAAGAGAACACTCTCCACAAGAGCTGCCAGAGGGAGCGCCCCAACCAAGCATGGCATCCCCCCCTTCAAACATCCAAAATTTAAACAGTGGTCAGATCTGGCCACATTCCAGGCTAACATTCCCTGCAAAGTAAAAATCCTTTGGTTATGTCAAAAAAAATCCCAGAGGGACTATATATAACACCTCACTCAGTTGCATTTTGGGCAAATACAAGCCCACTAAACGCAACAAGTGCAAATCCCCCTTTTAAGGAAAAGCAATTTATGTGAAATGTATATGGCTGGCAATCCCCTCACTGCCTTTCCCACATATTTCTATGCCACACTTTTATTTACTCATTCTCAGTCTGTGGTTGCACCGTCTCCCAGGTCAGCTCAGAGTGTCAAAGCTGGTGCTAATGTGGCGACAGCAGGAAGGGCATGGAGGGGTCAGGCTGATCTAGACCTTGATACAAGGAAAGAAACAATTTTTCTCCTGTGTTTCAACAGTTTCCTACCCGGGGTTCATCTCCAGGCCCCTATATGCCATCACACCCTTCTAGCTTCAGCTCCTGCGCACAATCCAGCTCTCTGAGTGCCACAGAACAGGGCACTGGGACAGCAGAACCATGGTCACAATTAAACCCACTTCTGTTCAGGTTTGGTATTGTTAAGTGTACAAAACATCCCCTTCTTACAGGGGGCAATCGGTGTGAAATACAGGACATTATTGTGACAACCGTGGCAGGGGAGGTGTTTCTCATGTGGGACAGGCATGGGGCTCCTGTGCTCCTTTCCACTACTCCTGGCAGGGCCAAGGAATTCAAAATGTCCTTTGTCAGGTGCAGCTGTTCTGTGTGTGCCTTCCACTTGAACTGCAGCAAAGGGACAAACAAATGGAGCCATCAAAAGGAGACTGTCCTCCACCCCAGTTCCTCAAACGTTGCTCAAAGAACTACCTGTGTTCACACTAGAAACATCCTTAAACTCCTGTATGTAGCAGAAATGAAAAAGGATTATCAAGCAGTGCTATGATTTCTGCATTAATACAATGAAATTAATTTCAAGTAGTGTTGTGTAAAGTCACCCATCTGCTTAGAGGCCACATTTCACTGTAGTTAGTCTACATGGATGTGCATCAAGTAGTGAAGTACTGGGCAAAATTCTACAGAAGTTTAGGTTTTAGTTTGCTAAATGCTTTCCAAAGAGTAATTATTTCTAACTTAATTGGTTATGTTCTTAAAAACTTGAATGACAAAAACTAAATTCAGCATCTACTTTTTCAAGATTCTGAACTCAATGAGAGCAACTGTTCAGAAGTATTTCCTATTTTAATGGATCAATGAAAAAATACTGAGATAAAATAACAGCATGAAGTAAGGTGAGGAGTAAAGCTCTGCATCGTGGGACAGAACATCTTTGTGCTGAGGCCCACGGGACAGAAAGCAAAACCAGAACTTTTCATAATGAAAAATGGTCACCATCATAAGGGAACTCTTCACCACATCAGGCATGTTCTTGGCTTTTCCAACACCATTCTCTCAGTATGAGTGAGGAAGATTACATATATGTGTCCTGAAAGTGGGGGTGGAAAGGGGTGCATTAAAGGCAATTAGAGCAAAACTATTTTTCTGATCTTTCAAAGATTTGACAGGAGGAAAATATGGGTCCTTTGCAGGGATCCAAGTCCTGTTTGTCAGCTGAATTGGTCTTTTCAGTTTCCCATTATGCCTTAGTCAAGTTCCCTGGCTTTTCTGGATATCTACAAACTGCATCATGACACAAGGAGGAAAAGGGCCATTTGTTCTAATACTGAAATATTCCATGTATCCTACCTCTTCAGAGTTTATTGCTGGGGTCTGAACACAGCCATCAGCCCTGAGGCAGAGAGAGCAGGTGCTGAAAAACACAAGGGGAGAGATTCACAAGGGTAAGATCAGTGTTGGGAAAAGAAAAAAGGAAAATCAAACAAAAAACACCAACCAACCAACCAAACCAAAAAACCCACAAGAAGAAGTAGAGGAAAACTAAAGCACCAGGTAAGAAAATCCCATGTGCTTTTTCCACCTTAAATTAAAGCAATTCTTCAAGGCTGATTTATTATTTTTTCCCTCTAGAAAACTGCAAACTCTAAACAACCTTATTCATGGGATCTCTCACATGGCACACACAAAATTAAAGGACTTGCATTCATCCAAAATTACTGTGATATGTCAGTGGTCTGCTTGCTCCTTTTCTGTGGCACTGAAACCTCAATATGCAATTTCTGTATTTTCCCTCCGCTATTCAAAACCAATTCCACAAACCCCAAAATTCCACAAAAAACAAACCCAAAAATTCACCTATCAGTCATGGCTGCAACTGCCAAAAAACTAAAAAATCCTGCATCCAGGACACCCAAGGGCATCCAAGCTGTGCCCAAAACTTTGGTTTTCACTCAGGAGTGATCCAAGGGGTTTAGGAGCTGGTGGAAACCACACCAATAAAAGCACAAAGTAACGTAACAGCTGCGTTTCCAACATTAGCGTTTGTATAAATACAGCATCTTTCACACTAGGTCAGAAAACAGTGTGTATTTCTATAAAAATAAATCTGTTTTCTACAGCAAGCAAACCATTAGAGACTCTTCAGTTTGTGTGCTTCTCACCTCCTTAAAATTCCAGAAACAACGGAAGAGCACATGCGTATGTATACAGACACACACACATGTGTCAATTAGAAGAAAAATGCCAAGAAATGATTAATGTGGTATATCTGATCCACTGTGTAAGAATTATGCACTTGAAAGAATAAAATAATTGCCAAAAAGAAAGCTATTTTGAGTGTATCCTGTACCAAAATGCTCAACAGGGTTTGAGAGGAAAAGAGAAGAGAAATTTTTATTATTTTAAAATAAGAATATAGTTACATGTTTACGGTGTAGCTGAGATGCTTTGTTGCTCTTCACATGTTTCAGAGCTACAAAGAAGCTTCCCACAGGCTACATCCCATCCATGATTATGTAGATATTTAAAATCCCAGAAAGGGATTTATCAAATTACCCTTTGTTTTCACTGAATGCTTTACCGACAGACCACTACTCACCTGCATCCACAACTTAATGCTAAAGGAAATAATTCATGAATGAAAGAGCTATTTTGTCACATGCAAAGTGCTTTATGCCTTGCAAATTGTTGGGGGGAAGCAGGTAAATGCTCTGCTCTCCAACCCTGTTGTAGCTCTAATATGATTGAACACAGGTGCTAAATCCATACTATTTTTGTATCCAAGAGTCAAAACTGAAATGCTTGTAAGTATGGACAACATGAAAAAGTTAGAAAAAAATATCTGATTCAGATAAAAAGCTGCAGCTAAAAACTTAGAAATTGTATTTCCTTGCATCTTTGTCCATACCCAAACCTTAGCAGTGCCTGGAGGTGCTGGGATTCAGCCTATGCTTTCACTGGGTGGATGGTCCTCACACAATCACTGTATTAAATATTTATTTGTCCATTTTGAAGCTAGGATTCACATTAGATTTCAGAGCATGACTACATTTGCAGTCAGGCTATCATTGCCCCTTTACTAAATACTAAAGCCACAGAGCAGTATGTCTCTAATTGTGGAAAACATTCTCAATAAATCAATCATAGTTGCATTTTGAAAATTATTTTACGAGTGGTAAAACATTTTGCTTAATAAAATAGTCAAAACTGACTGAAATATTTATTTACTAAAACACACTGAACTGTTTATTTTAAAAGTCAAAAAAGCCCTCCAATCAAATTATACATGTTCTTCTCAGACTAATTTCCAGCAACTGACAATTTTATGTTGTTTGCACCACATTTGTAGTTGTGTAGGCTGAAAAAGGAGGTTCATAAAAACCTCTTTTTTTTGGTGCTTGCTAGTATTCTAACTGTGGAGCCTTTTTGAATTATTCCAGGCTATCTTTCCCTCAATGTGATTTTACGTGATTTTTAAAAACGTTTATTTTAGGAGCTGCTTTTTCCCCGACAGGTTTAATATTTTGTAAACATTTCCATGTAAAACATGCTTTTGCTCTCTGCATGTGTCTTACCCAAGATGGCATTTAAAATAAGGCTCCCAACTGGATTTCCGAGGGTCAGATGCGACTTGGCAAGGCGGAGACAATGAACTGATTATACCTTTGCGTTTGGTTTGGGGCGATTGTTTGCAGCCAGTGCAGCTGAAGAGTTAAAGCCATGTGCTGAATTTAAATCTATAAACATGAACGATGGTGCCAACTTGGCAGCAAATCCTGCATTCAAAAGGAACGGGGCTCCCTGGCTGCCCCAACGGAGGCAGCAGGAGGAGGGGGAGCTGCTGCCTCCCCGGGCTGCACATGCGACGCCCCCAAACAGCCCCTACTTTGCAGAAAGACTCTTTACAACAGAACAAGAAAGGTCACAGTTTGCATCTCAATGAGCATATTAAAAGGAGATCTGGCATTATTTTATTCCTTCATAAGAAAATTCTCAGATCTCGAGCTACAGCTATAAAGATAAGTGGTTTTTGTAACCGAGTTAAAATCAGTCCGACTCAAGCGGGGCTTACGGCTTCCAGGGTAATGGGCTACAGTGAGCCGGCCTGGAAATGAGATGTCAGCTCCCAGCAAAGCTGCAACAGTATCCTGCACAATGCGTTCAGACACACCATTTAAAATTCAAAATGCAGCTTGGAAGGAATCGAATTACAGTGGATAAATCTATATTTCATTTTAAGTACTGCAAAAGGCCATACCTTCTCTAAAACTAGAGGATGGAAAACTAAGGAAAGAAATTCTTCTTCTTTGGGAAAGAAATTCTTTTTAGTGCATATTTTAAGCTTTGAAGCCTTGATTGCAAGCTCTCAAAAGATCAGGCTGTTGGTGATACACCAAAGTTTTCAGGAGATATCTTTATGAGTGTTCATTAAAGCTATATGAATGGCTTTCAACTTTCTAAATCCTAAAAGATGCCAACTCTTTGTTTGTACACAAATGAAGGTCTCCGCACCATTTCTGCTGGAAACATTTCAGGATGTAACCCAAACATACCTAAATAGAAACAGAAAGAAAAAAAAGAGCACCCAAACCCAAACCAGAAGGGAGATTAAGCTAATGCAATGTTTTCTGCTAAAGGACAAATGTCATCTTTTATTCAGCTGGAGCCTTTTTCACAGAAGAGAAAAACCCGGCAGCACTCCAGTGCAGTGGTGAGCAGTGCCCTCTCACTGCCTCCAGACGCACGGACATTTGATTTGCTGCTGATTAGTGTGGGCAAAAGAGGGGGGGGAAGCTGGCATCAAGTCACATCCTCCATCTTAGTCCCAGCTGGTACCAAGCTCCGAAGAAACAAAGCGACTTCAGACTGTGCGATCATATATTCATGACCAAGAAGAAATATAAAAACCAGCACGTTTGAATTCCTGACAACCATAGAAGAATAGTGCATTGGCATGTTGAATTTTTCCAGCCAGCCTTTGCTGACCTATAAACCTTTGTGACTGGAACAAATGCAAATAGAGCTGACTTGCCTCCCAAACTACTGAAGGGTATTCAAGCCGAGTTGTGTCTAACAGGCTAACAATAACCCACTGTCCCACCCATGCAAAACACACAGTCTGGGAAAAACAGCTTTAGAAAAGCACTTGACGGAGACATAAAGTGCAGACTGCGCAAAAAAAAAAAAAAAAAAAAAAAAAAAAAATTTTGGTTTTTATACTAAAAAAAAAAAGACAAATTTTGTTTTTTATATTTCACCTAAAATTCCACAATATAAAGTAATATGGAGTAAGATTATCTAACTATTAAAAGAAGAGCGCACAGTTTTAAAAACAGGCTGGAAACTGGCAGCTGAAAAAATCAGGGACTGCATTGTCTGAAGTCCCATCGGCTTCAGCCACCAAATTTCATGCCCTAAAAGCAAACTTACAGTAAATTGCAAACCTGAAAACTGGTTGTATGCTAAGCAATTGCATACAAGCCTTGAACTACACTACACTTCAGGAAAAGTGTATTCAGAGTAAAAGGTCTGCTTGACTACAAAAATTCCTGGCTATTTCTCTTTAAGTGATCACTATTCCTGTGTTTTCACTCTGCGAAGAGACATAACTGACGGTATTGACTACTCCAGCTTCCGTACAGGCCCAAAAAAAGCTTCAGTTGAGGAAGATCCAACTAATACAGTAACTCATCAAAACCTTTTCCAATCAGAGAAAGGAAACAAGGCACCACTGCAGGGCATTTACTCAGTGACATGAATAATTTAGCTCTCTCTTAATGAGAGAGCTAAAACAAGGGAAGGGAGCAGCTCCTTTCCCAAGTATTTGTATGCCCTCATTATCCTTGTGTTTGACTGGGTACAGGTGTATGACCGAACCAAGGGCCTTCCCTTGCTCCACCTTCACCAGAGGCCAGAAAAAGCAGCCTAAGTCCCTGTGCAGAGGGAAAGGGCTGATCAAGAGCAGAGGATTCCATTAGGGATGGAGTCTGGCCTTAGACTGCAGCCTGAGCACTTTCACCTTATCAGATAAATTTGTGTGTCTGATTTCTCCTCCCTTCTTTCAGGTGTTCATCCATCGAATTCCCTGAAGCTCTGCATGTCAGCAGAGAAGAAAAAGGGGCACCTCATGATGAGCTCTCAGATCACCAGCTGACTGTGCTGGAAGCCTGGGCTGAGCAAAGTCCTGATCTGGAACTGAGATTTAGTCCTTACCTTCCTAAAGCAGAAAGAATCCAGGTCAGAGCATCACTCCTACAAGCAGCTACCATTAGTCTTTTTGCATTCAGCGAACTACTTGCGTGTCTAAAATTGATTGTGTTCAAATACTTGGATTCTGAGCGTGACAGATACATTTTTGAAACTTTTTCAACATCTGGCTTTTAAGAACAGAGTGTTAAGGAAAGTTGAGAAGATTTGTCTCAAGTTTCCATTAAACCGCGTATGACATACAACCATTTCATAAACATTCCCCCATTCCCTCATAAAAAAAAAAAAAAAGCAGCAGAGGCAACTGGCAGCCAGAATAGCTTAAAAGATACCACAAAAAGAGAAGTTCACATTTCTATCACCTGGGAGAACAAGGTAAGGCAGAAGCCCTGTAAAAGGCTACTGAATTTGCACAGGAAGAGGGAAGTCTCTTCTGGACCAAACGTCAATGTACGTGCGCACGGGGAGGTTTAAAACAAAGTCTGGCTGCATGTGGAATCACTTCAGAATCACTGACTTACATGCAGTGACAGATGGAAAAGATGTCCAAAATAAGTAACATATCTGTGGGGAATTCCCAGGAATGAACTTAAAAACCTGCCTTTTGGCATGCACCTCCTGAAAGGAGATCCGTATCTCCAGCTCGTTTGGACATCCAGATTTGGGCCTGCAGCAGCTCACAGGGCTTTAGGCTGGAATTCATCCCATGAGTAGCAGCTGCCTCTGTTAGGAACCAAGTGTGACTTGCCTTTTGAGCTGCTTTTGCAGCCGCTTTTGCAGCCGCAGGACTGTTAAACAATTATAGGAGTTGTCTTCTGAGGTGACAGAAGTCATTCTCCACCTCTAGAGCCATTACAAGAGGATCCTTGATGTCCCTGATGACCTCAAAAGACAATATGTAACATGCAAAGGTTGAAGCTTTCAATCCATAGTGTTTTGTTATAAAGCAAAAACACATCCCAAAAAGAAATTAAATTCCACTATGTTGAAACTGAAAATGGTGAAGCCAAAGCAAGTATTTCATTGAAACTCACTGTTGGCCGTCTCTTCCCTTCGTTTCTGCATAAATTTTGTATCCTCTAATTGTATTTTCTTTTTAAATACTTTTTCAATGGCATTTGTACTGATCCTGATTTGTCTGGATTTGCAGCATTTATAGGTATTGTGGGACTAAAGTCTGTAGAAAGACAAATATGAGAATATGAAAGGCACGCTCTTCCTTTAGTTTTTCTCAATCCATGTTTGCTAAAGGTGTTAGTGTTGTAGAGTGCCACCAATATTCTGCCATGTGATGAAATCAAGGATGAAGAATGAAGCCAAATTGCCATTATTCTAGCTTAGAAACAACTAACAGATCTGCAAAAAACATATAGAAGTGTAAAAAGTCTCTTTTACATTTAATGTAATGCAGCAAATTTATTCTGTGGATTAAAATGAGTTTACCTCTGAAGTGCACATTAAAATGCATGGATTTTAAGGACTTGCTTCAATGTGAAAAACAACTATGCTTTTTCTCTTTTAAAAATCTTTTCCTGCTACAGTTCCAAGAACTTGAAGGGTCACATGCGTTTCAAAAGCATTAACTTATCTAAAACTTTCATCTCATCCTTGCTAACTTTTGAAATATGGAAGCAGGAAAAGCACAGCTGAAAGGTGAGTTCCCAGCTGTGGCACCGCTGCAGAACAGGGTTGCAGGATGTCTCACACATTTGTTAGAGACCTTTCGGAAATGCACAGGCTCTGTTTACTCAAACCAATCAAATCTGACACAGAAAAGCCTGCCTCAGTCTGTCTTGGGTCAGGGCTCTGTTCCATGCACCTCCTGGCTCTCAGCTCACATCACCTCCTCCATCTAGTCATTCGCAGGACTGTTGGGGGTAGAACATGTTTTCCCAAAGGTCTGCTCCACTGGACAGCTCCCACGACTAATTACAAATAAAGTTAATAAAATAGTGGTAGACACCAGAGTTCTCTTCATCCTATTTTTCATGTCCTTGTTCTTTTTTTTAAAGTACTGAAAATTCTTACTAATGCCAAAGACAGACATGACAAAGCCAATTAGTCTTTCATGACTGTGGGCCCACAGGGGATACATGAACACCCAGCCAGAAGAGCATGAACTTACAGGACACTTCACGTGTGTGTGATGTCTTACATGAAGCTGAAGAGTGGGGGAAAAAAAAGGCCTTCATCACATTTTTTGAAGCAGAAGAATTTTTCAGTGATCCCTTTTACCCTTCTGCGAGAAGAATACCTGAGTAGGTGTTTCAGTCAACTGAACTTTAAATTTAGACTAAATGGCCTTTTCAGTCCAAGGGTCTCTTGATTAAGTTTCTTTATATGAGATCGCAAAATCATCAACAGTAGAGATTAGATATACCACAAAAAGGTATTAATCAGAATGCTTTGAGTGCTATGAAAACATCAGTAAGTTAGGAAGGCCATAGATGAGACAAATGCAGACCCAGCACTAGCAGAAGGACACTCACATGGGGAGCTTTACACATCTTGTAATCTCAAGAATGAACTCAGAAAACCACCTTGTAGGTCCACTGTCCTGAAACTCTTGGCCAGTGGTTTTCTATTCCTAGCCGGCTTTTTCTGAATCCCTAAGGCAGCACAGATTTTCCACCCGTCTCTGTATGAAGATGGCCCAGGGTTTCCTTGTGCCACTCCTCAAGGGTGAAACTGGGCCTGTAATCACAAGACCAGCAGAGCTTGCTGCCTTCCTCAGCAGCACTTCATTTTAGAAATGCTTAAGGACAGAGGCCTGAAAAAGAACATTTCTGGAGAATTATATTTGTTGTTGGTAAGGCAAGACAGAGTTGATTTGGGCTAATAAACCAAACAGTTATTAGATGAACAAATCAAAACCTCATACTTTTGGACACCTCTTTTACTAACTCACAGCTACAACGCTACCACCATGTCTTGGCTATACACAATAGAATAGCACTAAGACCTTAATTCAATGCCTGCCCTTGACTCAAACGAAGCACACGAGAGAACAGTCCCAAAGACCCAAATCAGGGATGCCTGCTCCCATTTTCCTGCTGACACTGCCTCCAGACTGGAAGGGACTTTCAATCCATTGAGAGCTACCGATCCACAAAGTGCCTGCCAAGTGGGAGAGCTTCTCCCCCGTGAGGAGTACACGTGCAGCCCAACGTCCTGCGGGACACCCGCGGCTCCTGCTACAGCTGCATGTGGAATACATTTTGACTGTTGCTCCGGGGTTCCTGCCACAGCCCAGCTCACATCCCGAGGGCCCCGGGCCCGGCCGCCCCTGAGGGTTTGCCAAGGCGGCGCCNAAAATGATTTGGAGGGAAGGGCGTTATATTTCACCGTTCTAAGAGAGGTTCCTGGCTTCCTTGGCAGACACCTGTATTTGGAGCCAAGACACCCACATCGGGACAAAAAGAGTAAATCTCATCCTCAACACAATATTTTGTTCTGGAATAAAAAGTTCAAATTATAAATAATTCAAGATTGAATTCTGCATCTAATTCTATGCAGACAGGCTTGTTTAGATGAGGGGTAAAGAAAAGTAAAATAGATAAACAAGGACTGTAGATAAGATTTTGTCCAAATTCTGCCTCAGAAATTGCTTAGCATTTGGAGAGTGCTTTGGATTGAACAGTTCCCACTAGGTGGTTGGGTTTCATTCCCCAGTCTAAAAACTGAAGGTTATTTGGACCAGTCCATTCCAGAGAGCAGCCAGCTGTCATATAAACCCCTGCACACTTGGGAAATCTCTTGTATAAAAAGGACAACCCATAGTGGCACTGCATTTCTCAGAACATCATAAGCAAGAACCTGACAGAAGTATAAGTGACCAGTAAATTTTAAAAGGGACAGTGAGAGGAGGTATTCTTTCAGGAGGAGTGCCATGGAAGGGTTTTGCTACAGGATTTGGGGTGTGAAGACATTTTGGAGGAAGCAGTGTTGGTGAAGTTCTGTCAGATTGAGTCACACATGGTTAAAGATATAAAAGCATGGATCTCTATATAAAAAATAGGTGTTTATCACATGCAGCCAACTTAAAAGCAGTAATTTCCCCTTAATTCAAACAGCAAAACTTAGGGGAAAAAGCTAAATTTTTACACTTTCGATCAGATCATAAAAATTTATACCTTTGATGGTTTTAACATGTTATAGTAAAAATCTTGGGTTTGACTTCTTTTTGTTTTGCATTTGATGCAACCTCTGTGGCTTTTGCTGTGTCACAGGCAGTATTTTCTTTGAAGAAAAACTAAATTGGTTAATTTTTTAGTTTAGTTTAGTACACTATTTTCCAGGAAAGTCTTTTCTAAGATACATTTGCTAATATTTTTCTAAGAACATATTTATTTTTTATTGTGTTATACACAGCATTTCCCTCAGGCCATTTTTCCTTATTTTGTAAGGCAAAGGGGACAATAAAATTTTTTGGAAAAATGAATTGCTGCATCTCCCCAGGACAACAGTACAGCTCATTCTTATCTGAAACCCAACAGCACAGGCAACAGCACAGAAATCCTGCACTACTTCCATCAGATCCAAAGCATCTTCTCCCACACTGCACTTTCTTCTGTGCCAAATATAAGCACCCTTCATTAGTCAGCCCAAAGGTGGATTTTGGGAAAGGTGCTGCCATGCTGCCTTGTGAGTGCTGGAGCCAGGATTCTCACAAGCTCCAGACCCATTGCAGTGAGGTACCAAACTGTGTTTACCTATTCGTACTACACTGGTGCCACCAGTTCCTACTTGAATCACATGACAGTGGGAGAGCAGATAATAAAATGGTTTGTACTGGGAAAGCTAATGGATCTTGAGGAATAGTGTGTTGTCCTGTTACAGGGGCATTGGTGCAAGTTTTGCTCTTGGCTTCAATGAAAGTAGGATCCAACATCTTATGTTGTGGTCTCTACTGTAAATAATGAAGTATGTATCAGAGCTTTAGGAACTTGAAATAAATGTTAAAGAGATTTGCATGAGACTCACTTGTGTGTGACTAGGGAGACGTCTTTTTGATTATTCATTCAATTAATTAAAAATGTTTCTTGTGTTCTGATGCTTTCTCCAACATTCCTGTAAGTTCATGACTGAGGTAAAAGTCTCTCATTTTTAGAAACACGGCGAAACCCCGCGTAAGCAGCGGCACTGTGTGTCACAGCACAGAGTAGGAAGCTCACAAGGTTAGATGCCGAGTTGTACAAAAGGGTTGCCTGGCCAAACCATTTGGAATGGATCATTAGGAAGTCTCCAAAGGCTGCACTGAGCAGCCCAGCCACACAATCCCCCCGATTGTTCTGCACGGGGCAGTGTGAGCCTGCCTGTGAGGTGGGGGCAGTTCCCACGCCTGCCCTGGGCTGTGCTAAATCACCTCCGTCGTTCCACGTCCCCGAGCTTGGGCTCTGTCACCGTGTGCTCAGATCACCCCGATGGTGGGGGGGAGCATGCATTTCATATGCCTCATTGCCCTGGCAGAGGTGGCTGTTAATAAAATTCTGTAAATCAGCCTCACTTTTAAGAGAAGCATTTTCATGTCCAGGCTGCTCACTCACAGATGACAATATGGAATAAATTTAAATTACTTTTTCTGAGACTGTGGCAGATCACACTAGAAACAACTGAAATGAGGAGAAAAGTAGAAGAATTCACATACTGACCCAAATTAAATCCCAAATTATTATATGGAATTATGTCCTTCCTTATTCCAAGAATCAGTTTAATTAGTTACTGCCAATAGTGGGAAGAGCACAAAAAATACACACATACTCCACAAAGCCTTCTTGATTGTTTTATATCCAGACTGCCAGACATTCATATTTTTATTTAGTCGCAAAATGAATCTACCTACCCAGCTGTTTTTTTGAGGAAACTAAAATATCGGTTTGCCCTTGCTGTAGACAATCTTCTGGATGGTTTCAACTGCTGACTTCTTCTATGTGCCTTTTAACATTTACACTGTTACACTTCACTAAGACAATTTAAAAACATTAGCTGAACTGAGAACTGCAGGGATGATCTGAGAGCTTCTACATTAAATACTCCAGTACCCTCAAAAACCACAGGAGTCTCAAAAATCATTCTACATTGACGTGAACACATTTTCTTCAAGAACTTTGTGTTGTGCAAAGTTTATTCATCCTTTCCTTGCTTATTTTTGCATAACACAATAGCAACAGAGCCTTGCCTTCTTTCTGCAGCCTGATTATCTTAGTTCACTTCCCCATTCTGCTTTTTACAGGGTGATTTCATGCTACTACATTTATGTTTTTTTGTGTTTTCATTTCTAGCACAAATATATAAAACACGTGGATATATGAGACAATTCAAGAGCATCGTAACAGTCTTTGGAGGAGACTTTGAGTTTCTGTATCTGAACTGACTGCCTCTGGATATCAGGTCCATGTGTGCTGAAAAGAGCTTTTTAGACATAATCCTTCTCCCTTATCCAGACCATGTATTGGGCACCCAAAAAACCCCCAGTTTAACAGTGAAAGTACACAGAAAAAAAAATCCCACTCATTCTGAAAAAGTGTTTAGAATAAACCACCACAGTATTGTACCCATCCTTCATTCATAGCAGATCCTGGTGTTAGAATGCTCATGGAATTGATCTGAGGGAAAGAACGATGGGTAACTTTACCTCTGGTGAGAAAATGACAAGATGTGTGTCACAGAGAAAATACAATTTCATGGAATTCTGTTCAAGAATTACAGGTTCAATCTGAAACCATTGTCATAGCTGTGATATTACACACACACACACATATATACATATAAATAAAATATGCTATTTGTGAGCTTCATTCTTTGCTCCAAATTTCAAGATGAAAATAAACAGCACAAAGGAGGTAAATGTCTAACATCCTTCTGAGTGTAATTTCTTACAGCAAAACCCAGCATTAATTTATGCTAGAAATAGCCCCTTTTTTTGAAACATGGAATGCACTTTATTATCTCAATGCTCTTTTTGTCAGGCCACGCTCCCTTGGGTAGGAGGGGCTGTTTCCCAACACAAGAACAGACAACTCAAGAATTTGGAGCTCTACACTCTTAAGTGGAATAGACATTGCCAAGCCCTTTAGGGTCACATTTTTTGAAGCAGATCATCTTTCTTAGTCGGGGCCTGCTTTGCAAAGCACCCAGCTCTCACAGACCCAGAGTGGCCAAAGTCCTAAAACACTGAGCTTCTGGGTGTTGATGTGTTTTGCAACTCTCACTCCAGCTCCAGTTTTGAATGCTATAGATACTGAGCTCTTGTTTCTTTTGGCCTTAGCATACAAACACCATAAAATTTCAAAAAGCTGTAATGTAGATGAGGGCAAATCATGTGGGACTAAACACTCTGGTGGAAAAAAAACTGTGGAAATGAGCCCTTGGTGAGCTGGAGTGTCAAGAGCCCAGCTGTTACCGTCAGATGAGCTGGTGTCCTGATTTATTTACAGAACATGATACATCACAATGAAAGACACAGACCAATGTGCTACAAAAACTGTGTTTGTAGTGGCAGAAATTATTTGCCAGTTTTGTAAAATCCTCCAAGGACAACTTCTGCTTTGCCTGATGCAGAGTGGAGTACAGAGTTAACTACAACGGCAGCTGCCTTAGCCATGTATTTCTTTGCATTTATTACTCTCATACTATGAAATTGCAGCACTTTTTTTGTAAGTCAAAAAGCAGATTTAAAGGATCCGTATTAATCTGTGGCTTCTGTTACAGTTTTTACAAGCAGCCACAACAAGCACCAGCACTATACTTAAGTAACATGCATTAAGGGATTTAGCAGACTGTCCTCGGAACTTAATGAAATTTGGTTTGACTTGGAGAAGAAATCTCACAACTTGAACACTCGTAACATTTAAAATGCTTGGTAAAAGACACTATCAAATGCCAGAATCATTTGATGCATGGTGAGTTATTCAGTACTTACATGGAATTTCTGTATTAATTTTCAATAAGAAAGCATAAAAAAATGCAGGTAGTACAAGAACTAATGGGGTCTTGGGAAAACAAAGATGCAGTCTTATGAGAAAAGACAAGTTTTCATATTTATTTCTTTGAAACTGCCTCTTGGAAAATAATTCAGATACAAACCAAAAGGTATCAAAATTCATTTAGCACAGTATATGTAGACCAGTGTTCATATCCCAATATTTGTATTTGGATACTGGAGTTGAACAGCCACTTCTGAGATATCCTTACCTGAGTGTCCCTGTGCCTCACTTACACTCTTTGGGATTTCCCCCCAGTTTTAAAATACAGATGTCTTAGTAAGGGGGAAAACAATATTTCACATTCTCTTTGATTAAATGTTAGTTTGATGAAAGTTTGCTAAATAAAATGACAAGATTGCTACTTCTCCGGGGACAGTTCCATTCCTTCAGATCATCTTCCTGCCATCCTTGTGCCATATGACTGGAATTTCAAGATCAATAGACTTCAGACTATTTTACTGTCTGAACTTTGGGATAGCTTCCTGTGCATTTCTAAGGAGTTCCACAGGCCAAAATCCTCTGCTGTCCAGCACAAGAAAAGCTGCTACAAGACAGACACAAGAGAAGCTTTCTCATTCCTGCTGCCTTAGTGTAAATCTCCACGTACTACTGATTTCTTAGTTTAGGCATTGAGGAAAACAATCACCCTCTACACTGCACTGTTATCCATATATCAGTTATTCCTTTTTATCCCTTTACTTTCAATTTAGTGGGTAAAAGACTGCCTTCATGAAGAATGTTATGCATGTTTATAATCCCATGTATTTATAAATTTTTTCACTGCTCTTTGTGCTCAAGAATGGAAGAGATGTAATTTTTACACCAAGTTCTATCAGCACACTAAATATCCTGCAGAAGTCCCACAGAATGGAGATGCTGTGGTGGAACAGCTTTATCTCTACCCTGCTCACCGTGACACCTTGAAACTGTGATGCCCAGAGCAATACAGATCATCAGGACTGAATGTCAATAAAACAGCAACTCCACACCTGATATCATTGTATCTTCTGCGTATACACAGAAAATAACATGAGCTTTGATATTTTTCCTCTCTTACACCATGTTAAGGAGATCCCCGCATTCTCTAAAACCTCAGAAGTGCAAGGAAAAACAGAAACATTATATTAAAAAATTGCTAACTGTAGCCCAGTACAGCTTTTTTTAATGTTTTTTTTTTTTCAAAAGTCATGCTTTGAATACCATTCTCTGAACTGTAACTGGTAACAAGTGCCATGTGCCCCAAAAGCTGTTATTTTCTCCTCTCCAGCAGAGTTGTTTCATGCAGAACTTACAACATGCCACTGCACCACTGACTGTCATGGACTCCCGGGCACTGGGCCAAAATAGTTTAGGGGAGAAATTCCACATAAGCAAAGGGGGAAAAGAATGAAACAGGTCCCTGGCAGAGACATAGATGTGTCTGTGTGTTTTGTTAAGAGCTGCTTTAAACTACAAAAAGAGATTTTGAGAGTTCTTTCAGAGATTATGTATTGATGAAGCAGCTACACAGCCCATGGCCAGTGATGGTTTGTTTATGGATATTAGCGTGCACACATATACATGAGGCACTACATGCCCACACATCAGAATGAATTGTCACAGCAGAATTACTGAAAAAAAATGGGATGATCCTGCTACTACAGTTCAAGAAATACCTTCTCCAATTGTTCCCTTCTCCTGCCAGTGAAACCTTGCCTTGGGGACAAAGCCTGATAATATTCAGTGAGTGTTATCCTCCAAGGGCCTTAGCCAGACATCACCAAATTAAATTTGTTAATTAACTCCTACCACCTCCATGTCCACACAATGTATCTCCACACAGGACCAAGTGAGCTGCTCAGCCAAAACTCATGAGTTTCTTCCATATGCATTAGAAGAAGATTCAGGCAAAATCATGACCACTAGGGAATACCATGGGAATTTGCCATAAGAACCTCTATCACTCACAAAACTCAGATAAGTACTGAAGGGGGAAAAAAAGAAGGAAAAGTGTTACAGCTGTGATCATCCTTTTTTCTGTTCATGAGTTATTGTCCAACATCTTTTGATAATATGCTGTGGGAGGAGCTAAGAAAAGGGAAGACAGTGATTGGGAGGGAACAGGAGGGAGGAAATATTTAAGCCTGTCTCTCCTGGCAGCTGTTACATAAGGGCAGGCAGCAGGTACGTATACCTGGAGAGCTGAGTGATTCAGTGCACAGGTGAAAGGGCGGTTGTGTCACGCACTGCTGTCACTTCTGACCTGGTGGTCTAATACCTGACACATGTCAAATACCTGACACGTGTCTCAAAAGCAGTTGAATGTCCTACAGAGTATACAGAGATTTTTGTAGAGTATATAGAGATTTTTTTCACATCTATGCTAAAGCCGATTGTCATATCTCAACCTTTTGCTCAGAAAGATGTATTTTGTCAAGTGGTAAAAAAAGCCTATTTTTAATGTTTATTCCATGACCCTAATATTAAATAGAAGGAGTTCTGTGTATGCAGTACTCCAAACATGCCATATTGCAAATACAGGCACGCATCACTTGGGAGCCTGGGTCATTCAGGCCGGGTAGGGGCAGGTGCAGACACTGGAGGTGAGAGAGACTTCTTTGCTTTGCTCCGAGGTGGGAGCAGCACCTCTGCTGCTCAGCAAGCCTGCACCTACAGTACCCTGTTCATGGAATGCAAGAGGGTTCAAACTTTCTTGGTTTGAAAGGTTATTACATAAAAAAAATATCCTATGTATCTACAAATTTGATTTCCCTCTTAGCTGAAACATAAGGCATTCAAATTAAAAGGTCATGAGCTCCTTTTCATATCACTTTTCTAGAACAGAAGAAAAATGAAATGGCCTCAGGCTTTGGCCAGAAGGGAGCGACAGAAGGGGGAAAGAAATTTATTTGTTCAAATACACCATTTATCATGCTTTAATTAAATACAGCTTAGGAATTTCCCCAGAGTTGTACAGGGAGGACCAGAGTGTTCGTGATGGACATTTAGGATTCACAGCCACAGTACTGCATCTTTTTATCAGCACAGCATTCCCTAAACAGGCCACTAAATTAGCCTGCAGATGCTGACAAGGACTGCTGCCTCACCCCAGTTTGCACCAACCTGCTCCCATCTGATGCTCTCAGTCCATAACATTATCTATGCTCTGCCCTGGACTTCTCAGCCATTTAAGTTGTCCTCTAGCTGCTTGTTGCCTAAATTTTGATCTTTATGAAAGATCCTGTCTGTCACAAAGCCGTGTGAATGCAGTAAAGGATCAGTCTGTCACCCCTCCATGCTCAGGTCATGTCCAGTTGCAAAGGCTCTGTGCTGGATTGAACCCAGCAGCTCAGCAGCTCTGCTTGCAGGAGAGAAGGGAGGCAGCAGTAACTGGCAAGTTCAAAGCCTGTGAAACTATTCCCTTCTTTCCAGTTTGTAGGAAAAGCAGAGAGGGACTGGCTTCTAACAGTCATGGAGACTTTTTCAGAAAGAGACAGATTAATCATATTCTCTTCAGTAAATGCCACCAGAGAAGTTGGGAGCTGTGGCCGCTGCAAACTCCGTGTATTTTCTCAGACTCTTCTCCTCAAGCTGTCCACACTTAATTCCACTGTCTTACATGTGTCTGGACCTTTTTCATGTGCCAGCTGGTATTTACCTGCCCTGTGACTGTGGATGGACTGACACAGACTCTGCCCTCTCCCCACTTTCACACAGATTACAGACACTTCTTGCAAATAAACAAAACCAAGCTATGCAACTGATGTTCCTCTTCTTTAAGGACTGCACTTCTGCGGAAGAGGACTGTAGTAAAAATTATAAATAAATAAATAAATAAAACCACAGAGGGGATTAAAAAATATATTCCTTTCTGTAGCTGCTATATTTATTCAATACTCTGTTTCTAATACTCTTTTTTACGTGAATGTAATCTGTGATGAACTTTGATGTAATCTCAGTTTCTGTCTCCATAATATTGTGTTTCCACAGTTCAGGTTAAATTTCTCTTGAGCTTAATTGGAGTCTTTGCTTAGCAAGAAAGTGGGGATTGGCCGAAATCCTGAGTGATAGGAACCGCAGAATGCAGTGACCTCAAGTTCTGCTGCAGCACCTCATTCTTACTGCCCCGTGCAATCTTCTCCTCCCTTTAGCAAGAATGTTTTTAAACTTGAGCTCTTCATTTCCAGTTCCAGTGTCGAGGGACTAAATTTGAAAGAGCTTTGGCCTTCATTAGCAAATCATCAGTACTAACAAAACCACAAGCAACAAAAAAAGCACATCAGCATGCTTTTCAGCACCGGCACTGGCTGACGTCTCCTCCTTCCCTGAGCTTTTTGTGTTTTGGGGATTTTTTGTTGTTGGTTCTTTAATCAGTGAAACTAGACTATTGAGCTTTGGGAAGGAAAAGAGAGCCAGTCCTTTCATTTTATAATTAGTGGAAATTCAGTAGGAGCATTAACAGCTGTCTCTTTCAAAGCCGCGCTCGGCATCATCTATGCACGAGTTAGAGCACAGAGTGGGGAGAAACAGCAGCAGCAGCGAGTCTCACATGCACACTGGTGACACACTGGCCATCGGTTCTGATTGAGGGACAGGCCCAGCTTGTCCTTGGGACAGGCTAACAGCTTTGTTTGGCTCTTTGCAAGAACATAACTTTTCATTTTTTACTTTCTGATGAACAATGTGGAGGAGAGAGAGCATGAGAGAAGCAGACAGAAAGACAGACAGAGTGTCCCACATGATGAGATCAATTAGGCAATCATTTTGGACATGTTCAGACAAAGAAGGTGGTCTCCTTGGAAACTGCAATCACATGCACACACACTCAGAATAACTTCTCCCACATTCTATTCTCTGCTCGGTACAACAAACTTGGATGTAAGCTCCGAGGGACAATCGCACACCCAGTGTTGACAGACTTGTCAGCGTTTCCAGTGCCACAGAACAGGCCCCCTGCTCTCCTCGCCGACAAATTTACCAAAGGCTGAAGTATTAAAAAAGCATATCAGGAGGGTGACAAGGAGGGGCTAGGCAGAGCTACCAGTGTTTAAAGACAGATATTACAACACTCTGGAAAGCAAAATGGTATAAAAATACCTCTTAAAGTCTTGAAAGGTTTCAGAAAACTCTCAAACATAAAATCAAATGGTTGGGGAAAGTTACATGCCTGAAATGAAATAGTAAGCTTATGACTGGGACAAAGAAAAAACACAGATACTTAGTATTTTTTTTCAACTTTAAAAATAAAGGAAAAAATGTATATCCACATTTGTAAAAGAAATTTCTTCACACCCCACTGTTCTTATTTACCAAAGTATTTTACTGCTGAGACAAAGAAAACCCCACTGCAAGACTGAGATGTAACCTTTCACGTTTTGAGCAATAAAGTCAGACATTACAAAAATGGGCCATAACTGTGTTAACTTTTGTACTGACAAAAGGTGGCTGTTTGAAACAGAGGAGAACGCGATTAAAATATTTTTTCAACAGAGTACAATTATATAAGTTTAGACTCCTCCCAAACACAACCTTTCCGAGTCTTCTGTAACATTAGAAGACATCCTGGAGTTTTTACCATATTAAACAACCTTCATACTCATTTATTTGTATTAAAACTCTCTCTCACTGGAGTGTGATGCAGCTCAATTAATATGAGAGGGATATGGTACAGAGTACTGAGACCAAACACAAGCTGCAACACAGTTTAATGCAACAATAGGCGAAATATCTGCCATTGTAATACAGCTTCAATTAACCTCAAAATGAACTTCTCTTTTTCAGGCAAAAAGACAAACTTTTGTAATTGGAAGCTTTAAAACCAAGCAGCGCCAACATAAGCAGTGAGAGAGCCAACTAACCCTGGAAGAGATCTGTTACCAGAGCTCCTGTTTCACCCTGTACGAAAGTTCCATATTGGAACTCTCTGGAACTCCTACGAGAAAAACTTGGAAATTACTGCAAAATAAGATGGTCTGACACACGTGTAGGACTGCAACTACCAGCAGAGCCCAAACCTGCCTGAGTAGCTCTGAACTCATCAGCTCATTGTTAACACTGGGACTAACAATGGAGGAAGATGAATTAGTCCCACACTGGCACCAGTAATTACCCTGGTAAGGACATTCATTTTTCAAATGGACCTCCAGATGCCACACCAAGTTTTTCCTGTGCTATCTGAAAGCAGATACAAATTGCAGCAGAATAAATTATCACAAATTTTTTTTTAAATTACCCAATATAGAGAAAACTGATCCAAATTGAAACTTTGAGCTAAAGCTGTGCTTTACAATCAGTAGGTCTAATGGAAAGGTTTACATAGGATTCTCTCCCCATTTTGCTTCCCAAGGGAAGCATTAAAAAGGAGGGAGCACACTTATCCTCTCCTTCTGCAAAACAGATTTTTGCAAAAGGTACATGTGGCAATTTCTTTCTGAACCTTAGCCCAAGACTCCTTGTGAGCACATTTTTTTGCAAGAAACTAAATCAAACTGCAAAATCTCTGCTTCTCTACAGATTCAGCTTCATGACTTCACCTGCTGAATTTTGCAACTACAACACATCCCGTGTCTAAACTGCAAGGGAACAGGATTAAGAGCATGAATTCCTAAGTTCATAAAGCAACAAAGAAAGTATTTTCATCCAAGTAAAAAAAGCCAAAGGTTCAGGGTTTCTACTGACTTCAGCAGGAGCCTCTTGGGCTTCTGAGATACCCCAGCCCCTGAGCCAGCCTTTGCCTATGATGTCACAGTGCAAGTCATTTGTAATTTGGAATTAATATGGGGCATTGCTGTGTAAGGATACACTGAAGGGGATTCTTGGACCAGTTTTACATAGCCTCCTCTGCCAGCAGAAGATATAATTGCTTGGGGGATTTTGCAAATTGGAGCTCTGTGTGCTTTTAATAATGAAAAACCCAGAAGGTGAACTACTAAATTATTATTTTCAAAATTCATAATTGTAGGCATTTTATTCTATTGCCCTGATTTCCTGGAAACATTTTTCATATAGAATGCTGGAAATAAAAACTAAAAACTGTAGCAGTCCCTTAAATCTCTCCAGTGCAGTTGGTCACGTGAAGGATTCGAGTTTGGTACAAGGGTGACCCAGCCATTTCAGAGACGCCTCAATTCCATGTTTCAGTGAGCACTGGATCAGGCAAAGAGACCTTCAAAAGTGGCATAAGAAACCAGAAATATGTGAGGGGCAGTTTTTCTTGTAAAAAGATAAGCTGCAAGTTAAACAACACCCTGTCAGCTTTTAGTTACAGAAAGCCACTTAACAGTGCACTTGAACAGATAAGAGATGGGGGCTGAATTCTAGAAAAGGTGTTCTCCTTTCTTTTTAAAGATAGAGAAGAAAATACACCTAAAATTAAGGAAAGCACATCTGAACTAAACCAAAATTCTATACACATTACTAAATTTTAGAATCATCACAGTAATCTCACATGCAAAAAAAACCATGCTGGTATTTTCCATTCTACATTGGCAAAAGGGCACTTTTTTTTAACACGTTTTGCCATTTAAAAACTTTAAATAAATATATAAATGAACAAATAATTATATATGTATATATATATATATTTCTAAACTTAGGAATACTTAAAATAACTAAAATGTTTTGAAAAAGAAGCATAAGTTAAAATATACAAATCAGGAGAGCAATTCAGGGAGGGAGGGAGGAAGAGAGGAAGGGAGGGATGCTCTTTGGCCCCACCATAAGATGGGATCCATTTTTCTCCCCTGTGGGGAAGTTGCAGAAGCTTTGCCCAAGGTGTGGATTTGTGTTGAACAAGTCCTGTGGTGCAGAAACAGGTTCCAGGTTTAAACCCTCTGCCACATGAACCTCTTGGTTACAGCACTCTTGGAAAGCTCGTGTATTACACAACAACTCAGGAGATTTCAGGCAACATCTCCCCAGCGCAGAGAAAGAATGATAAAGTAGGATTCCTTTCCAGCAGTGTACAGCTGTGCACTTTTCAACCAGTTATTACAGAATCAAAGTACAGCTGAGTTTGGAAGGGATCTCAGGAGGTCTCAACTCTCATCTCCTGCTTAGTGCAGGGACAGCTGTTGGTTTAGATGAGGTTGCCCATGGCTTCATCTCTGTGGGTCTTGAAATCCTTCAAATGTGAGGATTCCACAGCCACTCTAGCCAACCTATTCCATTGCTTGCTTGACTGAACTCATGAAAGATTTCTTCTTTACATCCAGTCTGAACCTCTTGTTTCAATTTATGTTCATTGTCTCTGTATCCTCTCATTTTGCACTGCTGGGACTCCATCATCTCAGTAACCTCCTTTGGAAACTGGAAGGCTGTTATTAAATCCCCTTTCTTCCAAAGCTTTCTCTTGTCTGGGGTTAACAGAACCAGCTCCCTCAGCCTCCCCTCCTAAAAAAGCTGTAGCCCCCTGACCATTGTGGTGGCCCTTCACTGAACACTCTACAGTTCATCAATGCCTTTCTCCTATTGAAGGGCCCTAAACTGCCTGGAGCTTTCTAGATGAGGTTTGAAGAACTGTGTGTAAGAGGAAGAATCTCTTGCCTCAGCCTCCTGATGGTGCTCCTGGCAGTGCAGCCTGTGTCACAGCAGCCCAGAATGCTGCTGGCCATTGTCACTGCCACGGCACGGGGCTGGCTCCTGCTCTGCTCCCTGCCAGCACCCCAGGGCTGTGTCTGCACAGCCACTCCACCACTGTGGGAGGATTCTTCCCTCCCAAGCACATGACATTGTATTTATTCCTGTAGAATTTTGCAGGGTTCCTGCTGGCCCGTCCCTCCCTCCTGTCTATGTCCCTCTGAGCAGCAGCCCTGTCCTCAGGTCTATCAGCTGATCTCTCCAATTTAGTGTCATCTACAAACTTCATGAGCATGCCTCTATCACCTCCTCCAGGGCACTGCTGAAAATGTCACACAGGACAAAAAATATCCTGTGGCATTCCCCCTGCCATGGACCTCAGCTAGAGTTATGAGCCATTAATCACTACCCTCTCAGCCAGACCAGCCAACCACTAATTATGCACTTATTTGTCCAGCCAACCAAATCCTAAATTGGACACAAGAATATTTGTAGACCTTGTCCAAAAAAGTCTCGCTGAAGTTAAGATAAATGACATCTACAGCTCTCCCTCATCCACAGCCTCATCCAGCTGTTTTATCCTAGAAGGCAATGAGTAAAACCTTGGTAAATCCATATTGATTGCTTCCAGCCATCATTTCCTCCCTCCAAATGGTGTCTTTATGTTTGTTATTTACTCAGTGGCCCGTATCCACAAGCTGGGTGTATGCAGAAGGTACCAGCCCAGGCTTTGTCACTGAACCAGCACAGAGGCTGCATCAAAAAATACTCTCAGCTCTCAAGCAGAGCCTGCTCACCTGCACTGTGCAAAGCTCTGCATGTGCCACGAGATTCAGCCCCAGCCACAAAGGAGAGAGAATGCATGGACAGACAGATGTGCACAGAAAGACAAACCAGCCAGTTGCTTTTCAGCCTCACTTGTCAAAATTCAATATTCACTCATGAGCCTTTCAGGCTGTGGTCAAGTCTGCCTAGCTGAGGTATTTTAAAGATACCACTGCACTGTGAATCTAATTGGGGAAAAAAAAGGAAAAAGCAAGACAAATAAACCATTTCATGTTGCTTCCAAAACATTAAATATTAACTGAGTCTAACATGTATATACACTGCAACTCTGAGGAAAATATTCCATTATATATGATGTTAACCACCAATGTGAATGTGGTGGTCCTGCTGCTACAGAATTACAGATGAATAATGAAATCTCTCAAAACTAAAACATATGGAAACAAAATGAATGTGCTTTTAGAATGATTTCTATATAAAATCATGCATTTATTTAATCCAAATTATTTTCTACAGCCCTTTTCCACAGAGGGATATTGCCTGAGATGAAATTTAACACGCTCAACCTTCTTTTAGCAAGGCTAATACCTGCCTGCTCTTGAGACTGCATTCTTATTTCTGCTGGTAGGTGCTGTATAAATTTGTAACAGAGACCATCTGATAAGCGTTTTCCAAGACTGCTTCTTCCACGGGAACAGAAAGAAATTCTCAGCATCTGGATGTCATGGCATGAAGATGGTAATGGAAACCCTTGCTCAGAACAGTGAAGAATCTAGAGGCAGCACAAGATAATGGAAATTTTCAGCAGAAGCATGAAATTCCACAGGCTCCTGCAGCACATCTGAGCAGGATAAGAGCTGCTGCCGGAAAGGACAAACTGACCATACCATGGGCAATGCAGTATAAACCAGGGAAAGCTGACCTTACTAAACACACAAAGCTTTTCCAAATGTCTGACACTACCAGCTCTGAGTTGCCTTTTATCCACTTCAAATTTATAAAATCACTGTTGCATTGATAAATGAATAATTAAAACAATTGATTCTTCTACCTGCATTGCCCTTAAGTACTGGGAGAATTCGAAGGACTACTTTTTGGGTCATTCACCTTGGTATCTGCTCTCCAGACTTGAAGGAAGCCATATCTGAAAGTGAATTGTCTTGAAATCCCACTTTAAATTACAGTCAGACTAATGCAATTATTTATAAACAGGTAAAAGTTAATTGATTTTGATGCTGCAAACCTACAAAAGACTGACATGGACCTAATTCTAGCTTTCTACCTTCTCTTCCTTTTCTCCTATGTATAACCTTATTTTAACATACACTTGGGACACTAGCTGCATCGTGATCAATGGCTATGGTTTGAGTTTAAAATTTTGGATTGTCTTTCCACTTAAAACAAAAAAAATTGTGCATGGTTGATACATAGCATAAAGGAGTTTTATGACATGACTGAAAGAGTTACTAGACGATCTAAATGAGATATAGCAGTATATGTTGCTGTATACACCCTCTTTTTCCAGAAGTTTTTTTTTTAACAAAAGTTTTATTAAATTCCATTTATACCATGAGAAGTCAACTTCAGACAAAGTTGTACTAAGAAAAACTTGTACTATTTAAACATACTGTATTATCAGAAGTCCTCCTCTGCTGCACTGTAGGTGTGTTTACATTCCCATCAAAAAATTTTGTTATAGGAAGATCTGGAAGCAAACTAAATAAGACAGTATTCTCTATCTATCAATTTAAGAAAAAATTTTAACACTGCTATTTGACAAGAGTGCCTTTCCAAAGCTTGATTGTTAACAGACTCCAGGAAAAAAATTCATTTCATAAATAACATCAAACATTTCAAATTTTAAGTGCTAAAAGCATGTGTTTACTGTCTGAGAAACTTCCAAATGGGAAAGGAAAACAGGAAATAAAAGCATCTGATTGATAAAGAATGGTGGGATTTAGGTTGTTTTTGGAAGAATAGTTCAAATAAACCAAGAGCAAACTCAGTTTAATAGAAGCCCTTCTATTTTCATAAAATCAGAGAATTTCAACCACCAGGATTTTTCCTACACACACACCATTCCAATGTGAAGAAAGTTTCTGAGATCCTAAATTGCTCAAGTATCTCCATGTACAGCCCCTCTGATCAAAATGTCACAGAAAACTGCAGCAATATCTCCCAACCTCTGCTGAGAATAAGGCAGACAATTTAAACCAGAGTACAGAAGACCAGCTTACAAAGAACCTCTTCTACTGAAGTTTGCTGTGCATCGCACAGGGCTCTCCATGGCCAAAGTTCAGTGCTCCAGCCAAGGGTTTGTTGCAGACATCAGTTCTGAAGTCAAATATTGCTTGAACTCCTCTAACTGTAGGCACACCTCCTATTTGCAGAACTGGTAACTGGCATTTTTACCCCTTCCTAAAGCCAAAAGTAATCTGGTCAGAAGATGTTCACGGGCAAAACAGGCAAGAGAAAGGCACAGTGCAAACTTCCCTCCAGCAGCAGAGCAGCTGCTCAGCAGAGCAGAGTGCAGGAGGAACAGCAGGAAGGCTGGCAGCAGTGCCACAGCTGGCATCAAACCCTTACCCACTTAGTAACTACAGTCACACAGTGCAAGGTCAAGAAATAAGTTGTCCCTCCCTCAGGACCTCAATTTCCCCTGCTGATGTGCAGATCTTTGTTCCTACCTACTGGCACACAGAATTCTTTGCTAGAACAGAGCTGCTCTACGGACAGCTGAAGTGAAGCCCCACGGCTGTGAGACGCCATCAGCTCCATCTCAGGGGCTGTAAATGCTGCTGCCCACACTCACAGCAGGGCCATTGTGTGGGAAACACACTGAAATGAGTTTTCAGCTTTCACCCATTGCTATACAAAATCTTTCACGCACAGGAAGAGCCAAGACGCTGTGCTACTCCTAGGACATTGCAGCAGCCCCTGCTTGTCCTGGCAAGGCCACATCTTTCCAGAGAACTGTATGAAACAACCGTAAGGATTATTAGGTTTCAGCTTGGCAGTGATTTTGTATTGAGGCATGGCTTCAGCCTCACAGAAGAGGTGGACAAATCATAATCTCTATATAACCCTAAGACACCACTTTTAACCATAAGATGCTTAGCACCTAAAGAAAGCTTCCCAGAGACTCTCAGTTAAAGGGTTTGTCCCCTCAAGTCATCCGCGCTAAAAAGAGAATCATCCAGGCCGAGTTCACTTCCACTGAACACGGGCACTGCTCTCACAATCACTGATGTTTATCACAAGCTTTGTGTCTTTATTAATTACCAGTGCTGCTTAAAAATCCAACACCCCACAGCCTCCAACTACAACTGCTGAAGTTAACTCACAGGGTTAATTTCTAAGATAACAATGACTGTTATACTTTCCCCTCAAGTGCTAATTGGTGCTTTAGTACAAAAGATGTGGACAGATTAAAATGACATACAGGAGGAAACGGTTTACAAACAGAAGGTAAATTGATTTGGAAATCCTGGTAACTGATGGTGTATACCTAGAAAGACTTGTTAGAGCAAATATTGGGTGCAGGTCTCGTGACAGTAATTTTGGCTCATGGGGAGCCATCATGTAATATTGTAATTTCATCCTAAACTGCCTGAGAACTTGTAGCCATGAGGTTACGATGGGTATAAAGCAGTTATTTAAAAAACCCTCTCCCCTTTTGAGACAAATCAAATACTGGGTTCACTTAGCGCCTCTCACCTGACAATGGCTACCACAAAGAACTGATGGAATATTTTTGAAAACTGGAACTGTTAAATTTTCAGTTTGGGAGAAACAGTGTCTAAGTATGGAGAGGTCTTGGTTTCTCATTGATCTGAATTTAAGCCTCCTCTTAGTGCAGACATGTATCAGGTAGCAATATACAAGATCAGCCTGAACCAAATAGAAGAATTCTCTAATATCCATATTTAAAATCACAGCCTTTGAAAGCACAGGGAAGTTTGAAATCCCAAAGCTCTCAGTTTAAGTTACAATTTGCTTGCTGGTTTCCTAGACCCCATATATGTTGCACAAAAAGGAATCTAAACACGTGTGTTTGCTTGCCAGCTGCTCCCTATTCAAACCTCGTCAGGCACAATACATATAAGGAACTCCACCAGTTTGTATTTTGAATGCTATCCCACACTGGAAGCAATTTTCTGTCTCAGAAATGCATTCTAATTTTCTCTTAGTATTACAGAATCATATATACCTACACAAATGTGAGAGTAGATCTGAACAATTTTTTCTTTCACCCTTTATTATCATACCTTTAGTATGATGTTTCCCTCACATCTCTATGAATAAGGCAAATCATTTCCACAAAGAATATTCACTCAAAGGCTTACTGGAGAAAAGGAAATAAGAAACAATTTGGGGATTGCGAAATGCACAGGATGAGCTCTAGAACTCTCTGACAAACATGAACCTCAAGATTACCTTTTCATTTCCTGCACTGAGCAGAGTAAAATAACCATGGGATAAATGAAAGATGTTTTGTTTTTGAAAGCATAGCCCACTTGATGAGGTATTGCAAAATCACAACTAATTTTTCTCTTATCTTTAAATACGGCATTTAACTGAGTAATTATTTGAGTCATGTAGGCCGCATGTGGATGAGGAGCTGGATAGACTTTTGTGATGGTTAAATTATAAATAAACCCACACAAACACTGCTTTGCTAGAGCAATAGAAGTACAGACTCCACTTCTGAGGGGAGAAAAAAAAGAAAAAAAAGGCAAACTCACTTCCTGTTATGTTTCATGTTATCTTTCAAAAGTTCAGCAGCAAAGAGCTACCATGAAACTAGCCAGAGTATTTAATGAGACAGCAACTGGCAAATAACACATTTCATGGGACAAGTTGTACTTTTTCTTCAAGCTAGTCAATAAATTATATTTAATGCATGAAAAGTACTGCCCATAGCTCTTTAAATAAATATTAAATGACAGGTAAAAAGAAAGAATGCATTAATTTGGGAGAAAACCTTACTGCTTAGGCCTCAGGAATTACTTTAAAAACTACAATAATTGGAGTCAAGGAGGCAAAGAGAGTCTCTTCACTTGACCTGAAAGGTGAGGGAAATTTGATGAACTATTATTTATAAGAAAAATATCTTACACTGGTTTCTGTAACTGCAATTGTAGGCTGATTTCAAATAGAGTAAAACCAATAAAAAAACCTGTTCCTTAAATTTAAAAATTTCTAATTTAGGATCTGTGAGATTTTTTAATTTAAATGTCCAAAAAGATTTTTCCGCCTGTACTTCTGCAAAATCAAAATCTCTCTTCTGGTAATGGTGTCACTGAACAACATCCTCAGCTTCATTCTCTCTCCTTTACACCCTGGCACCCACATCTACTGCTCCAATTTCTGTTAATCTTGACACTAATGGTTCACAGCTGTAGCTTTGCTTGCTTTCCCTGCAGTAATCTTTAGTTCCATATTATGGACACAGCTCATCACTTAATGCCTGTCCTGTGTATCACCTGGATGCTCCTGTGTTGGAAAAACCCAGCTCTATAGAGCTGGGGCAACTGAGAGGTGTTTTAGAAGATTTTATTCTCTTATCAGTCTCGTAGATGGGTGAGACACAGAAGATGTTACATGCAATGCCATTCTATCAGAAAATAGAATAAAAACAAATCAAAGAACAGCTCTGTTCTGAGTGCACCAGCACCAATGTTCCTCTCTTCCAGTGATGCCACCAAACTGCCATTTCAATCCTGCATCTAATGGGTCTCAGTGATCTGTTTCTTTTCTAGGCTTTTCCATGTACTTCCAGGATCAAATTTATGCTTTACCAGCTAAAATGCAGGCCTGCATTTGGTCAAGGTGCTTTTTAGGAAACCATGGCACTGCGTCCAAGCTCCTGCACCACAATTCCTTTGCACATGGCAGCAAAAGGGTTTCTTTCCTTTCCTTCCCAGCTTTCAGTCCTTCCTGTTCCATCTTCTGGCCTGAAGTACATTTAGTGTCGGGTTCAAGCCACTGAATAAATCTACCATCAGGTAAAGACCATCTTTAATCAAAGTCTTAATTCTTAAAACTGCTACCTTGAATTTTCTGCTTGTCTTTTGTTATTATATCCATGTAAAATGCAAAACAAAACTATGCCTCTTTTTCTTTTCCTACCAATAATCTTATTTCTATATTCATTTATATCTGATCTTCTTCATTGACATTCTTATTTGCAGCTCTAACAGATCCATTGCTATTTGCATCTTTACAAGACCGTTAAGATTTATAATTTCCACGTATTTTTATTTTTTGTTTTTCTAAATGCTGATTCCCCTAGGTTCTCTTGCTCTTCAAGCCAGGTTCTTCGGCTAAAAAAAATCTGCCAAGCAAGAATGAACCTGCCCCTGGAAAAATTATTCTTGCAGCTTTAGAGGTTGTATTCAGAAACCTTTCCCTTCAGCTGAGTGAGGGATTCTGCCCCTGGGAAGGTGTGGTCATCAGTGTTCACACAATATTAGCATTCAACACATCCCTGAGTGATCTCATACTTCTACAACCCCAGGGTATCACTGTTTCTCCACTTTTGCAGCACTCTGAATTGGCACTGCAGGCATTAGTGTGTTAGCCAGGAGTTTAAACCTTTACAAATCTCATACCTACATACAGAAGTAATGGTATTGTGGTATTAATTAATAATGGTATTAATTAATCTATTAATTAATGGCTGTGAAATACAGACTCTGAAAGCAGTCACAGAGGTGTTCAGCTTCTATATGCTCCCATGGATGTAAAGCAGAGCTCAAGCAGAAGATTTGATGGAGTCTGTGCCTGGTTTGGTTGGTTTGGAAAATAAGAGCAGGCAGTTTTACCTTCTCTGAAGAAGTATTTACCATGGACTCCTGTTAGAGATTTGTTTCACCCCAACATCTGCACTGACCATTGAAAACCACCAACAAATGTCCAGCTAAGATCAAAGGAACCCTTTTAGATGGGGTCCACTGTAACAAACTCTCATCTTCAGAAGGCAGTGCATGTGAGACACGCTCACACAGCCATGCCAGCTGCACGAGGATCTGTGCTCGTTCTAAGCACTGCTTGTGTTGTAAGAAGTGTTTGCACGGGATCTGCAGACTCACAGTTCATGCTGCTCACTTCTGAAGTGAAATGTGATGCTTACTTTGGCATTAGACAGTTCATGTCACAGAAACCATTCATGTCCAACTGCCAGGAAGAGCAGAAAGCCAGAATATGAGATGCTGATCACTGCAGCAGCAGCAGCCTTGCTTTGTGAGCTTTATCCACATGGTCTTGAACTGCAGAAATGTCAAGGAGTTCCACACACAACAAAGTGCCCCATCACTGTGCCTTTGTGATACAGCAGCACTGATATGGTTAAAGAATGGAAAAATGCCCATCAACACCCTGAAAACCATGCTGAGAGACGTGAACTCCTCCACTCATGACTGGCTCATCACAATATTCCTATGCTGTGCTGGGAGGGGTCACAATAGAAAGATGCTGTCTATGAAAATACTAAACAATGAACACCTTTGCTTTCAAAATATTAGTGTAGGTTTATTTCTGAAATTACCTGATTAACAGCAAGTGATCATAGGTTCTGGCATTTTTCTCAACTAAAATCTGGGCCACGATCACCTGAATTTTAAGTTCATTCATGTTTCCAGAGAGCTCTAACAACCTTGGCTGGAATGCTGGTTTGGTTCATGGTATGATAAATATTACATATTTGGTTCAAGTTATGGTTTATTCAGTGTATATCCTATTTGGAAGTAGGAGTTTGAACCAAATTCCCAAAGCACTGTAGGCAGCACATCTGTCTGGGGGATGTGTGCCTTTGTAAGAGATTTGTCTGATTGCACTTACACTGTGGAAATTTATTGAACCCTAATGTTCTTCATCAGATTTAACCCAATTTCAACATGTTTAACATTGAGGGCATTCCTTGAATCTAACCTGCAGACAACTCTTTCCAAGACTGTTTTTATTATTTCCAGGACAGCATACAAGAAAGAAGAAGGGGATGACAGAGATCTGTAAAGCACCTGTTATTTTTATGCTGCTATTTGTATCACCTTTTAAGTCCAGCTGTAGCCCTGGAAAACAGACTGAAGCTTTATTGCTGCAAAGCTGTGAAGGCAGTGGTACAGGAACTGTACTGCCTTGCCAAAACCACCCACTTCTTCCAAGGTTTCAGCAAATACAGAATAGGATTTACTGTCATAAGGTGACCTAGACTAAATGCAAACTAAAGGAAAACATACAGGAAAACTTACAAACCTTCTACAAAGAGCAAATGTCTAAACTTTAGGAGTGACAAACACCACCAGCACATAGGTAGCCTGGAAGTAGAGATTTAATTCACACTCCTGCAAACTTCTATTCCCCAAAGGCCCAAGACAAAAAGCATGCAAGACAAAAAGAGTCAGCTTGACCCTAAAGAATCCTGTATGACTGTAGTACAAAAGCAAAGTCAGGTTCAGTGGCCAATCCTGGTCCACCACATTTAGTAAAGCAACAATCCTGCAGGATGAGAATGAGCCACACTTGTTTTCTCCCCCATACATTTCACAATACTTTAGAAGCACCAGGGAACAGGCAGGTCCCTTGGTTTTGTCAGGTAACACATCTGCTGTGGAGTCCTCGTTAGGGAAAGTGGTACTGCTGCTTGCTGATGGGACTGTCCCTATCAGGACACCTGCCAGGCATGTATCAAAGGTGCAGCATTTTCTAAACTTCTAAACCCTTCCTTTTGCGACTCAAAACATAAATAGGACTAAGTCTGAATACTGAAACAATATTGATTTATTTTCTGAAATTTAAGTTTTGCAATTAGCAGCTGGAGACCACTTTGACTGGCATGATTAGCAGTAGTGGGAGGAGCAGCTCCTTCCTGACACCACCTTCCACTGGCTTTAGAATTAATTGAAAAGTAGGCTCAGGTTTGTGCCAACAGGGGCAGCTGGGTGAGGAAAACAAAGGTGCCCTACACATCTGAATTTGGCAAAACACGTGAGCAGAAGAGCTCCAGTAAGTTCTTACATACAGGACAGATGGTCTTAAAGCCCACAAGCTTGAACTTGGGCAGGATAAATATTCTCAAGCATGGTTTAGGAGAGAGACTGCATGGACTCAAACTGTGCTGGAGTGCACACTTAAAATTTAGAGACATGGGGTGGAGATCCAGTGTCTGAGCTGCCCACATCACAGCCCCACGAAGTTTACTAGGATAAATAAAAGCACTGTTTTCCAGATGCATTTAGATATTGGTGCCCGGCTCCTTAGCAGAAGAGAGGAAGCTGAACAGGTGAGTGTATAAAAATAAGTACCTTTGTATTCAGCACTTTGGATCCTAAAGCACTGCTGAGTCACACCTGCTTGTTTGAAAACAATAAAATAACCTCCCAAAGTTTAATGACTGATCAGAATTTCACCAGTAAGGCTGTGAAAGCACTTGAACTGTGTCCTTCTGGGCACGTCAGCCACAAGCAGCAAACTGAATTCTGAGTGGGAATTCTTACAGTGGGGGCAGTGCTGAAAGCACACGCAGTGGATTTCACACTGAACCCTTCTTTGACCGGTAAGGAAGGCAATGTGTAAGTCTTTCAAAGAAAGAAAAGCAGACAGACACAGGGAATGGAATGAATTAAACACACAATTCCCAGGATGCCCTGTTTAGCCATTCTTTACAGCATTAAAACACCTTGGAAAGAACTGATACTCTCCTGCATGGCAGAGAAACAGCCTGGTAGTTACTGCCCTTCTTCAGAACAGCAGCTGGAGTCTCAGAAAAAGGAACAGCCTCAGCTCTTGAGCTGATATTTTACCAAAAGGAAAACCAGTCACAAACTGGAGTGGTAGAGGGACAGCACTGAATAACCAGACTGCTGACTCCAGCTGCAGATTGCTGAGGCTACCAAGAGGTACAAAATCTGCCTTAAGATCATGACTGAAGCAAAATGCTACACACCCATACTGATTTTAGAATTGGAAATTCTAAATCCAGCGAATAATCTGACCAGAAGTTTTACCCAGGAAGGAAAATAATCAATGACAGACTGTGGCAGAAGGTCGTGGGTTACAATTTATGTGGCAGCCAGGGATCCGAGCCATGCAGCCCTGGATGAAACAGAGAGCACCTGGAATCACAGGTCACAACTGCCTCCAGCAGCTACAGACTCACGAGACTCCATAACCCAGTGTGGAGAGACAGGGTTTACCACAGTTCTTACTGCTCTCTTTGGAATACAGTGGAATTTTGCCTGTGGAAAATAAAATATCCATACTAGTTGAGATTTTTTTTTTCTTTTTGGCCTTTTCAAAGGGATATAAATAGGTGGAGTTTTCTCGCTTTCTTTCGAAAAGAAAAAAACAACACAAACCAAAACAACAAAACAACAAAAAAAGCAAACCACCCCAAAAAAATTTAGTACTGAATTTAATGAGCAGAACTGGAACCTCAGTTCTACTCAAACAATTTCAAATGTGAGTAATACTAGATCTGCCATTCTATTATCTGTTTTGCTTTACATCTATTAAACCTTACCCATGGGAAGCATCTCTCAACCCACCTGGAAATATGGAACTTATTGCTTAGTACCTTGGAGTCATTTATATGGGTTTACATAATCTCCATATCTGCTCAGCTGCTTTGACACCACCAACAAATGGACTGACTCAGACTGATTTTTGTGAGGATTCTTGCAATCCAGATGTTTTTCTGTAGAAGAAACAGGATGTATACAATCCATCCACTAAAACACTTAAATAAAAAGTTATTTTGACCTCCCTCCCCCAAATGTTAAAAAGGAGAGAGAACAAGTAGTGACTTCTAGAAGGAAACCTTGTATGCACATTACTTGTTCCCAGCCCTCCTTTTTCTCCCAACAGACGTCTCAGGCCTTTTCCCTGTTATTCAAATGACTGATTCCTTTGGTTTACTGGTACTGAATTATAAAAGCACCATTACATGAGACACAAAGAGAAGCATAAACCAAATGAACATACATAGACATTATATTAAGGCTGATGTAATAAAAAAATAAATTAAAAAAGACATTCTCTTTTCCAGTTTGCCTGTTCACTTAGCTGAACACTTTAAAGAATGCTGATGGTTCTCCTTACCCATTTTCCTTCCCTGGTTTTTGGTGGCTTACCAAAGGGCAAATGATTGTAATGAAACTATATGATGGGTTGCCATTAAATTATTCAATTACATTATGTGAAACAAGCACTTCTGTATTTTTACAGTCTCTGTCTAATTCCAACAGGTTTCTGCTGTTGAAAGGGACAGAAGATGCAAGTGGTTCACCTAAAAGTGGTGAAATTTCTTCAATAAGAAATTTCATGGCAGTTCAAGGCTGTAAATACAGAGATATTTACAGGAAGCATGGGAGAACAGGCAAAGTAACACAGACATCAGAGCTAACTCTCAGATATTGGAGATATTGTACCCCCACATCTTTACTTCTTTGTCAGTGTACATCTTTCACTGCTACACTACAATCCAGATAATATTTCAGAGAAAATGAGTATTAGCATATGGAAAAATCAGAGAGGTTTAAACATTAAGATGATTTTTTTCAATCCATGTACTTCCATATTAGATTTAAGTGACAGGAGCATAACAAAAATGGGGCGCCCATGTACTCGCAGTAAATAACCATGTAAAACCCAATCCAGCTCCTGTTGATATCAGTGAATAATTTGCCTTTCTGTTCCTGGGATTAGGATGAAAACAGACTTCTCTGTGCTCCTACTTCTACCAATCACTTAAGGTGTCCTTGGAACAATGTTAGCCAAATTTCTGCAAATGCCTACCCAAATAGTTTTGCTGAGGTAAAAGTTATGTTTATTGTGTTTAGCTTATATCAAGTAAATGAAATAAGCTATATTGAAAAAAACCCAAACCCATTGACTTTAGACCAAACACCCAGAGCATTAACCTATTTGTTTTGTTTTGTCATGTAATTACCCTGGAAAAGCAATTTTGACAAACTCTTTTGTGGACAAGGTCTTAGAATCCTTTTTAGACCAAAGCAAAAGTGGTCAGTTGGAAACTGAGAGACCAGTGCTTCACCACACCACAGGAGGCTTGACCAAACCACTTTGATGTCAGTGCAACAATTACTGAAAAAAATTAAAGTAAGAATGATTCAACAAATTAGAAGTTGTTTGGAAGCGAAAACCACAACAATTATCAGCTAACAGCAATGCAACACTTTCTTATTTCTAGTACAAAGGACTTGATTCTCACACAAGTTCCTGCTGCTTCTTGCTAATGGAAATTAAAGAAATAACCTTGAAACCTTCACCAGTTTCTGGGAAGGAAAAATCCTTCTCATGGAACAGAGTACAGGACAGTAGATCAATTACATTTTAACAGAAGTGTCACTGCTCTGGAAGCAAACTTTAAACTGTGACTATCAGCCCACATTTTTAAGCATCTAGAATGCTGCAGCAGTGCCTCTGGAAGAAAAGCCAAGGTGTGAAAGGAGCAGAAGACAATAATGTAGTTACAAAGCTCATCTGACTTACCAAGTTTAATATTCAAAAGAGGGAAAATTTAAATCTTTGTGCATAAACGCTTTATTGTTTTGTGCCTTTTATTATCCTGGTGCATACACATACATATTTAATCAAGGCATGAGATGTCACTCTGCACTGTTGAAAACCAGTATCTATACCCTGAGAAGCTGTCACACAGAGTAAGCCAAAGCCAAGATTTAAGAGCCTAAATTCTTCAAAATTTTTTTTCCAGACTTTATCTGTTCAAATCTTATTCAGCTTCCTGCTATCCCTTGCTCCTTGTCTAACAGTACAAGGGCAAGCCCACTGAAATGAAATTTTACACCCAAATAAAAACCCTGACATAATAGGCACACATGGTTTTTATTTCTCCTCTAATGCTGGCATACTTTTTATTCTCAGATTTGTAAGCAGATCATTTTGGTATTAGTCATCAGCGAAGAAACCCCACAAACTATTTTCAGGAACATAGACAAAAACTTCTTGCTCAATTTCTTCCTCTTGAGTCAAGTCTATTTGTCTTCTACTGACTTCTGCTTCCTACTAAGCAAAACCAAAAGCTCCCAAGCTTACTGAATCACTGGAATTGTTCAGGAGTTAGGCAGTTTAGCTGTTTAGTGCTCTGGTGATCTATTTTGCCATTGGAATTCCTGAATGCCACCTTCTGCCTGCCATAAAAATAGTCCTTCTGTCCACCCAGCAGCCACCATGCAATGCTGATGTCCCCTTTACTGCAGTCATAACCTCTCTTTCACAGTGACCCTGCAGTAATAACAGCTTTTGTTTCCACGTGAGATTAGCTGACATAAAGTGACTAGCCAAGTATTTCTTTGTTGTATTTTTTTTTTTTTATGGAAAAAACCTACACGTGGAATGTTTTTAAGGACTTCAGTTACAGAAGGCTTTGAATTAGCTGTTTGGTTTCATTGTTTTAATTTGGGGAAGACAGACATGAGTAAATTAGTTCTGACCAAACCTTTGATGAATGTTTAATTAGATAATACACATTCAGGCTTATAATGAAAAGCGTACCAGAGTCCTCCAGATGTGATGGCCATTTCACATACTATTATCATGCTCTTCTCCAGTCTTAAATCCCCCTAGCTCTCTGTCCTCATTCTCTTTCTCCTTGACCATTCCCACTGCCAAAGCAAGTATCAGTTAAAAGAGAACAGTTCTGCTCTTCACCCACAAGCAATTCTAAGGGTAAAAACAGTCCTTACGAGCTACTGAGGGCTAAGGCAAATCTTCTATTTCTCACTTCCACTTTCTTTTTCCTCTTGTCTTGGGCAGTACAAAGGAGGAGAAGCATTTCAGTTGACATTTGGCAGGTATTTCAGCTCTGGCTCTTATCCTGAAAGACTGAGTAAGTGCTATCCATTTCTCTTTGCCTGGCAGAAAGCAGGGTTCAAGGATATCAGTGTGATCAGCAAATGCATGATTATTCACCAGAAAAGTGCTCTGACCCCTGGCACAAGACAGAGATGAGAAGGGAATATGCACCTAGTGAGATTACAGCTGCCAAAAAAAGAGCCTGTTGGAGAGCCACAATTATCACCTGTTAAAAGCAAGAGTTTGCCTTAAAAAGCAAACCAGTTCCAGCAAGTGAATCCCTGACCACAGTTTCTGTTTATGCTATAGTTTGCATACTTTATCACTCATTGGTTATTTTCATGCTCGTTGGTCTGCATTTCCACAGGCTGATGATCGGGACACTTCCCTAGGAAGCAGGAGACACAGGTGAAAGTCTCCCTTCCATCCAGGTCTCCACAAAGATTTCCAGCTGCCGGAACACCTGACCAACAAGCTCTTTATGGATAGATCTTACTTTCTTTTTTTCATCCTGCTGAACGTTTTCAGAAGTTCCTTTTTACACACTGATATTCAGACAATTCAAGAGCCAAAAACTGAGCTTATTTTGAGCATAAATGCAGCCTAGTGTCATACTAAACACTGCCTTGGAAAAGCAATGCCACACACAGTTTCACTTTCAAGGACCTAAATCAAGACAGGACACAAACTATCAAGAAGTCTCAAATCTTCAGCACGTCATGCATTTTTTTCCCAACAAATTTTCACAGCTCTATATTTAAAATTTTTCCATACTACTGTATTGAAATAAATTATTGTATTGTAATAAAAATATCTATTATTTACATTCCATGAATGAAGTAGAACTGAAGAAAACAAGCAAACAAAAAAACCCTACATATTGTGTATTTAGATCTTCTCCTTTGCTAAACAGAGGGGAGAAATGTAAAATCAGCTTTTATGAACTCCTTTGAAATAAGAGGGGATGCCTCAAAGATTGACAGATCAGTATCTGTTTTCACATTTCTTGTCATACTTGTCAGTCATTTTTGCCCCAATGAAAGAGCAGCTTTAGGAACTCCAGTTTTAGCGTTTACAAGTGCACTGCATTCCCAAAGAGTTCACTCTATAGAGCCACCGTGGACACTAAAAAACTGTAACTTAGAGGAAGAAAATTTAGGATTAAGACTCACAATTGGATGAGATTCTTCTAGAAAAGGCAGTTAATAAATGGTGCCAAGCTTTCAGATGGTTTAAACACAATTCTAGTAGAAGTCTTCAGTATTTAGACAGTCAAGAATCTGTATTTTGAAGGAATTGCAGTGAAAGCAAGACCCAAGTGGCATAGAAGAGATTGATATTTAAACCTGCCACCTCAAAGAACAACCAACCAAATTATTTTCCATTCAGTCAGGGAAGTTTTAGCAAGTAACAATTGAACTTAAATCAGATCCTTCTGTCTAAGACATTGTTCTCATATGTGGTTTTAGGAACTCAAATGGCAGCACGTTAACCTTAATTATTCCTTGTTTAGCTTGCAGCATTCAAACAACACATCTGTTTTTATAGATACAACATCTTCCTACGTCCTCCCCCGCCCCCAGCTTGGGAGGAAGAAGGGCATTTGTCTGCTAATTTTGCTCTCTAAGTGGGAAATGTTATTCATCACATAGAACATGGATGCAATTAAGTAACCACACTGCGAGCTGCTGCTCCGTTTCTTAAAGCACCAAATCAACTTGAGCTGACTTTGTCCTCAGCAAAGCAGGATGGCTCCTTTGTCCAGGCTGGTGGAGCTCAGCCGGAACGCCGAGCCTGGTCACGCTGACAGGAGGGACGGAACTGAGCAGAGAAAGCAGGAGGAGAAAGGAATGATGAGCTCCTGACTAAACACGGCCCAGGAGGAGAAGGTCAGCGACTGGGGCATCTTCACGCCATGGAGAGAAGAGTGAGGAGGCGTTTTACTGCTGCTTATCCACTTGAAGATGTGTGCTGATGGGCATCACTCGGGCACTTTGCCATGTCACACACCAGGGCGCGGTGGGGCTCTCCCGAGGGGTCAGTGAGATTAATTTACGTGGAGGGAATGTTTGCTAAGCACAAAGGAGGGTGTGCAGGTTACCTAATTACCTGTGAACTCACATGATGGGGATTTTTGATAAAAAAACACCTCTCAGGAATAACATGTGCATTGGGCACTCATGTCCAGTCAGAGCAGGAAGAGTCAAGATTATAAGGTATGGCTGTGATTATTTCTACATGCTTTATTTCCTCTTAAATTTTTTTTTTTTCTTCTTCTTCTAAAGGGTTTTTTTACAGTTCAGGAATTTAAAAATACTGACTGTGGCCAAAAGAAATTTCCCTCTTAGAACAGGAAGGTCATATGCATATCCCCAGGCCAGTTATTTTTTTCCCTCTCAGACATAAATTAATTTGGCTACAAACTAAATTAAATGTAAAATTAGTCCTTGAAGAAATCCAACACTTTTATTCCTAAGAACCCTGGCTGAACAAAGCAGTCTCATTAGACTTATCAGAGAGTTAAAACTCATTGAAATTTTATATACCAGCTTTTCTCAAATTGTATATGTAGGCTTTGTGGGGTTTGATACTATTCTTTAAAAATAAATGCTTCTTTCTCCTTCAGCTGAATTGTTCTTCCCTAGAGACACTCATTCCAAACTGTCAGCTACAGAAATGGATGTTATTTCTACGGACTTCCAGGATATCAAGGCATTACCTTCAATTCAATTATTGTTCCAAGAACATTCCCAAGTCACAACAGAAATGAGATGTGGACTGAGCATAAACAGACACAAGCACTTGTCCCTCCCTGTGTCCCCTCAACCTACATGGACGATGTTTTAGAGTCAATGTTAACACATAAAGTTTCAGGAATCTATCACTTCAAGGATTTCACTGTAAGCAAACTGCAGGGCTGTTGCCACAGAGGACAGTGGGAAAACCTCCTGAAAAAGGCACTTCAGGTGATGAAGCTTCTTGAAAAAAAATCCAGTTAAGAGAAAAAAATATAGTTAATAAGACAAAACAACCTTGAGTTCTTCAATGAGAAAACCAAATTTTCAAACAAATGATGACCTAGCAATGAAGAAGAATAAAAGAGAAGAGGATATGGCCAACAAATGTAACAATAATTCATCCTATAGAGGAGGAACACAGGTACGACAAGAAAAGTGGGAAGACAAAGTCCTGAGTATGTACACTACCCTGTGAAAGGTGTGTGCAGTGTTCACAGGAACAGATAAAGAACAATATGAGACAGAAGACTCTCAGTGACCTTTATCTATCTTTTGTTTTGTTCAGATTTCTGGGGAGTTTCTCTGCAATTCTAAAATCCCTCAGTTTTGCAAATCCTGTTCATTGGGGTATTTAAAACAGCTCTGTAATGTTTTGTGGCCTGGAGTCACTGATAACTGTTCTTGATCTTAATTCTCTTTAAATGTGGATTTTGCCAAGAATACTCACCAGCATAAGAGAAAACTATTAAAGAAATCACTTCAGGGAAGTTACTACTTGAAAAGCTGCGCTTGGCCTCCGGTAATCACAAAGTCCTGCATGTTCCTGGCTACAGACTGCTACAAACCCTGGGCTGTTTTCCTTCTCAGAGAGGCCCCAAGGAGTGGTCGTAGGCCACAGCTTTCCACCTAGAAACCTCATATGCTGGATAACCTGGAGCACTCTGATCCCCTTGGGTCCAGTGTGTGCCATGCCGTGTAAAATCCTCCCTGGAATCTTGTTGGGTGCTGCACTCTCTGGGGTCAGTCCCAGCTCCTGCAGGCTGAGGGGCATTTCCAGCAGCTGCTGCACATCCCTGCAGAGCTGTGGCACTGCAGAGACAGGGCAAAAACACGGTGCACCTCAGTCTCAGGGTACCTGCAGGTGATATTTGTACACTATTGCATTTATATGTGCTATAAATATATTTATATGTTACTGCTATACTACTCCACTCCAGCTTTCTAAAAAGTCACCAAACAGAAAACTGCTTCGCCCATTTTCAAACACACAGCTGCTGAGCTATCACCCACCAGTATTTTGTGGTGCAGACAATTACAAATTTACATGTACAGAAGGCAGAAAAACGTATGCAAGTCAGGAAGATCAAGAAAACCCCTTAAAAATTACAGTTAATTTTTCTCCTCTTCTCCACTCTGATGTATTTAATGGCATTAATTTGTATTTAATCCATACTAATAGAGCAGAAAGCAGTTTACTGTCTGAGACAGACATGGATTGGATTAACTTACCTTATTTAGAAGCAAAATTAAAAATTAAAAAAAGAAATTAAATTAAAATTGCTACAAAATTCTAGAGTTCCAGCTTAAGTGCCTCAGGCCTGGTAGGATGTACACTACTTTCTACCTAATCTAACTCAATTCCACTCTGCCCCTATTATTTAAATGAAAATATGCCTCATCCTCACTAGAATTTGAAAGCTTGCTGACATGTGCACATGGATGTATTCTCCCTTCCCTTCCCCAGCTGCACATCTCATGTGGTCCTGTGCCCTTAAACACAGAAGGTGAGGATGAGAGGGAGGGGGGGAAAGAACCTCTAACAAATATTTTCTGTTTGTGAAAGAAGAGGCTGTTTCCCTGGGAATGTGAGGAACTTTTGGCTTGGTCAAATTTTCACTGATTGCTGTATTTGGAGGAAAACCAACCATTCTCATCAGAGATTCACCATCTCAGGTTATCCAGCTGAGTTTCAGTATGGCATTAAATAATACTTTTCTAGAAATGAGGCACAGGGAAGAAAAGACATTGTGTGGTGCCATGCAAGTTTTCCTGGCAGGAGAACAGGCTTTCCTTAGTATCCACAAATGATAAAAGGACAGGCAGCCACACAGGTTATTTCAAACCACTGCTGACAAAATCCTGACATCTCTTTACATCTTTCAGCACCAGGGCTATGCCATAAAACAGAAGGTATGTTCTGTCAAGGGAAAGTCCCCATCCCAAAATGACAATCCCTGCCCTTGACATGCTTTTCACTCAGTGTCAGATAAAAAAGTTTGTTTTGTTTTTCTATAAAGGTAATCTTTGCCAACTCTAAATTTCACCAACTTCCCTCCAAAAACAACCCACAACAACCCACAACACAGAAACCCTAACAGTTTCATATTTTTTAGAAGCATTTAAAAATAGTTAATTAACTATTGCAGATGTTAAAAAGAAGTTTGTTTTTTTTCTAAGGGAGGAGTTTGAGCTATCAATATCAGCATCTTGTTCTCAATACTTTTGTCAAGTGGGTAACTTAGTGCATTATTTGAATGGAAATTTTCTCTGTGCCATTTCTTCTGACCAGAGAAGTCAGTATGCCAGTTCTGTAGTTCCTTTTTCATTAGAACATTATGGATCTTCCATGTCCGTGTGAATCAGTCCAGTCAAGTGAGCTGGGAGTTATCTCCCCATCTAAGACTGTAACAAGAGATTAGAACAGAGAGTGTTTATTGCTGCTGCCTTGGAGCAGTTAACCCAGCCTGGAGTTTTACTGAGCCTGCCTTATGGATGTGGAAATGCAGCACAGCTTCAAAGTGTTCCACACCTGGCTGCTCTTTGCAATCTGCATGAATCCATGAGAAAGTAAAGTATGTTTTGCAATGTCCCTATTAAAGGCATTTTATGGTATAATGTATAAGATGTTATGCTATAATGTATTGCATTCAGACACTCCCAAATTTTGGCAAGGTTCCTGAGTCAACAGGCGTGAGCCACTTAAGCAACAGAAGTGTGAGCTTAGTATTTATGCTTTTGCCTGTTAATTCTGCCTGCCCATGGCCACCTTTCTGAGATCTACCAAGATCTAGAGATACAGAATTCTGATCCCTCCCAGGATGCTCCTTCCAGTGTCCTTTTACACTGATATTTGTCTGGAACAAACACTCAACAGACACTGTCTCTCTAACAGTCTGTCACTGCATTTTCAGACTGTTCCAGCCTTCCCCATTTGCAGCCTGAAGTGACCATTTCAGGGGGTGACTAAAGGAGCTCAAGACCCCAGGGACATTCCCCCAGGCTTGTCCCGTGCCTGCCTTCTCGGCCACGCTGTCTGCAGTAACTATCATGGATCTGCTCCCAAGCTGGAGAGTGTTTCTAGAACAGCAAATCCCCATCACAAATCCTTATCAGAATAGGGCAGGACAGGGGATGGTACAATGAGGGACCACCTCTCTTGATTATCTATTAATTAATCTATTAATCTATTAGCTGTCTCACAGCTCCATCAGATACTTTACCCTGAAAGATCTGTGATCTTAAGGTAAATCCTGAACAGGGCACACAGGGCTCAGACGCATTTTGAGCAGTTCTCTGTTTGAATGATCTCCCACTCTTTAACTCCATAAAAGCATTGCACAATACTATGTTGCACTGTTATGGATCTGCTATAGCATTTCCTTCTCCCTCGAGGTACAAGGGAATGGCTGTGAAGCACCACTTTCTTAGGCTGGACAATGCAGCAGCAGGTGTACTGTTTGCATTGCAGAATTCTGTCTCAAAAATCCATCAGGCCGTTGGCTGACATCAATACTGACTATTCAGGCACTGAAAAGATGTCTCAGGGAAGGAGATTTGCCTTTCAGGAGCTTTGCATTTACTAGTTGCCCAAGTCAGTGGTTACGGAAGTTACCAGTTACTCAAGACTCCAACCACCAAGAGCTACACTCTGGCACGCCAAAACCCCATTGCCAGTAATGTTCAGAGAGATCAGAGGCTCAGGAAACAGAACCATGATGTTACAGGAACTGAAGGAAAACACAGCAGCTCGGTCTGTAAGTGTGACACAGCTGACCCATGTGCAACCCACAGGGCTTTTGACAAAATGCAGAACACATTGCACAACATTTCCACTGGTGGCAATGAAGTGTAGTCAGAGCTGACACTGATGCCATGCAAGTCAACCAGTGGGACTGAAGTGCTCCAGACCAATAATTCGATTACATCACTGAGGACACAGATGGATGAGGACGCAATGTACAGTTTATCTCTTCTCTGGAGACCTCAAGTGCAAATGAGATCACTGATTACATCCAGACTGGAGACACTGAGGCAGAAGTGCAGTGCAAACATCTGTAGACTGAAGAGCTCCAGGCAAAAAATTTCTGTGTTGGACACTGGGTTTTATTACCCAAAATGGTATTTGGTAGACAAATGACACAGGCTGCCAGATGCACGTGCTTAAAACAGGGTTTTACAGAGAGTTGCTTTTCTGCGTTTTGAAATATTTTGTTTTCAAGGGTGAAAATTCTTTAATGAAGAAATGTTTACCTACAGGTATTTCATTTACAGACAGTAGAAGAAGTTGTCATTATGCTCTTCCCAAGGAAGGTGAAAAGGAGTAAGAGAGAAGTGACTTTTTCCCCAAGCAGGTAGCAACAATGCCAGGAAGAGAACCTGGTCATCGGCTCTGCTGACCAGGCCTCGGTGCCCGCCTGGTGTGGAACTGCAAAGGACCAGAAAGAGACACTACAGCTACAAGTAAGAACAGATCACTAGAGATTTAGTAAGAGCACAAACCTGCCAGAGCCACAAACTATTTTTTTAAGGCTCGATTTCTTCCTATGCAGGGATATAAAACCAAACTACCACCTACAGATCAAAGCTTCATTTCACCTGGTTACAACTACATCATCACTTTATGTGACAAACTAATGAGACACATTACAGCAGTTCCACACAAGTAAGGGCTTCTCCATTCTATCCAGGTGCCATTGCCTTTGTGTGCATCTACTGCTTAGCAATGAGGCATTTTTCTGCAGCACCTCTTAGGAGGCTGATGGGGAGGAGAAGAATTCTAGCTAAAAATTAGGTAACACTGAATTCCAAATACTGTGATAAAATAAAGCTTCATGCACACGGTAACTGGCTACTAGCTTTGGGGAAGTGTACGAGTCACTCTGAAACAAAGCAGAAGAGACAGGTAAGGAGATCAATAATTCTTGAGAGGAAGAAGAGAATTGAGGGGAGCAATATGGAAAGTAAATACCTTGAAAAATCTTCAGTTTTTCTTTTTAATCTGGTCTTTTGCTTCAAAACATAAAGCTCAGAAGTGCAACATGGTCTAAGGTTAATTCAAGGATGCTTTGCTTTCTGCAAAACTGTCTTGCCCATATAATTTTAAAAGCCTTTTTTTTTTTAATAGCCAACAGCAATTACCAGTTGCCTAAGTCACAGAGATTTAAGCAGCAAGAAGATATCAACTACAACCAACTTCCTCCATGGACTGTTTCCTCTCCATCTCCTGGGAAGCAGAAAGTCCAGGTACAGCCAGAGTGGTACAAAAAAAGGTAACGACAGGACCAATCCCTCCTCACAGAGGATTTGAGAGCCATGGGCAGCTCAGAGCAGAGGATGGTGCTCCAATACCCAGCCCAGAGGCTGTTACTGACACACCTGCTGGGTCACTCTCCAAGTGCCACACAAGCACTGAGAGGGCAGAATTCCTGTTTTAGGAGTGCCCATTCCCACAGAGTTTAGAGCTGCAAGCTCCAGGGTCACACGAGTTCACCGTTTGGGCCAGAAGCCTCAGGGATTACACTCCATGCCAGCGGTTCTGCTGACACCAGCAGAGCCTTTTGCACAACTGATTTAATCAAACGCAGATCAAAAGGGAAGAAACATTCAAATCAAGAACATGTAAAACAAGTTGTGTAGAGACACCCAATGTAAAGCTTTATGCTGAAAAACTCATCATTTAAAGACATAATAGGGTAGAATTTTCAACCAAAGGGAACTGAGCAATGCTTCTGCACTGATACAAAGCTCCTGGCTGCTTCTAGCTATGGAATGGGGGGGTGGGGAGGGGAAGGGAGGAAGAGAGGTTTTAAAAATCTGTCACAAATATTTATGCAAAATGTGTTAGTGAACTACACAGGACTTTTGCCTATCCCAGACACCCAGAGAACAATGCAGGAAATTCCATATTCCACTGAGGGAGGATAAAACATTTCAGTAATTTTTTTTCCCTTTCTCCCTTCTGCCGTAGGGGCAGCTGTGTAAAACTCCGAGTTGTAATATTAGAGGAAATGTCAGGGAGAAATGCCAATTGAGAGGGAAGGAGATGGTGAACTCTTCATGTAGCAAACAGAGGTTACATACATGTATGTGTAGGTAAAAGAATAAAATGAAAATTATATAAAATGCAGACATTTGCCAAGCCCTGGCCTTGCCAGCACAACAGGCAGCACGTTCCCAGTGCCTGCCCTCCTCGGACACCGACAGCTGGAGCGAGTGCCACCCCTGCACTGAGAGCTCTGCAAAAGGAACTGCTCAGGAAAAAAAGGATCGGGGGATTCTACTCCATGGTTTTCCCCTGGGCTGATTTTCAGAGATAATGCTCTCGCTTTTTATTCTTTAGAGTATAAGGGGAGGCTCTTTTTTCTTGTAAGAACATAATAGTTTTCCTATATTTTGCCTTACAGCAAATCATTTTATCTCTATGTGGTGGTTTGAGATTGATTGACATTTTGGTGGGCAGGAAAGTACAACCTTGTACAACCAAAGCATTGTATTGGAAATTTAAATGGCATCATATGATGTGTCTAATCAATCAGCCCTTATTCCACTGGTCAACATGTCCAAATATTGGAAAGTAGAGCACTAGAAGGCTTTTCTATACTCTGCAAACACAAGAGCTCAAGATAAATTTCTCCATAAGCTACACCAAAAGAAACTATTTCCAAAGCTGTATCTACAGGACAAATTTCAGAAATACACTTCATGACACCTGCAGAACTATAAGCATTTTTTGTATTATCACTTATCTATTTTTACCACTGATTGCCTTCAGCATAAACACAAATAAATAAACAACTATATTTCTTCATTTTGTTTTGATAAAAATAATAAAAATGTAACTCAAGGACATTTTAGGAAAAATGAAACTATTGAGAATGTTCAGTAGATGTATATGTGACGTAGGGAGTGCAGTTAAAACTTTTCACAGTGCTTTTGTGTTTCAACAAGCAGTTACACTTGTAAAAATAACAGCAAATTTTGAAAAAAGCTACCAGAGACTATTACATACAAAACAAAAAATACCCAAAAAACAACCAGTAATAAAACAGTAAATTTTAAGAGCCCTTAAAAATGCCACAGTTCAATTTGAGGAAAAACAAACCACCCAACATTACTGATTTAGATTAAATAACAGAAAAGTTGTGGTAGCTTCTGCTTCCAAACTCAGAAAAATACACACTCTCTCTGAAGTAGTAAATACTCTGCCAGCTGTATCCTGCTGCCTTCACTCACTTCACTCTGCCTTCACAGAATATTCACTGCAGTCCATGGCATTCTGAGGGGTCACAGGACTCAGGATGTGCATGTGTAAATTACCTGATCTTCTGGAGGTGGGAGAAAGGCCCCTGGAGTGTTAACAGCAGTCTTTATAGGAAACTTAATTGTTAATTTCAATAATTATTTGGATTGTTAATTACAACAAATAATCAGATATAATTCAGCAATACTTCTCCATGGTGTGTGTCAAGAAATTACAAATGTTAATCGACACAGACACTCAAAGCCCTTGCTGGACAGACTCATCTCAAAAGACATGGTCCTTGTGCCAGAGACCGGGAGAAATTTATTAAACAATCACCAGAATGTAACACAATTTTCAGAAAAGTCTTAAATGAAACAAAGATCCTTCCAAATTCTGCTCTTACAACTACGACATTTTCTTAATGGCAATGAGAATTATTTCAAGACCTAAAAAATATCCAAGATAATCAAGGTAATGCTTTAGCAAGCACTTAAAAATTCCATATTTTCTATTTCTAATCACATTGTCACCTGCTACATATACTAAAAATCTGTATTTGTATATTCATGTGTATTTTACTCAATACGTAATTTCACTGCCTCATTTCATTCCATTGATGTTTATGTCTCCATATACAAATATGGATATGGATTAAAAAAACCCCAAAACCCACTCCCAGCTCTCCCAGCCTACATTTTTTGACTGTATAATTTAGCCTATTATCCCTGCCACTATTTACAGCATAATAAAAACATGCTCATTAAAAAAAGAACACTGCTGCAGCTCACTCAGCAACCTTCTACAAAACTCCAAACCTTCAGATACTTCTGATAAACTAATACTGCCATACAATGTGTTTAGGTTTTTTTCCACCTGCCTTTTCTATCACAAAATTTTCAAAATGAAGGAATAAACACAGATTGAGCCTGCTGCTTGCAATATAAAAGCTGATTACTGGGCAGAACTCAAGAGAAAAGGAATTTATTCTGGTTGGAAGCATTAAAAGCAATTCAGACTTTCTGGATTACATCACTGGAAGCAGTATGTCATTTGTTCCAATTGATGCCATTTGCTCACAGAAAGCCAGTATTTCGCAGAGCACCTTAGAATATTTATACTTTCCTTCTTCCTGACACTGTGATCACTCACTTCCAGCTGACACATGGAACACGTGGAAAAGGCAAAGCAGAAGAATTGTCTGACAAATACAATTTTTTTTTACTCCATTTACATTTTACCCCAACCAAACTAATCGTAACAGATGCAATGCTGCACCAAACACAGCGTTAAGCGTTGCCTTGTAACTAAAAATGTCAAAAGAATTCCCCCCATTCTGGTCTTACAATGACCTTGGATAACTTAGAGCTGTTCTTGTGGGATTTGGAACTCTTTTCCCAAATGGATGTGAGATGAGGTAATGCCATTCAAACGGGGCTGTGCACTGAAACGTTACATGCAGAACTCAAATTTCTTGGCCCCAGTTCTAACCCTGCAATTACAGTTAACTGGGTCAATGGAATTTCTCAACTTCCACTTCTGGTTTCTTCGCTTCTAGATTTCAAGAGTGCCAGCTCCATATGGACGATAAACTAAGAGATGGTATTTCAAATTAACACCACAAAAGCACTGGCCTGCAAGGAGTACAGATCTGTGCTGTTCCCCCACACCAGACACTGCAGGATGAGACTACACTGTGTCTGCTGTGTGAGGACAAGGCCAAGCCCTGCCTGTGTCACCACAGCGAGAACACGGCCACCAGCTGCAGGGGAGGGTTTTAATTACCAAGGGATATTCCTTTTTAAAAGTGCTTTAACAATAGGCTCTGTCTGAAGCACAGGATAATCACATTTTTAAATTGACTCAATAAACACATTTTTAAATTGAGGTCAATTAAAATCAAGCAACGTCATTCCATGTCCTTAGAACTGAATAAAGTCGTGAAAAAAAATATGTTCTATATTATTTGACCTGTGAAAAAGAATACCATGCATTTTAAAATCTCAGGAATAACAGTGGCACAATCAGTGCAAGTGTTAATTAATGCATGCAGAAGCTGAGTGTGTATTAAGTGAAACAGAGGGGGTTTGGTACCTCTCTCAATCTATTTACCCCACAAATACATCGTGCTAACCTTCTAAAATCTCCCAGCACTGAGCTGTCAGGAAGTAAGAATTCACCAGAGGATAAATTTGTGCCACAACAATCAAATATCCATAAACTTCTCAAAGAGCTCTACAGATATCCATAGCTATATAGATACAAGAGGAAAGCTTCCTACTATTTTTTTTTTTGCAGAAAGCAACACAGAAAAATCACCAGCCTTCTAAGTAGTAGAAGGCTAGACATGCAGACTGGGGTTTAAACAAATTGCCGAGTCTTTGGTTCACTTTTGGCAGAGTTCTTTTCATTTTAAATGCATACCACTTGTTTTTTAAAATATCCACCTCAAAATAAGAGACAAATTCAAAAAGAAAACATAATCATAGAAGCAATGGTGTTCCCCCTTAACTTCTTCATCTTGATGGTCGACTGGAAATTTTTTGTCTATGCCTCAAATCCTGTTCACAATTTTTAAATGGAACTGTGAATTGGCCTGTCTGGCAACAGCATAAATCACCAGTGCAGTATAAATAACTGCACATGCACACCCCATGAAAAGGTACACATTAATGGTTTCAATCCTGCGTCTTCTTTAATAAGAACAAAAGTTTGAGGCAGAGAACATCCTAAAGTGTGCAGAACAACACCATAAAGAATGCGGAACAAGGACAGTGCTGCAGATGCTCCCTAAGCTGCAAAGGGTACTAAAGCAGTTTTTAAGATAAAGATGAAAATTAAACCTCCTAAATTCACTCCTCCTTGTTCCTCTTCTGGGGAGCACACACACACACCCATGGCACCCATCACCAAGGAAAAAACAATACCAAATACATTTACAGCATGTAAGTTATTTACAATTTCTCACTCTGGGTGACCAAATGTTAACAGATCTATGTAGGGAGACCAGCTTTAAGGTTTTACTTCTTTTCTGAACTGGACATAAGCTGACAGCCCCAATTACAATAAATACTTCTCCACTTTGCTGTAGCGATTTTGTTTTTTCAGCAGGACATCAGAATTCATAATTCTTTATACCATACAACTACCAGCACATTGGGAATTCGGCAGACAAACACTTGTGTAAATATACTCAGATATAAGTAAAGCTTCCACGGAACGCGGTGCTTGCAGCAATACAGTGAAGCCTTTTGGAGCCCGAGGCTGTGTCTAGGAGGCAGGATCAGCACGACAGGCAGGGCATTTCCTCCCCTCAGCTCACCCCTGGCTCAAAATCTGGCTCATCCCTAGGTGACTCCCTGAGTCACACCCGTCTTACCCCTGCCTCAGCTCTGGATCCCCCTGTCTTGGAGCTGGATCACGGCTAGATCAGCCCCTGGATCCCCCTCTCACCCCTGTCTCACACCTGGATCCCCTCTCACCCCTCTCCCGGATC
>VXBU01005971.1:851327-902391 GCA_013400315.1 Bombycilla garrulus
TCCCCGCTGCGATCCAGCCCTGCCCGCGGGCCTCATCTTCCCTCTGCCGCCACCTGCCGGCGGCGCCTGGCCCTGCAGCGCCCGCTGCCGCAGGAACCGCGGCTCCATCAGAAGCACCGGCTCCATCAGGAACCCCGGCTCCATCAGGAACCCCAACTCCATCAGAAGCACCGGCTCCATCAGGAACCCGGCTCCATCAGGAACCCCAACTCCATCAGAAACCCTGGCTCCCACCTCCTGCCCAACCCACTGGGGAAGTCCTGCACTTAGAGATCACCATGACTTTTCTTGCCCTGGAAAAAACTGTGCCTCAAAATGCTGTCCATATCCAGATGGAATTTCATAGTTTTATCTATTTTTTTTTTTACATTACAATTTTTTTCCGGATCCTTGAAACTGAAAAAACTTTTTCCAGCACCAGTAAAACTTCCTGAATCTCTTATTCATTCTTGTCAAAGAGCACTGTGTCTTGAAGTTTATACGCAACCACTTCCGCATGAAGTTTTTCTGCGTTTCCTGATAAAACTCAGAAGGGCAGTAGAATGTTATCCCATGAACTAAGAGCATGATAAATAAAATGCAACATAACTTAGTTCAAAGCAAGCTTACTGTAAAATATTTTTATGCAAACTAGTTTTTAATTAATGTTTTATTTTAATGATACATTCTACTTCAAGGGCTTCTCCACCCCAAAAACCTGGAGGGATGGACAGCCTGCCTGGAGTGCATTTACACCAACACACACAGCATGAGCAACAACCAGCAGGAGCTGGAACTCACCGTGCAGCAGGAAAACCGTGACAGAGCTACCCTCACAGAGACATGGTGGGATGACTGCAAGGGGTGGCTACAAACTCTTCAGGAGGTTCAGGCAAGGAAGGGGAGGTGTTGGGGTAGACCTGTGTGAGTGGGAGTTTGGATTGTCTGGAGCTTACTGATGGCAACGAGGAGGTGAGTGTTCATGGTATCCTGGTGGGAGTCTGCTACACACCACCCAACCAGGACAAATATTCTACTATATTATAATATTAGAATTAGAACATTCTCTGGGAGAAGTCTCATGATCGCTGCCATTGCTCTCATGGAGACCTTCAACATACCCGACACTGGAAATTCAGCACAGAGGGAAACAGTCCAGGAGGTTCCTGGAGTTTTCAATTCTCAGAGAAGGAAGCAAAGAGATCAGCAGAACTGCCACCTTGGACTGCTGGAGAACAGATTTTGGCCAGCTTAGGAGGTGGGCCGACAGACTCCCTGGGGAGGAGTCCCAAAGGACAAAGGAGTCCAGGAAGGCTGGACACTTTTCTTGAAAAAAACCTAAAGCAGGCTGTCCCCATGTGCCCAAAGACAAGCTATCAGTGAAGACCAGCCAGGCTAACAGGGAGCTCTGTCTGGAACTCAGGGTGGGAGAAGACAATTTATCGCCTTTGGAAGAAGGGACAGGCAGCTCAGGAGAACTGTGAAGACACTGTGAGGTCGTGCAGGGAGAAAATTAGAAGGGCCAAAGCCCAGCTAGAATTAATGTCTTATTTCCACAGACAACAAAAAACTATTTCTATTAATGCCTTAGCAACAAAAGGAAGGCCAAGGAGGATCTTCATCCTTTACTGTCCTATAGTGACAAAGAATGAGGAAAATGCCTTTTCTGCCTCAGAATGGTAAGACCGGTTGTTCTCTGGGCACCCAGCCTCCTGAACTGCACGACAGGGACAGGGAGCAGAATGAAGTCCCAATAATCCAGAGGGAAATATTTGGTCAGTGCTGCACAAGTCCATGGGGCCAGATGGGATCCACCCAAGGGTACTGAGGCTGGTGGCAGTGCTCATGGAGCCACTTTCCATCATTTCCCAGCTGTGCTGGCTCACCAGGGAGGTCCCGGGCGAAGGGAAGCTGGCCAGTGTGACTCTCCTGTAAGAAGGGCTGGAAGGAGGAGCCAGGGAACCACGGGCCTGGCAGCCTGGCCTCGGTGCCAGGACAGGCCGTGGAGCAGATCCTGCTGAGTGCCACCATGTGCAGGACAGCCAGGGCATCAGCCCAGCCAGCCAGGCTTCATGGGTCCTGCTAGACCCACCTGATCTCCTGGGACAGTGACCCCCTCCGTGGATGTGAATGCCTGGATTTAGGAAAGCCTTTGACACTGTTTCCCACAGCATTTTCCTCACGGCTTGGGCAGGGACACACACTGATCACTGGGGAAACACTGGCTGGATGTGCCCAGAGAGTGCTGGGGAATGGAGCTACGTCCAGCTGGGGCTGGATTACACTGACAGAGCTCTTCAAGGAACATGTATTTATTTAGCTTTCATTTTGCTTTTTCATTGGCAGGGCTGCTCTGTAGCAATAAGACTTTGCAGACATTAACTTACTTTTTTTCCAAGCACAGGTGCACATAAATGTACTGCTGGGAAAATACTCTTGCAGTGCTAAGGTGTTAAACTAGTCCCTTCACAGTCTCACTGCCCTGGCCATGCACATGAGAAACTGAGTTCTCTAATACTCCACAGACCACAGACAGACACCAGGGAATTAATCTGTAATTTTATTCTTTCTTTGAGTTGTGAGTCTGATATAGATTTTGCTGACAGACCATCTTCAAATCACTGACTGCCATGAAGAAACAAATAAAGCAGAAATTAAAACCCATCAGAAAGCCCTAGCAGTCTAATTTCTTTATCAGCACCAATGAATATGTTTTACTCCCATCTTACAGTTTGTGAAAACTTTCTGTGCACAAAATACATATGTTCATATTGTTCATATACCTCTGGCATACTGGAACACTTTCAAGTCATTAAAATTTGTCTTGTAGGAGAAAGTGAGTAGGACTAATGCTACAGACAGACAGTCAGTGCTGGAGGAGCAGCAGGAAAAAACCCATGAAATAAAACCCTCAGAATTGCAGTGGAGTTGTGAGGTATACTAAGAGTAAAACATAATTTTCAAGAGCATTTTAGCAGGAACAAGGTTTGAACAATATCCTCTTTGAAATGCTGGAGCAGAACAGCTGGTTTTGATGCACAGAAGCCAGGATAGAGCCAAGCAAAGGATGCAAAGTTCAGACACAGCAGTTCATGAGGAATCTACATCCCAACTCAGCAGAATCACAACTGCATCTGCAGGTATGAAATCAGATTTTAGGGAAAAGAATTGAAAGAGGGATTCCTGAATGTTTCATTGTGCTCAGTGACTGTGCACTCCTGCAAACTCATCCTACTCCATTTGTATTTCAGTCCTTCAGCAAATGCTTTACACAGCAGATGCCTCTAAAGGAAGTCAGGTAAGAACTCCATCAAATTCTCAGAAATAAACACTTTAAAAGGGGTATGATAATAAAATCAAGAAAGACTTGGGGAACATTATTTTCAGTGCATTTACAGTATCAGAAATGAGTTATTTCATACAGTACTACTTAAATTTTCTTTGATGTTTGCCTATTTTCAGAAATGCAACCTATGGGACTAAAATAAGAAAATATCTTTTTTTTCTTTTCATTTTTAAACATTAATCAAACAATAGATGCACAACGTGCAGCCAGCTGAACACCAAAGCAAGTCAGTAACTGGTATGATAATCAAGAGAACAACATCATATTGACTTCATGAGTAATTAAGCTCCAGAGTCCTTGACTCTGACATAAGATTTATTCTTAAAGAAAACACAGTAAAATACATAATAGTCCGATAGTGTATTTGATCGTGTAACTTACCCTAACAGCATTCTGAACCAGATTTCAGGAGAAACTACTCTTGTTTTGAAGGCAAACATGGCAAAATACTGAAGGTGTGGCAATATGAAACATAAACACACAAGCATGAACAAAAACAAAGGAGTGAACAGGGACACGCAGCCTTTTCCAGACTTTAGGCTGTACGATTACTGTGAGCTACTCCAGGAGCAAGAGTTTCGTAGGTGCAAACATGATTAACATGCATGCATCCCACTCTATTTCAAAATTCCCCATGCCCAGCACTGAGACAAGCAGCTTTTTAAACTGGAGCAGAGTTTATGCAGACCAGATGCAACCATAAAAATACAAACCACTTGAACCTTAATAAAATACACAGTAATGGAAATGTTGTAAAACAGATACTAAACCCATAAAATATTAACAAGCTTAATCAAAATGAAGCAGGGTCAAAACCACTAAGTCCAGCCATCATTTACAGAAAGACAACAAACACCAGATGTATTCTGATTTGGGGCAAGAGGAGGAGAAAAAAACCTCCAAACCTATTTTCAACATTGTAGCAATCTACGAGACAAAATACACAGAGAATTTAATATTTCACTGACTTGAAAAGTTACAGGTTTTTTACTAAAACTCACTCAGTCACAACTCATAATCTATTCTGTAAAAGAGACATCTGGTATGTGTTAATAATATACAAAATGAGGGCAGTTGGCATTTCTCTCCCCTCAATCCCTTCTTTAATGCTATTTTCTGAACAAATTTGCAAAACTCTTCTGAATAACACTGCTTTAATGCAAATCTATAAAATCCTGAATGTTTTTTTTAAAGACATAGGTCCTTATAATTTCGTATTTCTTATATGTATATGAGGTTATGTTTTGGTCATAAAAAGTAACATCTATGTCAAAAACTCTGAAAATGAAGCACCATATTTCTGTGTATATATATATATATATATCTCATATATAACTATGCAAATGTAACAAACCAAGAAAATGCCTTCAATCTTCCTCCTGAAAATGATCTGCCACATCTAAACATTTTACCTCAGTATTTTCCTTTTTGCAGGAATGCAGTTCCCTGTTTACCAAACTTTCTGAACTGCTTTAGTTCCTTCAAGGCAAACACTACATTCCTTCCTATGGTTTGATATTGGTACAATGCTGCGACTGCAAATACCATGGTTTTATAAAATACAGTTTATTAGCCATTATTTTACACGGCAATTGTAGTAATCAACTCTATACTGATTTTGAAAGCAACAGAAATATATTTTTGCAGTTATAGATTATCAAGTTTAGGATTCACTTCTCTGAGGTGATTGCTGTGCTTGCACAGATCCAGGCAAGTTAGCAGACCTTCATGCACGTGGATCAAATCCTCCAATGCTTTGCAGTCCAAGCATTTAAAAACCTAAAAATTTATAAAGCAAACTTGAAAATATTGTTGCCAGTTCTTTTGTTTCTGTTGTTATTTTGTTGTTTTTTTTAATAACTCTTTGCAAGCATTTTCCTGGGTGGGGAACACTTCAGTTTTTTTTTTCTTTTCTGCAATAAAAGTGAAGATCTGTGGCTCAGTAACTGTAGCTTCAGGAAAAACACCAAGTATCATGAGACAGACATAAAAATCACAAAGAACTGGCAAGAATTTCCTCGTGCAGGATTGAAGTGTGAGACTGCCAAAGGAACTGAATTACCTAGCAGCCAAGTGGCTCATGCAGTTTTCTAAAAGCAAATAGAATTGCATTCCAGATCATCACATAAAATGAATGATGTGGGGAGGTTTTGGCTACTCGGGCAGGGGGGAGAAAAAAATTAAGGATTAATAGCGTGAAGCATTGCCATGGATTTTCCCAGGAGACTGTGGGATCTCACTCATTAGAAGTTTTTATGAATAGGTTAGACAGGCATCTGTTGGGAATGAAGTAAGTACGGTTTATCCTCTCTCCAGGCAAAGGAGTGGCCAACATAACATCTGGGGGGCTCTTGGAGTCCTGCTTTCTGTGATGATCTACTCTGCAAATGGAGAATGGAAAAACACTTCCCCAACAGTATTCAAGTCTTGCTGCAGTGCTTTGGAAAGGAGAGCAGGGCACTGAAAGCTTGGAAGGTTCAAGCTGGATGTTCTTTACCCGATACTGCTGTTCTCTAGCTCAGTGAACATTATTTCATGCATTGCTTGAGAAATCTCCAAATACGACCACTGCTGACAGATTTAAAATTTTCCTACTCTAAATTCCCTGGAAGCTATAGTTTTCCTTCTTTTTTTTTTTTTTTTTTTTCTTTTTCTTTTCTCTGGAAAGGAAATTCCTTTATTCTCTTTAAGGACACACAGAGGCAAACACATATTTCAAAATAGTGTATCAACCCTGCCCTGATCTGTCCCCCACCAGATATCACCCTGTAAATCTCCCAAACAAATTTGTTACAGTCAGGTAATACTCCTGACAAACACTGATCTTTAATGACTGCTCTAAGTAGTAACATCTTGAACTGAGTGGATGCACACTGTCACTTGGTATTTAAGGTATCAATCCTAATTTTATTTATGTGAACACTCATGTGTGTGGGTATGGGAAAATCCTCTCTGGGGAGAAAGAGAGATTATAGCAAATGTGCCTAACATCATAGCAAAGTGAGGGCATCCACCCAGGAGAGGCACCTCCTCGCTGGAATTGCTGGAGCTGCAGCCATTTACCTCAGGGCTGATCCTGACCTTGATTCTGACCTATCTTTCTGGAAACTGTTATTTTAAGCCCAGTTACCCTCGGTTTAGTGAGAACAAAACCCAAGCTCGTGTGCAGACTCAGAGGTGGGGTGGAACAGGTCGGGCTCGCACAGCACAGAGCGGAGAGCTGCCTGCCAGGGGTTTCTCCAGGGCCACTGCCAAACTCCAGAGATATTTTAGAGGCCTCGAAGTGCCAAAGCTGAACTCGCTGTGAAACACTGAATGTAAAAACAGAAGGGCCAAACTTCTCCCAGAGTCCAGTCCTGGGAAGCAGCTCAGAGCCTAAATGGATGGATGCAGGGCTCTACAACACATCCAAAGGCTCCCACCCAGCCAGGTGCAGCTGCACGGGGAACAGGAGCATGAGTCCTGCTCTCCCTTCTCCCACGGGCACGGCAGGCTGCTCCAGAGCCACACCACCCTTGGACTGGCCACAGCCTGGCCTCACAGCCCTCAGTCAGAGATGGGCACTGCCCCTGCCAGCACAGCACCCGGGGGCAGCGCCGCTGGAGTCACCTCCAGACTGCACACCCGGCACTCTGGAGCAAACAATATCCAAACAAGTTACAGTCCATTAGCAGGAGATTTCACCTTTGAGACTTCAAATCTGATTCAAACTTGCAGTAGCAAGCGTTTATACTGCACATATCCCGTATGGTTTCCTTTGTTTTCTTTAGTAACCACATAGTTGTGCACTAGGAGACGTATCCTGAGCTGCAGGAAACTGAGGAATGGCACCACACGCCACTGAACCACCAGCCACTGGCATTTTCTAAACTCCCTTCTGTGTTTCAACAATATTCTCTAATTCAAGAAAATATTCAGGTACCCTGCAGACATTGTTTGAAAGGGAAAAAATTTTTTTCTTTGTAACATTTCACTGCATGGTGAATGTTGCTAAATTCTGATCCTGAAGAAAGGGAAAAAAACTTCCCAACTCACCTTCTGTGTACCACTAATAATTTATGTATTTTTCATGTCTGTCCTTATTTGTGTCCTACCTCATATAACTAATCTCTTTTATTCCTATATGTCTTCATTTAAGAGCTTCTCTGCACATTCAATTAATTATTGTATTTAAAATGAGAATGTTCTTTTCCGAGGTAACTTTGCTGACAAACTATCTACTATGACAGAGTATGTCACATATCCTATAACTCAAATTAAGGACAAAAAACATGACAGTGTTTCTTAAATCCTTATGAAAAAAAAAGAGGTTTCTTTTCTTATACCCCAGCCCCATCTCTCTATTGCAGTCTTCTGTTTCAGTGTTTGGGAATAATTTCACCTTTTCTCAAGTTCTATTGCACCAGCCTCCCCCCTCTCTCAAAGGTCTCCAGTTTAGGAACCTACTTGGAGAACTTCTAATTGATTTTTTTTAAATACTCTTTTAAACTTATTTCCCAGGCTTTGCCAACTAATCAGTTTTACAAAATGATTTGTCATCTCATATTTCAAAGGTAGAGCCTGTCATGCAGAAATCCATCCTACTTTTCACGTTCATCATCTGCACTAAATATTTTTCAAAGCTGCAAACCTTTGGGAAACAGTTTTCTGCCTGGGTGTATTAGAAGACAATAGGCATCTTGGTCATTTTTTCAAATAGTATTCTTTTTTTATTAAGAATTCCGTTTGGACTTTGCAAACTAAAAGTCTTTCTAATGATTTCAACTCTAGAGCTGCCGCTGGAAAAGTTTGAAAAAATTCAGTCCTACTTTGAAGTTCAAAATCAGCTTTTAAAAATCTTGAATATGATTTTTTATTAAGGGTAATAACCAAACTACTCATGTGCAGAGGTATGTTCTAAGATACAGATGTGAGCATGTAAATCTGCAAGGGAATGTGCACCATGCCTTTATTGCAACAGAGCTGCTGTAATTAAAAAAATGACTAATTCTTCCATAAAGTTATCTTAACCTGTACAGGTTCCTTCCATATGTAAAAGAAGGCCAGTGACCTAACAACCATCTTTAAACAGTTTGATTAAATGTAGAAAACTTAAATGCAGCATGATCAAAATAACTTTTAAAAAATGCCATGACTAGGGAAGAAAAGGAATTTACTTCCCATAATTAAAACCTTTTCAGCTGGGCTATTAAAAATATTCTGGTTCCAGACATATATTAATTATGTTAGAATTAATCTGAAGCAAATAAAATCTTCAAAACAGTACTACTAGATCTATAATAGAATAACAAGAAGAATTTCATTTCATTTCTCCTTAAAATAACCTATTAATTTCATATAATCAGTATAAAAAATCTGCAGTCTAAATGTATTTCCTTTATAAAGGAAATATACATGAGGCCATATGAGCCATAGACAGGGACACATTTATAAATCCTTCAGGACCTCTTTTTACAACACTTATGCTTTCTGTTCATGTAGGTGACATTACCCATTTAGCTTTGTTTTAAGCACTGTTTCTTTCATACAGGCTCGTGAGTTGCTGGGCAAAAGATCCTTCTGGTTCTGAAGGAGAGTCAACTGAAAAGCAGACATTCCTCACAGCTTCCCCCCTGCCAAGAGTCATTAAACACCCAGAACCTGTGTCTCTGGACGGGGGAACAGGAATGGGACAGAAAGCACAGCACCGGCCACAGTCAGTGCCATGGAATCAGTGAGAGCACAAGGAAATCCCGGTGACCATCCATACAACCAGCCCGGTACAAACCCACTTCTATCCACAGCTGGCTTAAGAGCAACAGCTAGATCTGCAATTTTCCCTCCTCAACTCAGGTAAGAGAGTAAGAAATACTGACCATTGAAAACATGCAATGCAAAATGCAGCATGCTCCTTCCACAAGCTTCCCTGAACCTTGACTGCAAGCCAGCACTTGCTGGATTATTGTTGTGATGATAATGATGATTCTTATTCTTATTCTTATTCTTATTCTTATTCTTATTCTTATTCTTATTCTTATTCTTATTCTTATTCTTATTCTTATTCTTATTCTTATTCTTATTCTCATTCTTATTCTTATTCTTATTCTTATTCTTACTATTATTATTATTATTATATGTTCTGAACGAGCTGAAGGGGTCCTTTGCAGGAGCAGAGCTCTCAGTGCAGACCCCAGAAAGTCAGCACAACAGGCTGCCTTAACCAGGAGCAAAAGAGATGGAGACAGGAAGGATCCTCTCATTTCTGGCCCCTTTTATGGTGCTGTTGAGACACTTCCTGGTCTTGTCTTCCTGGGATAATTGTGAAGTAAGGAATGATTATCTTTGCTGTTCTACAAATAAAGAGGGGCTATGGGGCTATGTTTTAAAGGTACTTAGGTGCCTAAGGATGCAGATAGGCACCTACTGGTATTTTAGCTCTTAACCTAATTAGCAGATTTAGTTGCAAATTCCAGCCTTGGGCATCAGTGTTTGAAAGCTGTGCTGTCTATTGAATCACCAGGAACATCATTACAGCTGTCCTGAGTGTCATGTTCAGTGCTCATGTGTAACTTTAGTTAAATGGGGGAAGAGGACAATATTCCAAAAACTGAGAGGAATTGACTTTAAGTGAACAGGTATGGACAATTTGCACCAAAACACATAACAGGCGCTGGAATTATGCNCATTCTTATTCTTATTCTTATTCTTATTCTTACTATTATTATTATTATTATATGTTCTGAACGAGCTGAAGGGGTCCTTTGCAGGAGCAGAGCTCTCAGTGCAGACCCCAGAAAGTCAGCACAACAGGCTGAACAGGCTGCCTTAACCAGGAGCAAAAGAGATGGAGACAGGAAGGATCCTCTCATTTCTGGCCCCTTTTATGGTGCTGTTGAGACACTTCCTGGTCTTGTCTTCCTGGGATAATTGTGAAGCAAGGAATGATTATCTTTGCTGTTCTACAAATAAAGAGGGGCTATGGGGCTATGTTTTAAAGGTACTTAGGTGCCTAAGGATGCAGATAGGCACCTACCGGTATTTTAGCTCTCAACCTAATTAGCAGATTTAGTTGCAAATTCCAGCCTTGGGCATCAGTGTTTGAAAGCTGTGCTGTCTATTGAATCACCAGGAACATCATTACAGCTGTCCTGAGTGTCATGTTCAGTGCTCATGTGTAACTTTAGTTAAATGGGGGAAGAGGACAATATTCCAAAAACTGAGAGGAATTGACTTTAAGTGAACAGGTATGGACAATTTGCACCAAAACACATAACAGGCGCTGGAATTATGCCAAGACAGGATATTCAATACTGTAATTCAGATAGTTATGTTGCTTGGCCTTATATCTCTTAACCACATACTCCTTCTGTTACATTATAGCTTCTCATTTAATTCTGAGCTTCTAGTTCATGATCCTCCAGCCTAGGACAAGCAAATATCTACATTCATTTCACTCCCAGTTAAGTATTTGTTATTTAATCCTTTTATATCGTGTCTTTATGTGAAGTTAGAAATAAATGATTAACAGCATTAGGCTGCACACCACAAACTATATGTTTATATACTACAAAATTCTCTGTTAACAAATTGGGTGCTATGTAGAATTAAATGGGTTAGAAACATTTGCAAAAACAGCTTCCAGTACCGTATGGAGAGGTTGTCAGCATGGGTAGGAATTCTCAAATAGGTACCTTAAATGAACCTAGAAACATTACTATTTCAAACTTCCCAAATCAAAATGAAATATTATAAGGCTTATTATTCTGTTTTTACAGGACAGTGCACATTCACAAATTGTATCAGATCTTTATTTATGTCACTTCAAAAATAAAAAAAATCAATAGCAAGTGTTTCCCACTTTGGTTTGCTTCACAGCTTCTACAGAATGTTCAGTGTAATCAAACAAGGATCACTTGGACTAAATGATAGTTGAGCCTCCTCTGAGACAGAAGTATGAACTAACTCTTATTTTCTACACTGGGTGCCATGACATGAAATCAGTGTCCAGCTCTCCCTGCTGCCACACACTTGCTGGAGTTGGCATCACTGTCCCTCCTGCTGGGCAAGCCAAGAGTTCAGGTCTCTGCACTTCAAACTCTGATCCTCACCTGTGGAGATAAGGAGGCACCATGCTGGATTTCATTTGTCACAGAGCTGCCACTGACATACACAAGGAAATGCAAATCTGCCTTTTAGTATTGAATAAAAGCTAACACTGACTTAAAGACTGAATGTAAGGACTTAACAATGCCTGTTGCTAATGAATAAGGACTTTTCAGTTCAGTTTTAATTTAGATTAACCAGTTACTGGTCAATCAATTTCAACGGCCATTTAAAATAGGCAGGTGTCTATCTTCTTTTGAACTTCACAATCACAATCTAACCAATTAAAATAATGCTGGTAAGAAAGAAAAGCAATGCTCTCACAGAGGACAGCCATTGCAATTTTCTGTTGTCAGACTATAATACTTGGGCTTTATTTGATGGGTGTATTTGGATAAGCAAACAACATCATAGAGAATACTAAGACTTAGATTTTTCTTTCTGTGGCTTTTAAGTCTTATGGATGTTTAGCTTTTCAAAACAGTTCTGTTATCCAAAAGTTAAGCTCCATGGCTATTCCACCTAAGCCCTGGTGAAAGGGATTTCCCTCTAAGACATAAAGCTACTGTTATCCTGGAGAATTTTTCATTACTTCTGGTGACAAGACCACTTTTCTCCAGACCTTTGCAGCCTGGTAACACTGAAACAACGCCTCTGATTAATCCAGCTCTTCCCTCTGCACCTCACTACTTGTTCAGCCTTACAAAAAGATATTGCTACTCCCTGCAAGGCCATCTGGGCCAATTTTGGACTGGGCCTTAGGACATGTTAAAGGATTGGCCTAATTGCCAAGACCTTTCAGGTGACCTCAGAGCCTGGTCAGTTACCTGGAGTTACCGATGACCATTCTTAGAGCTCTCATCAGACACAACTCCTGTCATCATCTCCTTCAAGCCACGTCTCAGCAGCCCAATACCTGTCTCTTCCAGAACATCACACAGACATCCAGTGCTCTGATTTTCCGGACCACTCATGTTACCAGAGGAAGTAAGAGAAGTGTAAGAGAATTCTCTTAAGGTACTGGAGAAAACACCAAGGCAAATGTCCCCAGTGACACTGGGGCAGGGCTCCCAGTCGCTCTGAGGAGAGGGCTGACTGAAGCATGCAGTGACTGCACAGTCACTCTCTCTGCTGTTTACCTGTACACACACACACACACCATCTCCTTTTCCTTAAGGAAACAACTACTGAGCCTTCTTGCCTCAAAACTGCTGCCTGCACCCAGCCCTGCCATGCCACACAAATCTGCTTGCACGCCACCTATATCAGAGCCCAGAGCAAGCCGAAAAGCAGCTCAGTTTGTTGTATGAGCCACCTTTGCATGCATTTATCGGATGATATTTTGTTTCTAGCAGGAGCTGTACTTGTCACCTGCTTGTCATGTCTCTTCCTTCCCATCACCTGCGAATCAGCAGGGCTCAGTTGCGTTGACACCACAATTTTCTGAACAGACAAAAAAGAGTCCTGACCAAAGTCAGTCTGTAGAAAGACAGCGCTCCTCCCTTTAACTGGAGTCACTCCAGAAGGAGCAGGATATTCTTTGTAAGATAAGTGAAGTGACAGAGAGAAGTCTTCCTGGCTCTAAGACAGCAGAACACTCAATTAACAGAGCATCTTTATTTAGTGCTAGATTGGTTTTTCAACTGACAGTACTGACTCAGCAAATTTTTTTAAGTCTCTTCAACCGGAACAAGAATGTGGCAGAGAATCATGTGTAAAGAATAAAACACAGGCCAGACTAAGTCTGTGCAATCTCTCACAGAGCTGTCTGATTTTTTTCTTTCTGTTTCATGATTTACAACATCACGAGCTGCGAAGCAGACAGCACAACAACAACGTTTGACGTTAAATGACTTTTCTAATTCCCCTTATCTCCCCTTGTACCGAAAGGCCATGTCTGTCTGTCACACAGCACTTTGCCCTCCCACAGGATTTCCAGAAACCAGCCTGAGCACAAGCTTTAAAGCAGGAGAACAGTGGCCAGGCAGCAGGTGCCCAGATGTGCTCACAACACTCCACTGGTGAAACAGTTCTGCTCCAGCCTCCACAGTGCAGAGGGAGGGAGGACTTTCATGGATTGCCGGATTTGGAGAATTTCCTCCTGTGTTTGCTTTTTTTTTCATTAAATTTCTGTGTGCAACCACCTCAAGTTATTTCATGATTGACCAAGGCAAAGACTTCACACAGATTCTCAGGCAGGTGTTAAATGGCCACAGAGACCTTGGAATATTTCATATTAGGAGCAGGGCATGGAGGAAAATCTTTTTTTTTAATGGAGTTTTTGAAAATAGCAAAGATGTCTTAGACTCAGGATGCTTTTAATTTCTGATAGAAGTTAAAATGCACTGCATTTGTTGACAGGAGTTACCAGCTTATTATAAAAACCACCTTTGCTCCTAAAATCAGCTGATAATGACAGAGGTGTCTGCTTCATTTGTTCACAATACACTGTTCATTGCTGAAGATTACATTTTTCTGGGGGCTGCAGCTGGCAGTGATAAAAATGCCTCTTTGCTCTGCACCCAACACTGCAGTTTAGGTCAGATGGAAAGGTACAAGGTACAGGAATCTCTCCTTTTCTGAGTTGCACAGACAGTTCAATGGGTAGAGTGTGGGTGAAACAGGAGGCAGAATGACAAACACAGCATGCACACAGCATAAAAAGAAACAGGAATATCCAGGCCCCAGGTGCCAGAGAAAGTCTGACTTTTCTCTGAGGACCCTATGTGGTCATGACAAAATCATAACAACCCAGAAAACCATTGGAAGTTGCTGAATGGAGAATGATCTGAGGCAGGAGACCTTTCACTGACACTCTAAATGAAGTGGAGATGTGTTTCCAAACCATTCCTTTTTATCCAGTCTCAACCAGGAGACCTCAGCAGTTTCATGGCTTTGTATGAAAACAACTTACAGTTTTAGGTTGTCTCCAAATGATTCTGGATTTGGGATGCAGTTTGCATCACTGTGAGCACATTTTACAAGAAAGATGCAGGAAGATACACTTCACAGCTCTGGCTGGCACAAGTTTTCCTTGACAGCTCCTTAAAGAAAAATGACAGGCAGTGCTCAGATGACAGTCTCTGTCACTGTCAGAGACATTTCTGAGACAGCAATTGATTGTTCTTAGTTTCAGACTAAGCAAAATGTTCATTTAAGATAATTACAACTAAACATGAAAACAAGTGTAATTCTGCCAGCCTGGATTGTCCCACACAGAGGGCAGCAGGGTGTGATGGGAAAAAACCATTTATTCATAGCATTGTGATCACTGAAAGCAAAGATGGGAAATGAAACACTAAAATGGAGATCTGGCATCCTAATGCCACAATTCCAGAGACAGATAAGAAGCTTCAAGGTTGTGAACAAGCTCCATGTTTTCCTCATTTCCCATTCTGGCTCTCCAGTGGCTGAACTGAGCATTAAACCAAGCAAACAACCCTGTGAGGGGACTCTCAGATACGGCAGCTGGTGACAGACAGCGCTGGGGGAGTACAGACAGGATATTGCTACCAGAGGCACACAGGATGGCAGGCATCATCCTGAGTTTCTTTTTCTTTGGGGTGTGCGGCAGATGTGGAGCTGCTCAGTAGTTATTTAAGAATACCATGCACTAATTTAGTCATCAGAATAGTTTTTTCCTACAGCTGTGGTGGTTTCATTCAGTCACAGTCTGTCTGGTCAAGCAGGCAGGAAGGAAAAGCTTGGCAAAATCAGTGACACTCCTTCAAGAGTTAAAAGTCAGTGCCAAAAAGAGGTAGTTCTGCTTTCTTTTCCAGCAACCTATAAAACCAGCTCTGACCTGGACAGACAAAGCACACAAATATTGCAGGAGGTTAAGAATGAAGATGAGCCCTAACAAAAAGAGCCTCATGCTCTTTAAACTATGGTTTGTTTACTAATAAAAGTAAGTATGGTTTATTTACTAATAAAAGTAAGTAAAGTACTAAGTAAAGTACTAATAAAAGTAATAAAAGTAGCTATTGAGTAATATTATTTAGCAAATTCTACATTATGTAATTCCCTCCTTCCCCTACTGCTGTACAAGATAGTTTATGTCAAACATGCTTTCTTCAAACATAGTACACCATGAACTGCAGATTCTCCAAAAGAAGAACTGCCAGAAAAGTCAGACAGCAAATCTGATGAAGAGAATTGAAATTCTGCTTCAAGGTATAAAACAATCACTTTCTCCACTGAGACTAAGACTCATGCAATTGGCTTTCAGCCAGCAATTCCCTGCAATTTAGTGTGGATAACATGTGAGTGAAGTGTCATGCACCCTTAGTGTTCCCTAAAACCATGTGTGAAACATGGATTGAGAGGAATAGGAGACGGCCTGCAGCTTCTACTGTGGTGGCATCAACCTGGGAACAGTAGTCAGAGGAATCCTACTGAAGAAACCCAGCTCTTTGGTGCAGATTAGCTCTGTGGTCCCTTCCCATCACTTTTCCAGAGTCCACCTTTCTCTCTCCGTTGGTGGGAGTATTAATGTAAAATAAAAATTCATCAGAGCATGAAATAGCGGAGTTATGAAGGCTAATGCACGCCATGAGTTCTCTTTGTTGAAGGCAGCACCGTTACAGGTGCTCTGAGGTACCAGTAATATCATTTGTCTTTTGAAAGTTCCCACTGTGTTTCATTTCACCATGAACTTTATCCTAATGGACTCACAAGAGTCAAAGAGACCACAAGATCTAGGAGCAATTTCTTCTTTTAGAGAGATTACGACAAAAATGGCAGCAGTCAGTCCTCTCCCTATGATAAGCACTCTTTGACAAGGACTCTTCTCTGACCTCATGAATCTGTAATGCTGGATGAAGCCCTACTGAACTTCTCCTTACTCTCCTAGGCTGATTAAAAAAAAAAAAAGCAGGCAAAAATGGACATAAATATCATTTCCCGGCTACAATAAGACATTTCCTCTGCAGTGAGACACTGCTAGGAAGGTGCCCCATGTCTGGAGGTAAATCACACACAGAGTTATAGCAAAGGTTACAGTCAAGTACAGGTGGCAAAAAATGCAATTAGCTGGAACTCCCTAAGCAACAGGGACAATGCTTTCAGAATAGCACAAAATAAGTGACCTAAAAATAAGAACCCTTGGCTAAAAAATATGACCACATTCAAAAACCTACACTGAAGGGGAAAGTGGTGGTGCCACTCATCTCCTTTATGCTTAGGTTGAGGCAGGCCCTTTAAGAAGTCCTGACATCATAAGGCAAGACAGGAATAATCAACATACCCTTTGTTTTTGACATCTACTATTTTAATGCGGGTATAATCTTCATGAAAAGAATATGCATCCTACTATAGGTGACTTCACTCTGCCATTTCATTCACATTAAATTTAGAAATGTGTGCTACAGCAGATTCTAATGGATCTTCTGCCATTACAGATAGATTTTTATTTTAAATCAGCTCCTGCTTTTCCAGGAGCTAGTCTGGTATAAGGTTTGCTTTCTGATATGCTTTGCAGGACAGCAGCTGGGAAGATGTTATCACACACGTTGCCCTTTTTCACATGTTAAGTATCACAGGAGTTTATGCAATACATACTTGGAGAGAGGACTCACAGATCTCTCTCATTTAACTAGGAAAAGTCTTTTCTCCTATTCACTGAGGTGTCTATCAGGATACAGTAGTTTGGTAATTGCTGAATTCTTTTCCCTGTGTTTACCTAGCCTGTCAAGGTAACTTTTTCACAGGCAAGATGATATGATAGCAAAATATGAAGTCTGCAGCACCTGAGTGAACAAAGAACAGAGAGGAGGCCTTTCTCACATTCCTTCTCCCCCAACAAAGAACCTGCAGCTTTTTCTTTTTTCTAACTCCTTCTACCAGCCCAAGTCTTGCCACCAATGGGTGTGGGTGAGCACACAACTGTGGGTTTCAGCTGATGGACACGATGAATGGCTCGGAGTTCATTTGAAATGGGAAAACAAATAGGCAGCTAATTTTGATAAGAGAATTAATTTAAAGGTCTCGGGAGCAGGAAAAGAATGTAAGCAAAGAGACAGGAATGAGACTAGGAAATTATTATGAATGTTTTGAAAAAGAAAATACAAAGCACCTCAGGAAGGGGAAGGTTATGTGAGAGTGAGAACTGGGGAGGAAGCAAGGGAAGACACTGGCAAAAAACACTGGTAAAGACTTCTGAAAAGCACAGCAAAGGAAAAACTGTAAGTTTAAAGCTCTCCTTAGATAAACATTTTATTCCCTCTACTATTGACATTTTAGTATTTTCTCATTGGCTGCAAAAGAGTTCTTAAAGTTCTTCAAGCCTGCCACTGTGACATAGAGTAGACAGGAGAGAGAGTCTCTCAACAAGTGACAGGATCAACATCACAGCTTATGATCATATTCTATTAAAAGCTTGAAAAATACTTTATCATGTCTTCCTTTCGACTTGCTAAAAACCAAACAAATGAAAAGCAGCACCTGTCCTAGAAAGGTAGAAAGGCAGAACCTACAAACAGCAGCAGCAGCCCATTAAATTGTATGTGGCTGAGAAAATGACCAGAGATTGGGAAAAACCAGGTCATTTTCAATTTACCAGTTCACTGGTTTCTAGGTGTCAACACTCCTGATGTTTATTAACTCAACAACCAGTCTTGCAATCCATTAGCTACATCTCTTCGAATTTCTTGTGCTGAAATGTGTAATTAATAGTGTCTGGTTGTTACATTATTTGCTCTGCAGTCACAAGAGCCAATCCATTTCCACGTTCCAGTTAGCTAGCCTGGGACTGTCTGTATGCGTTGACCATCTAACACTAAGCAGTTGAGTTAGTGACATTTAGAGGCACACAAAAGACTCTTGTAACTCAAAAAATCTGTTCCTGTAAGTACTTCAAAACAGCTCACCTCAATGCAAGCAAGTCCAAAAGAAAACTGAAGGAGAAGGCTAGCTGGAAATTCTAACCATCTTGTCATCTTCTCACAATTCTGCTTGTTACTGTAACTCTTCCCGAAACACACAGTGAAAAATCCTGCAAGTGTGAACAGGTGTGTGGTGTATTCCAAACCCTTGTCACCATCCTGGTTCTGCAATCCCAAACAGCCCAAACCCTGTGACCTCGGGACTCACGGTGCCCCTGAGTTACTCAATTCAACAGGAACCATTATTACCAACTTCATTACCCATGGGATCACTTGTGCATCAAGACAACACTCATCCTGCTTTTGGAAACGCCTTTGGTCTTCTCCTGGGCTAAGAACAACACGGTATCTGTGACAATGGAGTCAGTCCATGACCACCTGACCATTCCCAAAAATCCTTTCTCTCAGCCAGTGAGTGCCAGTGCAAATGCCACACCGCCCTATGGATGTAACTCCAAAATCAGCAATGGATGGCAGTACAGTTTGGAATGCAAAAGGGGTGTCTGCACTTCAAGGCTGATGATGAACACGCCACTGAGCTGGATATACAACCAATATGAATTCCATCACCACGGAAACCAGGCACTCTTGAAGCGTGAAACATGTCCAAACATTTACTTGATCTTATGAGGATACATATGTAGATTTCAAGCACAAGCAAAATCTGCATTTTGCATTGCTGCTATTCTTTCAGCTGGGGAAAACGACCAAGAATAAACCAGGAAAAATATGAGAACACAGAGGAAAAAATGGGAGAGAATATTGTTTTGGATTATATGATGTAAGTACGAGCAATTTTACTGAGATTTACATCTCATTAAAACAACCAAGTGCAAGCCTAACTGAGAGTCTGAACCTAAAAATTATCAAAGTAGGTATTCATTATGTGGATCAGCCAAAAGCTGGGCTTAAAAATTCTCCTTTATACTTAGGCATCTATTCCAAGCCAGTCATTCCACCTCTTTCTGTAGCTACAGAAAAAATCAAATGTAGAGCACCAGGGAGGGACCAAACTCCCCAAGGGCTGAAACCACACAACAGGAACCTGAGGGTTGCTATTGCTACGGCTCCTCTGATTTCCCACATGACTGCCCAGACACAGCAAAAGCCTAAAGCCAGTCTGAGGCATGTGGGGTAGCCAAGTTCCAAAATCTGACTTGCTGAGCACCAGACCTAAAAATCTTTCTCAAAAATCTTATATCCAAAAAATACAGAAAAGATATTTTTATTAATATTGGTCTTTACCGAGCTCTAGGACTCTGAAGCACTGATCATTTTTTTTTTACAAAATGAGAGCGAAGTTTAATTTATTAATCTATGCTTTATTCTGGTTTAACATTAGAAATATTTTATCTTATTCATCTGGTTTAAAAATGAAGCACAAAAAGGTGTATGAGAGTCTGAAAAACAACCTCTGCACATATTCTAGGATGATAATCAAATTTTTTGGTTTGTTGTTCAGGCACATGATTTTAGAAAGGGGATATTCATGGAAAAAAATCAACTGGGAGAGGAGCAGGACAATAAAAGTTCTGAGAAAAATGTAGTTTATGAAAAAGATGTTTTATGTCTTCTTTACAAGGGAAATGAACCACAAGAAAGACAGAAATTTTATATTACATTAAATTTTTAATACATTGCATGCAAAATAATTCTGGTAAATGAAGCATTAAAAAAAGAAAAAAGAGATAGTACTTCACTGCCACTCCATCAAAAGCTGATGCATAATTAGAGAAAAGGCACAAGACATTAATTTCAGGCAAAAGAAAAAAATAATGCAATGAAAAACTCTGTAGGCATGTGTGTGCATGTTAGCCTATTCCTCCAACTAGCTCAAATTTGTATCTACTTGAATTTGCAGAGCCCTTTTTCTCTACAAATAAAACAAGTGTTTGAAGCACCTTTCTCTACTTATTTCCTGTATCTGTTGAATTAAATTGTAATCTACTACTTAAAAAAAATAGATACTTATCTAGCTTTCTGAGTAATTAACTCTTCTCAAAACCAAATGATAACATTATATGTGTTGGTTTTGTATTGATTGGCATTTTGGTGAGGAAGGAAGAAGGCACCCAAAGAATTATTTTTTCCTGAGAACTTCTTCTGTGACTTGATAAAATTAAGTAGAAACCTCTACAAAAATACTCTGCCTACAAGCAGGTCCACACATCTTGGAAAGGCCATTCAGTCCCAGGTTAGGGACAATCTCTGGGTGACAGAGCCCCAGCACTGCCACACCAGCAGGGGCTGGGCACACCTTCCTGCCAGAAACGGTGGTGTCACACTGCCCCTGCCCCAGGGGGACAAGGGGACAGGCGTGTGGGGCATGGAACATACCTGCCATCCCAGTGACATCCAGGCACAGCATCCCAGCCATCCTGGTGACATCCAGGCACAGCTTCCTGCATCCCAGTGACATCCAGGCACAGATTCCCGTCCATCCCAGTGACATCCAGGCACAGCTTCCTGCATCCCAGTGACATCCAGGCACAGCTTTCTGTCCATCCTGGTGACATCCAGGCACAGCTTCCTGCATCCCGGTGACATCCAGGCACAGCATCCTGTCCATCCCAGTGACATCCAGGCACAGCTTCCCGGCCATCCCAGTGACATCCAGGCACAGCTTTCTGTCCATCCCTGACCCATCCAGGCACAGCATCCTGCATCCCAATGACATCCAGGCACAGCTTCCTGCATCCCAGTGACATCCAGGCACAGTTTCCTGGCGTTCCAGGACATCGACCACTCCTCATTCAGGCCTAGGGAACACAAGCAAACAGCACAAACTGCCCTCAGCGTCCACAGCTGTGGTGTTTGAACACAAAGAGGCCTTTGTCACCTGCAAGTGACAAAGTCACCCCCAAGGGCTCTCTGTCACAGGCTGCCCCACGAGAGCCTGCAGACCTCACTCAGCCAGGCTGGTCCAGAGCAACAGTGAGATGTGGGAGCAGGAATGAAGCCTCTGTGTGACTGCAGCATCCTGCCAAGCACCATCTCTCACCCTGGCACTGAATCCTGCCATGTTTTTTTGTGTAATACTCAATAAGGAATTTCTAGCCAATACACCCATCTGTCACGGAAGGGAAATAACCTCTTACAAATAAGGCAAGCAAAATATGCTTGCAAAGCAATAATAAATTTGAGGTTCTGTAACTATGACACTTGAAGTTTTGTGAATATTTAAACTAAAAATGACTTCTTGTTACGCATTATCAAGTGAGATAAAATATTTAATGAGCAGTTGTTGCAAAAAATCTTAAGTCTCTCTAAAAATTAGAGCAAATCATACAAAGTTTAAGATATTTTAAAATGAAGATATGTTGAAAGTAGTTATTTAAAAAGAAAAGGAGTCCTAAATATAAAATCTCAGAACTTGAAAGAGCTTGGTACGTATTATAATATGAATTATAATTTAATCCTGACCTAGGAGATGAAAAGCTATTGCCACAAAACTTCTCTGTGGTGACAAACCTTCAGATCTGAAGTCAGAGCTGTTCTCAGACAATGGAGTGGAATGAAAGGGCCTGGACAATCTGCTCATGACAGCCCCAGAACCCATCTGCTATGGACACCTTCCTTCCTCTGCTGCTGAACATACTGGTCACTCTTTAACTTGGGCCTCAAACTCCTGCAAATTTAAACAATATGCAAGCAATATTTAAATAATTTTAAATAAAAAATAATGGAAGACTACTCAAAATGAATTTATGGGGTGAACATTTAAGATTGCTGTATTTGCTTGAAGTTTTTTTATTTTACCAAATTCAAGGTCTAAATCAAAATGTTCTGATTTCAGAAGACACACTTGAATTGGCAAAAAGCATGTAGATCTCAGCTGTGAAAAGTGCTGTGAGCCCAAATAAAGATGTTACTTTATCTTCCAAAGGACAGTGAACTTGTAGTCAATTTAGAGGTGAAAAACATATACAGAAGAAATATTTTTATATTTGATAAAGCTATGTATCTTGTAAAATTAAATATCTAAATCCAATTCTTAAATATTGATCTTGTATAAGAACTTAACAGTTAATACTAAAATGATACTACATCTGAATGAAACCCTCTGTAAATATTTGTACTATTAAAAGTCATAAAAAATACATGCCCTGTACTAACTTTGTACAAACTAGTGAGATATTTGCAGGATAATGAGCTCTTTTCAGTGTAAACCACTAAAATGCGGGAAACTAATTTCTCTCTTTTGGATGCTGTACCATACCCTACAGAACAGGAGTTGTGGAACACATTTTTACTTTCCTGAAGGTCTCTAGGAATCTCTCATTGCCACTTGCAGTCATTCTCCAGCACAAAATTAATTAGAAAGTGCTAGCTTACATTTCACTTCTTTCTAATTAAAGAAAATAAATGTAATTTCCTAGGCAGGCCAACATAAAAGAAAATATTCAAGTTAATAGCTGTTGTAGCTAAAAAAAAAATTTTGTAATGGTAGACACCACCTTCTGATATCCATGTGATACAAAGACATCTATGTATCATGAATAAACCATGAGAATGCTGATGGAACTAGAATGGCTCCAGGGTATCACCAGAAATCCATCCTGGGTTGCTTGTGGTACACAAGCTGTATAAATCTGAATGAAAAACCTTGAGTTTTTCATGATGACAGCTCATCCTCAGATGCAACATCTCATATTTCAGTTTACATGCCCACTGCCCTTCTCCTTTCTCTTATTTGTGGTTTTACTAAAAAACAAAGTGTGATGGAATTGTTGAAAATAATTACAGGAAAAATCCTGACCTGTGCAAAGAGCTGGTGAAAGATATTCAATACTATCAAAAACCTTTTTGCTAGAACACTCAAAAATCTCCTGAGAGTCTGTGAGAGAAGTGCCTGCAGACTGCAAACCACGTGGAAGGAAAAGCCTTGACATTTGTCAAGAATAAACTGCACAAAGGCCCCTAAAGAAAGAGAAGGAAATCCTCTCCATGCATTTTGAATTTCCACTTCTACAATAAAGACACACCACACTGTAAAAAACCACTACTGGTTCACCTTGCTGCCATGAAAACTGCACTGGGTAGCACTGATTGTAAAATAAAGGAAAAGTTAAATTCGACTTGTTTTCACTTGAGCTATAGAGAAGGCTTGCTCTGGCACTCAAAACAATCCATGATTATACTTCCACAAAAATGAACTTCAAGAGTCACCATTTGTCACCACTTCCTTACATTATGTTTTCGGCGTGAAAAACACAAAATAAAGGAAATTACTTCAAACATGATAATGGGAGAAGTGAAAGGACCATAGAAAAGGAGAGAATCAATATTATCAAAAACACAGTACTGCAAGAGAGTGTCTAACTTAATAAAAGGCAATTTACATGGCTTGCTTAATTACTGAGTTTGAGGCATTAGTATCAGTTTATTATACAGTTAGATCAGTTTGTAAACAGTTAAAGCCATCTGTATATAACAAAAAGCATCTTCAGCAACACAAAATGGATGTGTAGGTAAAACACAGAAACCTGGCTGCTCCTGCCTTTGCTTTACAGGATCTAACCAGGAATGACCCCAGCTGAAGGAACCATTTCCTGAGCCCCCCCTGTGCTTGCCCAAAGGATGGCTGGGTATTCATTCCCTGCTCTGGGAATCCTCTGCCCAGTGCCCAGTCACACCACGACCTGAGCACCTGTCTCACCTTTCTCACGTGACACACGACAGAATACAGCTATTCCTACATGCTAACTTTAAAAAAACACAAAAAAACCCCCAAGCCTTTCTAATCTCTACAAAGTAAAACTGTGAGCCTTCAACAGGATTCACGTTCGTGGTGTTAAAAGACAAAACAAAAAAAGCACAAACTCGGCTTTGGCATTTTCTTTCATGACGCTTGGAAGAGTTCAGTATAAATGAAAACTGGTTTTATTTGCAATGGCCACAGAAAGTTTTGCTCTAAGAACTCGCAGCTGTGTGCATGTAGGGGGTCTTGCCTCTTTGCCTCTCATATAGAGGATAAATTGCTGGGAATTCAGATTGCTATAGAGAAATACGACCTCTGTAATTGCTATCAAGGTCAATGCGTAAAGGATAAGTGTTTAAGTCATGGATATATAATTTACATCACCCTGGAGCAATGTTAACATGAATTTTCAACCTGTTTAATGTTTATTCAAATGCTGCAGTTGTAAAAAAATAAAGTTATCACCTGAGTCTATTCGACAAAAATTTCTGTCTTCAAGTATGTATACTGCCTTTTATTAAACCCTCTACAGCAAGGTTTAGAAGAACTGAATTTAAAAAAAATAAATTAAAGTCAAATGGCATCACCTTCCCTTTCAAAATAAGAACAATATCAAGATGCTCCAGGTTGAAAATGCCAAAAACACAGAACCATAAATAGTAACTTTATTTCCTCACAATTTGGGGTATGTTTTTTTGTGCAATTAGTTAACTGTTGTTAACATTTATTGAAATAAGCTGAAACACCTCAGTTCCAATACACAATCTGCACAGTTCAGTCTCTGGACTACATCTGTTGCCAAAATGCTGCTAAGAGAAAGCAGATTTGTTTAGGTTAGCCAGGAATGTGCTCCCAAGAGGATTTCAGTTACAAGGATGCATAGGTAGTGAAATGATAAATATCTGTGATGAGGAATTTTGACCCAAATGTACTTTATGTACTCTAAATTGCTTTATTTATCATTCCTATTTAACACCTCCTTAAAGCCACTTGGCACAGTTCTGAGATCAAAGTGACCTTTTGCTAAAGGGCAAAATTGATGCATAGTTCATTAACTAGACCAGAAAACACTACTCTTGATGATAGGAGAAATGCAAAAATACCAAATTCACCTTCTTTCTTTGTTTTCCTTCACACCTCTAAGAAGAAAGCACACAGCAGTGGGACTATGCTAAACTTATTATAAATGTAGGAAAAGAAGAGGAAGTTGCTGAAAAGTTACCCTTTTACAGCTCACAGCTTTGACCTGAGAAAACAAATCAGCCCGTTATTCTGAAGGTATTTATTTTACCCTAAGAAATTGAACATATTCTCCACACACCAAAGGTGACATTACCTCAGAAAAAGACGTCTGTCAAGAAATCTATTTCAGCTCATGTACCTGACTACCTGTTAGGAACAAGACTACTCCTCCTGAGTCACTGAGATACCACAGAATTATTTATTTGGTAAGATCACATTCCATGTAGCTTTTCTGCAATTCCTGAAACTTCCATTTACAACTTTCTGCTGTACTTGAAACCCCAGGACAGGACCCAGCACCCTAGATGTCATCTAACCAGGGTTCAACCTGCTGTCCATGCTCTTCCTGACACAGACTGAGTTGCTTTGGCATTCCTACTGCAGCTGTGTGTTCCTCACTCGTGACCATCAGGTTCCCAAGGTCCTTCTCTGCAGAGCTGCTTTCAGGCATTCACTGGTGCATGGGATCACTTCTCCCCACGTACAGGATTTTTTTTTCCCCTCACAGAGAGACTAGAGGTTCCTCTCTGCCATTCCCCCAGCATGTCCACGTCCCTCTGGGTGGTGGCACAAGCACCTGGCACTTCAGCCATTCCTCACAGCTTTGTATCATTTCCAAACTCGATGAGGGTGTGCACTGTCCCACCATGCAGGTCATTAATGAAGATGTTAATTGGTGCTGGCCACAGTACAGATCCTGGAGGTGCCGCACTAGTGACTTGTCTCCAGCTGGACTTCTGCCACTCATCACAACTGCCTGGGCCCAGCCATTCTCAATCCCCCTCAGTGTCCATTTATCCAACCCTTACCTCCTTGGCTGGTTTATTACAGGTAGAGTTGAAAGCTTCACTGAAGCCAAACTAAGCACAACACACTGCTCCCATCCACCAAACTAGCCACCTCATTATAGAAAGCCATCAAACTTCTTAAGCATGATTTCCTCTTCATAAAACTGGCTTGAAAACCTCTAATAATCTTCCTGTCCTTTACACTTCTGGAAATCGTTTCTAGGATTAGTTGTTCCAGTAACTCACCTCCTGAGGTGAGGCTGACCAGCCCCAGATCCCCTTCTTGAAGACATGTGCTTTATCACTTGGTCTTCAGAAACCAATCCTAAATATAGGAACCTTTCAGAGATAATTGAGATCAGCCTTGCAATGACAGCAGCCAGCTCCCACAGAACTCATGGATGTGATCCCTTGGGTCCCAGGACTCACAGATTTCCAGTTTGTTTAGTGTTCCCTAACCTGGTCCTCCTCCACCAAAAGTGAGTCTTTGTGGCTTCATACTTCTCTCTGGGTATCAGGGATCTGGGTTTCCTGGAAACTTTTCTTTATATTAGGGGATCTTTATATATTGAACAAATCCAAAGCATTTCCACATCAAATCCTATTCCCAGCTCTTCCCCACAAAAGACTGTGAACAGAGTATTTTCTCTTGGTACTTCTCTAAATGTAGTTATTTTAAGTTAGGAATGCAATTCATGACAATAAGATGATGCATTGTAAAAGAAAAATCAACAGAAAATTTACAGAAGAGCAATTCCATTGACTGGACTATTCAAAAATCAAACAAAAGTCATTCCAGCTTAAAACACATGACACAGAAACATGATATTTCTCTAGAAAACTTTTATTGATTTTAGATGAGCCTTAAAGTAGCCAACTATCATTACTTCTAATAGTGATGAAAAAAGTACTACCCTTTCACATGAGAGGTTTTTGACTATTCTGTAGGATTCTCCTTTAATGTGGAACAAAGGCACAAACAGATACTGAGTATACTAAAGACTAAAAATTAAAACATATGAAAAATACCATTGCGGTGAGTATCCTGTGAAGTCCACCAGAAAAAGCACTCTGCCAAACTGGCACAATAAAATCTGTGCCCTTAGGATCAAACCAGTTCAATCAAGTTCTGATTATTGACTTGTTTATTAATGTAAACACAACAGTAAGTCAAGCCTGTACATAGGTTTATTTCCACGCTGAACTTCTCCCTTTCATATGTGCTGAAGTTGCACTATATTTCATTGATAGAGTCAATGTGAAAGGGGTTCTGAAACAGAACTGCATTTCTCAAAAATGTGATTGCAAACCTGTGTGAGAGATGACCTGGGTTTGAGATTTTATGTGGCACCTTTGGCCACCTGGGACAAAAAGGAGAAAATGAATACATGAACACACAGGAACAGAGTGAAAGGCTGAGACTCTACTGATACTGAAAATCAGTGCCTTTCCCAGGCAAAGATAATTTCATGCACCACTCATGGGAAGCACAAACACGCTCTACAGACATCCACACCTCCCTTTGTGGTTACTAATACCATTTCTAATGGAGGCTTGGCAAATAACTTCAGGAATATTGCCAGGTAAGATTCTGACAGTGCCTCTGGACAATCGTGGCAGCACCTAATAACCTTTGAGAAACCAGAAATTCTGCCCTGCCAGACTTTGATTAAGGACAAACTTTGAAATTAGGAATCTTTGTTGTATACGCAAGAAGGCTGCACCAAATTATATACATGCATCTGAAGTACCAGAAGTGTTCTTTCACACATGGAAAAATATTGTCTGTTGAGGACAAAGGAAAGCACGGATCCAAAATCTGTGTGCCACACATGCTGGAAAACTGCATAAATATATGGAGAGAGGATGGGGAAAAAAAGAAATCAAACTGAACCCAAAACAAAAAAACACAAAACCACACAGTGACCAGCTGCAACAAGCCAACAAATACCTCAATGAGAAGCAACAGCTGGAAATAGTCAATTCCACGACCTACTGCAGACAGAAGCAGAGATCCCAAAAATGTAACAGGCCTAGATGGAAGTGACAAGCAAATATGTTCTACAAAAATCAACATATGGAATGAGACTGTTTTTCAGTGTGCAGAGTTCCAAACTACAAAATTATTTCTATTCTTCTTTTTCCATAAGTTTTAAAGTTGTTCTAAGCATCTCTTCCTCTTCCTTCCCTAGGCTCCAACATTGTGATGCTGCAGTTAAGGAAAGAAAAGTTTCTTCAGTGTTCTTTGTTACAAGTCTCTGTGCTCAAATTTTATGTTAAGTGTTTGCATCTTATCTAGAAAGTTCAGAATTTTGTCATTAATCAACATAATATCTACAGAAAAAAAAGTACTTTTTCCAGCATAAAATAACTTCTCTCACACATTTGCTTTCACTTTATATTAACTACCAGGGCAAAGAATCAGACACCAGTTTTGCTTGTTTTCTTTATTTTTTCATCTCATGTTTTTATGAGTCTTAAATACCCACCTAGGTATAAGGGGATGGTCTAAACAAACCCAAATTACAAACCTAGTTACAGCAGCAATTCCTCATGATAATTTGCACAGAATCCCACTATTACTCTGGCTTTCTCTTGTATCAAAACCCACCTGCAACAACTGCACATCTGTTTTGTCAGTCCTCTTTGGGGAGGGAGAGGAACTCAGAGTCTCCTGGCGTAATGGAAAGATGGCATTGAAGGAAGACAGAGGGAAGTGGGCAGAACAGAATCCCCAAGCAGAGGGCAGTAATGTTGGAGAAGAAACACAGGTAAGAGCAGATCTTGCCTTTGGCATAGGGTGGGAAAGCCCAAAGTAGAAAAGAGCTCAGCTGACCTCCAATTATAGCTGCAAAGATGAACTTTTGCTCTGCTCGGTCTGTTGAAGACTTGTCAACCCCCTGCAGCATGTTTGGACATGTTAATCACTTTGGGATCAAAATAATAATCCTGGCTTTCCTATGCAGTGGTAAAATACAGCATCAATAGGCTTTTCAACTACTGTTTACATGGTATGACTCATTAAGTGCCGTTTCAGTGCCATTCTTCCATACACATAAAGGGGGGAAGAGTGACTCCATTCCAAATCGAAAGAGTGACAGCTGTTTAAAGGGGGGAGGCCACATACAGACACCAATTTAGTGGTGCTGAACCTGCCCACTCTGGACCTGATTCTGACCCAATATATCAAACTGGAAGAGAACAAATATACTCTTTGCAAATATCTCTACTAAAAACAGTGAATGCATTAATTCGGAATAAGAATCACTAGTTCTGATAACAACATTAAGTTAGCTTCACACTTACAATTTTTTTTTAATTGAGGCTTAGAAATCATACATGTAGTTTGATAAAAATTAGCTCAAACATGCTTTAGAAAACCACATGGCTGTTCATTTAAAAAAACACAGCCAATGAGATGCAGAGAGTGCACAAGCAGAGAGAGAGCTTTGCTTGGAGTGCCCACATGTCTGTTGCAGAGAGGACACCTGTCAGTGTAACCCGGCATCAGATTAGGCAAAGATTTTAACTTATCTTAATAAGAATTCCTTCCACCATAGAAGTTGAGCCTATGCTTTTTGATACCGCTCTAATTCAAAAGAGCATAATGGAACATTTCAGTGCCTGAAGAGAGACAGCCCTTCCCACACCCTCTTCTCTCCAGGAGGTTTTCACAGACTCATGTTCTCAGTGAGCCAGAAGTTACATGGGATCTGAAAGTCATTAGAGCTTTTCTAATTTTCCTACCCATCTCCATTAACTCCCCATATTGCTTCCATCATGGTAAATTCAGGATGGTGATACACAATTTACCAACTCTTTCAGTGAGTCTCAGCAAGTCCATTTCTTAAAAAGAAAAAAAAAACAAAAAAAGAAAAGGCAGGAGGACAGAGGAGAAAATTTTGCTTCTTGAAGCCCTTTGGCTTCCACACATATTGGAAATATGGGTGGATACAAAGCCCTGTGCTTTACAGCTGACTTTATAACTTACTTACTGCAGCAGTAAGTGATTACAGGCATTCACTTGGCCTGTTATTTCTGTAATTTTCAAACAAAATCTGCCTTTGCCTACAAGCACAGAGCCTGCCTTTATGTACAAGTCTCTTAAATGGGGATTCTGTTAACAGAGTCTCTCTGAAATGAGCCCTAAAGACTGCTAAGAAATACCTGCTAAGAGTCTCTCAGAAATGAGTCTCTCTTTGTACTTCTAGAAGAAGAAAAGAAATTTGCCTTCAAGAAATGCAAAGGGAAAGGTGGCAAACTGAGTAGATCCCTAGCAAAGAGGTATTATGATTCTGTACCATTACAGTGTGAAAAAATTGCTTCATTTATGCAGTAGATTGAGAAGTACAGAGAAGAATTCCAGTCTGATAGTGAGAGAAAACAACATGCTGGGGCTCTTCCAAGGAGGAAAGTCGGAGAGAGCACAAGGAACAAGAAATTAAATGGGAAGGCAAAAGAGGAAGCACAGGCACCTGGAGAACAATCGTGTAAAGAAAAGAAACAGAGGCACCTCAACACACAAACAGAGGAAAAAGAAACGGCAAAGGATGCAGCAAAGGTATCCAGGGAATTATATCTGGTGAGCAAAGATCCTGTGCCAAATTTTCATTCAGGATGACAGATAAGCCTTGATACTGCTTGCTGCCTCATATGCGATATTTAAAGATTATTTTTTTTTAGGGAAACTGAGACAATCCTCACCTGATCTATTTTTATTTCAGAGTTACAATAAATGATCAACTGACTTGGCTTTTGTCAATGTGCAGCATGCCACAGTTGAAATAAATTCATCTTGAAAGGACAGCTTTTCAATACCACTAAGTAGCACATTAGGGGGAAGGCATATTATGGGAGAAGGCAGAACTTACATTGACTTGACTGCACCTGAGAAACATGTGAAGCACATAACCCATTTGGCTGCAACTACAGAAAGCAATTTAGCCACTGGAATTCCATGCTGATTTTCTGCTTTCTTGGAGAAGAGGGGCATGAAAACCTTCTATTGACATAACAAACACAAAAGAACATCTGTCAAAATACTGCCTTCTGATCTTCAACTGGCAGAGTTGCAGAGAACGACTCTGCTTTTAACTAAAGAATCGCAAAAAAATAAATCAATGCTTTCCTCAGTTCTTAGCAGCAAATGCTGGTATTTCTATACAGAGCAGTTTCTGTGAGCAAAGACAATGAAATTGGTGATTTAGCTGTAGTGCAGCTCTTTGGGCCAGTATCAGCAGTTTGGAGTGGTCATGTGAAAATGCATCCTCATCTTGTGTCAGCTGAAAATGAGACACAAGTCACACACAGTCACCTTAGCAAGCACAGGACCAGGGGATGTAGAGATAGTAAATAGTTTGAGGGCAATGCACAGAAATGTGTGTGTTGGAAATATTAAACATTCATAACCAATATTAATGTAAATCAGACTGTTACTGAGTACTTTGGCCAATTTTGAAAAAGAAAAATTAACATATAAATTTTATTTTTAAAGTTATAAAATATGCAATGATTTTCAGCAGATTCCAGCACTGTTCCTGCACAAAATAAACCAAACAATTTGTAGACCATACCTGGTTTTAAACTTGAATATAGCTCACACTCTGAAACAAACACAAAGTTTTAACAAGTCGTTAAAACTTGTTAAGTTTTAACAAGCTGAAAAAGTTAGCTCCCAAAACCTATACTGCATGGACTGAGCTCTTCCTGTTTTGCATGACTGTTGCACATCAGGAGTTACTACCTATTATTACTTAAGGAAATTAAATTAAATATACAACCCCAAGAAGCCATTTCATAGTAGCTCCTGTGTCATTTTTCTCCTAAGAAACCTTAGAGTGTAAATACTTAGAATGGGACACTGAGATGGGAAGGTTCCAAGCTATTTGCAGAATGTAGGCAGAGATGAGGAACTCTGTTCTTCACAAGTCCCTTGGCTCAGAAAGGTCAATCAGACACTTGCTATTAGGAAAGGCATCCTGTAAATAGAGTCATGGTTTGGTAAGAGACTACAGCCAGGCTTGTACGTTTTGGAAATCAAAATAATGAAAGTATATGTTGGCAATTTTGGTTTATCATGCCAAAATTACTAAAGATCCTGTTTGCTAAACAGGAAAGCTGACAGCTCTTTCCCCTTGCTTCATCTGGCGTTTCTGGGCTTTGAGTTTTGTAAACTATTGGTCTTGATCATGCTTTTATACTGTTTGTGATGACTGGTCACCACCAATACACCATATCCTCTATTTTTTAAATTTTATGCCAAATTTCAATTAAGAAGTAAAGCAATTTAGCACAAGAGAAAAGATGTTTTAGTGATCTCAAACTCTTCAGACAAAAACTTTTGTGCAAAACGCAGGCCAACCCAAAAACAAGTGAAATTACTCCTTCAGTTCATCAGTGTTTTCATCATCAGAACAGTGATTTATAGACAAATGCAGAAAACTAATACGAATGGTCACAAACATCAAAGCAAATTCTCAGTTTTTACTTAGGTAAATGCCAGCTGATTCCTCATGTCATGGTCACCTAGCTGTAATCAGAAATATCTGTGGCAAAGGCCCCAGTGAATCCCCCCCTGCCCAAGCTTTCTCTGTAGGGGAACACACCTCTTAATTATTATGTATAATCTGTGTATATGGTGATTGGTGTCTGTTTATAACAAGCAATATAAAAAGGATCAAGTAGGATTTGTGATAAGGATTTATGCGTAATTTGTTCTAGTTTAGCACTTTTCAGACACTATGACATCATTGTTAATTCCAAGCCTCTTGATGGAGTTAACCTGATTTATAAGAGTATCACATTCCCACTTGGGCACAAGAGAAACAGAACACTGAGCATCACCCCTAACACCCTTCCAAAAGGCACCATCCAGTGTTTCACTGAAGAGCTTAAACTCTAATAACACAAAATCCCAGCCATTAAAAACCTTCACACATGAACATATCCACTTACTGATTCAACAAAGAGCATCTAACTCAGAGCTGCAGCTCTCCAGAATAAATTGGTTCTTTGTTTTACTCTGTCCCCACTTAGGCAATAAGAGATATCAGAACTGAATATAAGCAACATCGTTATTAACAGATTGCATTAATTACCTGTGATGTTAATAATTCTGCAAATCAAGGAACACTCAAGACTTTACAATGGACCCAAATGTTCATTGTGTCAATGGCAGCCAACACATACACATTGCTGCCAGAGAACCTAAAATGAAATTCCTTCTATGTAAATGAACAAAATTTCCTTCCTCAATTTGTTCCTTAGTGGAACAGCTAAGATGGCAAACCTGCTGTCTAACCACAATAAAAATTCCAGTGAATCCCTGAATTACTGTTCCAGTAGGTATGCAGCAGAAAAACTGTATCAGCTAAGCTTTAGATTCAATCTGAAATGCAAGACATTATAGAAAAAAAATCATTTCACTTTGTACAAAGCATCCAGCATTAAAAGAATATGAAACACAACGTGTCTACTCTCAGCTAAAATACAGGAAAGAAAAATGTGCTTACTAAATTCACTGCCTGAACTCCCCATGTCCCCACATGGTTTCACCACTGCCGCATTCCCTTTAGAGCCAAGAGATGAAAGCAGGAATAGCTGAGTATTCAGATGGCTGCAAAAGTGAGGTCTGGAATTCCAGTCACTCGATTAGATCTGAGCAAAACCCCATGATCTTATGCAACACTTGTTTCTTGGATTGCATCACACGTTTACCTCATGTAAGATTCAGATTATTTTAAGTACAGAATTAATCTTTTCAGATGGAAGTCTGAGCCAGCAGTACAAAGGAGCAGGGTGTTTCGGCTGCTGCTCCACTGGGTGGTTTAAGGAATATACCTCTTCCATGGAAAGCAGGGAGTTTGTACTGGTGACACCAGTAAGAAATATGATCTCTCTGTTGAATGGTGTAAGACATAGCTGCAGCCATAAATTGTTAGATGTTTTGAAGGCCAAACTCAGAAACATGCTTTGCTTTCTGCTTGCCATCAAACATCCATCCTCAGCAGGGACAAAACAGCTCTTCCAACAGGTACTTCTAAAACACCTTCCACAGGACCTGCTGCGGTGATTTGGGGCAGCCCCTAGATCCTGTAAAATTTTCTCCTTCATCTTTGGATCACTAATTTTTTATTTTTTTTTTTAATTCTCTCCAGACTGAACACCTCACAACAGCACTGCAATGACACGACCTCTGTCTCTACAAAACAGGACTTAATCACCTCAGCAGAGGCAAGAGCAGACAATGTAAACCCTCCTAGGGGAGGGCTGCGCTGCCTCTGACAAAGATAAGGCGGCTCTTCCCCTTATTCAGACACTTCCTTTTTGCAAACTTATTTAAAAAAACTTGCTGAGTGTGGACAATCCTCCGACAATTTCATTTTATCAGGGACGGACCAAGCTGCTCCTTCCCCCATAAGATACTCCACAAATCCTTCCAACAATCCCTGTGCTTCCCACTACCACCCCTTCCATTTGTCAGCAGTTCTGATGCCTCAGGCTGCACAGGGCCTGGGACAGGCTATAGAGAAAGCCTTGTGTAAAACCACGGTATTTAACTGGGCACCCCCTGTCAAACCTGGCAAGAGTTCAGAGGTTATTAGCCGGGTCATGAAAGACAGACACGGGACAACTGAGTAATTCTCATCTCCTTAGCAAATCCAGTTGAAGCAAAAGCTTGGCATCCTGTTAAAGTTTTTCTCTGCAAAATCTAAGTCCGAAGTCTAACACAAGTCTGAAAGTCTGAGAGTGAGAGCTACCACAAAGTTTCTGTGGTGCATGGAAGGTGAAACATGTTAAAACTCTGGTTTTATGTGGTTATGAAAGCAGTCAGGAGTCATTGGCCAAAAGGTTCTAAATATAAAAGACAAGTTTTAGACAATGGAATGGCTAAAATGAACATTACAGGTGAAAACTTTGCTAGACCAACCCTAATGTTGAAAAGTATGCATTTTATGCAAAATCATAAATATTAACCTGCATGAATGAAAATCAGAACTACTAATTTAAAGAAAAGTTCTGAGTTACTAATGCCATTTTCTTTGTTTCGCATTGTGTTCCTTGGTTGACTTGCAGTCCCAGATAGGGTCTGATCCAGTAAATGTTTCCAGATGTAAGGCTTGTATTTAATACTCCACATAGAAGTAAATCTTATTCCCACTAGTTACTGTTTGTATAACCCTTCAGAGTTCAGCCTAAAAGTAAAAAAAAGGGGTGGGGGGAGTAAAAAAATAAGTCCATATCCATTGGAAAGTTAACAACTTCCTTATTCCCTGTCAAAGAGAAGGGAACACAGACCTAGGCCATCAATCAAGATCTGCGGATCATCCATTTCAGTGAGATAAAATTCCCACTGATTTCCATGGAACACGGGACCTCCCCCATTGCCCCTCAGAACCACCTGGGAAGGAGGGTGTGGGGTAGACAGTGACAATCTCCTGCTCCTCCTGAGAAACAGCCCAGCTTCCCCAGGCATCACCCACCACCGGAGACATTTCCACGGGACAGAGGGGAGCTGTCCCTCCCCACACCATCCAGCAGCCTTTGGGACCTCCACTCGGTGACTCCAGGTTTTCCCATCTCTTCTCAACCCCCCTTGAAACTCAGGCCACAAACCCAGCAAGACATGGCAATGCTAAAAGTTGCTTTCAGAGAACTCCTGCAATCAGGTCTAGGATGCTGACAGCTCTCCTGTGTCCCACTTTGTGCCAAGATAAATCAAATGAACCCTTTCAACACTGGCAAGAAGCCACAATGGGATCTCTAAGACTAAACTTTCTGCAAAACCAGAAATAACTTCTACTTATATCCAGAAATCCAGTGCCTCTCAGGTAATTTACCTTTCCCAGACAAACACAAATAAATATACACATTACTAACTGCCTATAAAAGGATGTTCAGAGACATTGGGAGAATCTTCTTTGTGTTCTTTCCTGCTCCTTGCAGCAGCATAACTGACTTTTTTTGAGCCACGTCATTTTGCCTCTTTTGAAGAAACAAAATCAAGCCTTTTCTCCTACAAATAATTTTGAAGTTGCTTTATTAATGTAAAATTGATAAATAAGAAAACAAAAAAGTCAAAGTAATAGAACATTCCAGACAGTTTATTAAATAAAATACAGCAGCACCTCTTGGGTGCTGGAAGCGTTCATGCCTCAGCCTGATGCCGTTACAGCAGCCCCGTCATGTGTTAATGATTACATATATTCATTCACTACCAAAAATAGTTTCCTCTAGAATTATGCACAAAGAACATTTGTCCACAGTGAATTTCGAGCTTGGCTAGTCTGCTTGGGTTACAGTTACTCCTAATTTTACAGTGGCAAAAATCCAGAAGTCTACTTTGTGCTAGCAGTTTATCTTTTATGTCAGAATACGTTCTCCCGTTGTTCAAAAGCTGGGAAAGTAGCGGCATCTAAAAGCTGAGATCTTTACTGGAGGAGTTATCACAGTACACAGATTACCATAACAAAATCCCAATCATCTTATCTGGAAAAGCATTTCTCTCTCTCCTTCAGCCCCCCTGCTTCTCCTCTAATTTTGGTCTCCTAGAGAAACCACAAGTAGGATCTCCCTGATCACTTTCACATGCCTTAAGAAATCAGCACATGCTATCAAGACAGAAACATTTGCAAGCTTAGTTTACAAGTTACAAAACCAGTAGAAAAGGAAACATCCAACAAAAAAAATTATTTGCATTTTTAATATGTCCACTGTCTTACAAAATATGTGTGCTGGAGTGGTGGGGGAAAGCTGCTTCACATTTTTCCAAGTACAGACATATATTACTTAGGGTATAAAACATTTTACATATATTTTAAAAGTTAGCTACATAGAAGCCTCTCGAAGATTTCTCCTGTGCAACTTTGAAGCCATCTATTCTCCCCCTCCCCCTCCCTTTTTTTTTNCCCCCTTTTTTTTTTTTTTTTTTTTTTTTGGATTCAGAGAAAAATTGCTCCATTCCTGCTTGGAATCCAAAGGAGAACAGGAAGTAACGTCTGAGCTCCATAGAGATTCATTTTTATTTGCTTACAGGACGTGGCGGATTCAAAAACTGGCTCCATTTTCCAGTATCCTTAAAGGACCTGACTTTTTTTTTTCCTCTTTGGCAGGGAGCATGGTTGGAACTTCAAGTTCAGCCAAAATAGACAATAAAACAGTAAGAAGGCATAATGCCAAAAATGCAAAGGCAGCAGCGTCCAGAGCATAATTCCACCCTTTTTTCTCTCCCCCCCACCAATGATTTACAGAGGAAAATGTAAAAAAACAGAAAACCTTCTTTGTCCTAGAATGAACTCATATTTTAACAGCCTGCAAACATCTCAGACCCACTGGAGGCAAGCTAAAGAATGATATTGCTCATTTAAGATGACAGATTTTTTTTTTAATCCATATGTTTTATTGTTATGTTCTTTTGAATATCCTACTTTGTTCTCCTTCTTGGGAGAAAACATTTGTATGAAGTAACAACATGTGGAATCTCTCACACAACACAATATGAAATTTGGTTCAAGAGTAGGTTATTTTTTTTCCTCCTAGCTCATAATACGCATTTTTAGACATTATTCTCACTAGAAGTAAGACTGTGTTAGCCTCTAAATCAAAACAGTCCCAGTTAATTAAAAAATCTCATTTGCTGTAGCAAAAAATGATTTTTTTTTCTTTTTGGGAGGATCTAAGCTGCAAATAATGCTACGAAAATGATGTGCAACAACCAACAAATAAGTAGAGCTTCTTTGTGAGGATATGTGCAAATGTTTCCTCACGTTTTCAACAGGAAGCCAGGCAGGATGAGTCTGGGGGAAGGTCTGGAAACTGTATAGCAAAATTGGAGGGAAAGACAAAAATAGATTTTAAAGAGGATATTGTCTTCCTTACTGCATTAATCGTTGTTTGGAATTAGAAGCTAACTATTCAGTGTTTCCTTTCCATCGTATAAAATTGAACCTATATAATTTGCAGAAAATATCCAGAAGCCACACAATGCCTTCTATTTATTAACAAGAGTCAAAGAAGTACCTCTGTGGAAGCTTGTGTCTAACTTGGAAACCAAAAAATGGCAGAGTAGAGGCCAGCTCCTTTAAGGAAGAAGTGCAAAGTGCACCTGAAAAATATTAAATTTTTCCTTCTAAAGAGAGGAAAGAAAAAATAACTACGACACATACGTTAAAAACAATTAAACTGTTAGTTGAAGACAAAAGGGTAGACTTTCTGGCAGAGTGCAAAGTGTTTTTGCAAAGCATTTGTGAGGCCAAACACTAGAAGTGTGTGTGACTATAAGGAAAAAGACAGAAAAGACCAGCAAATTGCCAAGAATTAAAACAGATGGTTTTCCAAGGAACTGTGCCATGAGATCACTTTGAAACAGGTGAGGCAAAATGGCACAGCAAACCGAGCTAGGGAAAATACAGCTCTTCCGGCAGGATTAGTAGGAGCACAGTACAATCAGTAAAGGGGGGTAAAAGGGAAAAAAACCCAACTTCTGAGTTCAGTTTCATGGTTGTGGCATTTCAGGTTGCCCCATTCAGAGAAGAAAATGCAGCAGGTACAGTAAGTTTAAATACAAACCAGATGGCACCTGCACAAACTTTTGCTGATCCTGTAAAGAGAAAAAGGCAAAACAAAACTAACCCCCCAAAGCTTTATGCTGCATGCAGTCAGGAAAATAGACCCAGAAAGGATGAAACCATTGGCTGCTACAGATTCTTTACCAAATCCTTGCAATTTTAAAATGAGGAATGATAGCTTGCCTATCTGAATCCTCCAATAAACAAGTATTTGCATGAGAGATGTATCTTGCTTACTGTCACGTCAAAAACAACGTGACATTACCAGAGTAAAGACCACACAGCATTTTGGAGTAATGTGGCCTTCTAAAAGAAAAAAAAAAAAAGGAAAAAAACCACAATGGGAGATGGCAATACAGCTGCTAAAAATATATCCACTAGGATGCCTATATTTCTAGAGGAAAAATTAATTTTGATTATGGATGGCCTGGACAGAAAGCACAACTTCATCTGAATCATCATGTCTCTTGTGAAAATTCAATTCCCAGTCCATTTTGTATTCATGCTACACAGGAAGTCCAGCTTGCTGCCTGGCTGAAGGGAGCTGCAGGGGTGTGTTAGGGAAATGCACTGAGCAGCACAATTCCCAACTGCTCCAGCATCTCCCCCTGCCCTCCAGCCTGGCTGGGTGCTGTGACACCTGGACACCCCTCAGGCTCAGTGCTGCACTGATTTGAGGCAATTCCCAACTGTTTTGCATCCGTTTGTCTCCAACCAGAAGCTGATCCCTTGGACAAAAGAGAGCACACGAGAGCAGTTTAAATTTTCAAGAACTTTCTGTGTGAATTTTTTTTTTAATTGTCAGCTTATATCCCAAACTTCACTCAAAACTGAACTCTGCTTTACCCCATGGCTAAATAGGTCAGTCTGCAGTTGTAGCCTGAAATCACACAGCAGAAATAACAACCATTTGTACAATAAAATTAGCATGATTCCTCAGGACACTACAAACCCAGCACAGCAGAAGCACTGGGGTATTTCAGAATGGAACGATATTGTTGCAATATGCCCCAATGATATCAATATCTTTTGTGTCTGTAAATGCAAACAATGATTACATCCAAAGAATTTTGAGATGGGTGCCCAAGGTCAGGGCTGTTTGTAGTCCAGGTTTGGTGTTGATTGCAGGTGAGGTGGGGGTCAGTGTTTGGTTTAGGTTTTATTTTCAGGTTCTTTTTCTTTGTTTCGCTGATTTCTTATGTATGTACAAACCGAAGTGGGAAAGAGCACACTGGAATCTGCCCACTGCTCCTGCAGTGATGTCAGGTGAAAGGGCTCATCCAAACTCCAGGAGCAGCAAAACACAAAGGGAGCTGACTTTAGAGCTGAATGATTTTTCACTCTAAGAGCACCCACTCAGCACTAACAGAGATCCTGTGTGTGTTTATTTACTGGTACCATATTCTCAGCTAACGACCCAAGGAGGAAAAAAGCCCATCCCCACATGCTCTTTATCAGCCCCAGGAACACACTGTTCCAACGACAGCAGAATGGTTAAGTGGCCTAGTGGGCCTACAACCAAGAAAGAGAGCTAAGACCAGAGGAACGGGAACCAAGCCAATTGTCTAGACAGCAGGCAAAAAAACATGCCGGCTAAATTTAATCAGCTGCCTCCTTTACTTTGTAAAGTGAATGGGTAGATTAGAGACAGGGTGACACATAATTTGTGATTGAAATTGCTTGTTTAATCATAATTTAAAAAGAGATGAACTTATCCCAGTTCCATATCCATCATTCTTATATGCACACATAAACCAAGAGCCATCCTCACAATAAACAGCAGCTGGGGAAAGCCTCCAGCTTCAGCAGCGGCTCTGCGCTCTCTGTATCTTAATAAATTATTTTGCTCATCCCTTCACTTGCCTTTACAAGAGAAAAAGAAGCCCTTTTTCAAGCTACCATAAGTTTTCTGCTCTTCACAGAGGGTCTTTCAAGATTCAGACTGGCAGCTTCTTTCTTGAGAAGGGGCAAAGTTGGCAAAGGACAAATAACATGATTTATAACATCTACTGACTAGGATCCATTGCCCAGACTGTGGTACAGAACAGCTGGCAGGACACTGAACAATAGCTCTTATTAGAAGTCTGCTATTTAAACCCAGCAACTATATCCAAAATTTGATCCAAAGCCCTTAGAGGAAACATGGTGAAATTCTAAAACATTAGGGGAGGTGGGGGACAGGCATGGGGAGAAATCTTCCTTTGGTGGCATGGATGTCTGTAAGTCTTAACACCCAATTTAACCTTGCTCTGAAATTTAAGGTGGAGTTTGTGATTACAGACCTTATGCAGTACATCACCAGTGGGATAGGAAACAGAAAAAAGGGAACATTAGAAACATTCACAGCTAAAGCATAAAACTATCAATCCCAAAATGCTGTTAATCTAACTTCTTAAGTTGCATCTCTCACCACCATTGTCTTAAATGACTGAGATTTGAGAAAAAGCAAAATGAGTTGGTAAGATTATCTCTGGTCACTTTTAATCTGTAACACAGCCACTGAAAATCCCAGTGGAAATTTTAATGAATATCTGAATATTAACCAATGCTGTTGTTTAAAGTTTCAGCTCCTCACATATTTTGATTACCCTGCTTACGGCAGCAAAAACAACTCTCAAGCAATTGTATACAGAATCGACAAAGTGTTGCTTAAATCTACTTTAAAAAGTATTCAAATGAAATATTTAATGCTGAAATAGTCAACCTTGTGAAAGTAATTAATCTCTTTGATTTCGATTTTGGTTTTTTTTAAAGAAAAGGTTGAATTACTTTTTAATACTTTCTCAGACTGAAGTTAAATAGTGTATTATGAACCTTTCCAAAAACAGAGAATGGTTTCAATGAACATCCAGTGTGAGGATACTGTAAAAAGTTAAAAGCTTTACAGTTCTTGTAATCTAAAACAAAATCACTAAAATATATTTATAATAAATTTAAAATATATTTAGATTAGAAAGAGTACTCCCATGGATATGCTGGGCAGTGCTTTCTGAGACACTCCAGTGAGTTGAAACAAGCTTATTCATTTCAGCAGCAATAGCTAAAATGCAGAATATACACAGAAACCATTCAAAGTTCATAATCAAAAGCACCGAGGTTAAAAATCCTATCTCCTGCACTTAGACTCAGAGAACATGTACACACCATAAAATTCACACTGCAGCTCAAATAACCCCTATTTCACATGATGTCAGAAGTGACAGACCAAGTTATTTATAGGCTTTTGATCATGTCTGTAAAAAACTAAACAAACTCAAAAAAATTGCATCTGATTTACAGATAATCATGATCAAAGAGATTATATTTAAGCGAACGGCTATGATCACAGCAGGTTCCCATAATCACCTCGCAGTATAAAATACTGAAAAATAAACACTTTCCTGCTCTCCAAAGGAAAGCATGGATATAATTTATTAAATCAACATATTACCTCTTAAAAACGTCTGCTAACACATAACTACAATATGCCGATAACAACAAACACATCCATCTCTTCTTTCTAGATACACAGAAAAACCCACACTTTAATTTTTTTAATAGGTGCAACTATTTAAAGGGGAAAAAAAATCCGAGAGGAATGAGCAAGTGAACTTATATGTAATCAATAAACTACTACTGGCTTCACAAACAAAATACAACTGTAGATGATTTTCAGTCAATTTGCAAGCTTTCTATTATCTTCCACATCAGGGTTGCCTGGGGTTCCCTGCACCTGCATAAAAGCACACCAGCACAGAAGAGAAAGCACTAGAGGCAAGACAGGCTTAGTGTAAAAAAAAATAAAATAAAATCCCGTATTTGCACTAGGCAAGATCCTGCTCCTCAGAGCTGCTGTGACTGTGTCACCTCTCAGAAACAATGGTGGGGAAAACAAACCACTACAGGGCACAGATAGTGAGGCTTTATTTCAGTCCAAATTCAGAGCTTAGAGGATCTAAAATACAGCCCTCAAACAGGACAGATTTCAGCCTTTCTCTACTGCCTTAGATATACAGAGGAACAGGCAGAAGGCACATGCTGTGAGCCCTGAAACTGTGAAACAAGATGAAGATGGAAGACAAAAAGAGCAAACACCTATGCTCGACACTTTCTGATATCCATCAATGAATGCAATGGAACAGATGTTAAAAAATATAAGGAAAAGGATATAAAGCAATACAAGTGAGCTGGTATAGCAAACTGGTATGTATTTGATTCCAGGGTTAAAAGTTAAATGAACAGACACATCCTGGCAAAAGGCCAGCTCCTAACAGAACACAAACCTCGTAAGATTTGAGTTCTGGTTTTGATTTCAAACCCATGAACTTTAAGTGGATTTGAAATCACGCAAAACATGCTCACCCACTGCTATTCATAAGAGGAAAGGCAGACAAACAAGCTCTCACTGGGGCACAGATCCCCCCAAGCTGAAGCTGGCAGAGCAGCACCCGTGCATCCCGCGTGGAGACGGCACAAAGGAGTGACCCGCAGCTGGCAGTGCCCCTCCTGGGGCTGCCCAGCCACCCAAAAGCTCTCTTTTGTCTGGCCTTTGCTGCTGCTGTCGTTGCTAAGTTTACAAGAAAAGGTTTCTATTCAAGGAAGCAAAGAAGGGGGGACTGAGGAACCTCGTGCAGCATTTCAATGGCCGGGCTGGAGCTGTACCCACGCACAGCAGTGGTGTTACAGTGCCCACAGGCTGAAAACACAGGAGAAAAACCTCCAGAGATCAGCAGAAGCTCTTAGAGGTAACCAGGTGGAAAGGGGAAAGGGGAACAGCATTCGATGCACACTGACAATTCTTTTTCACACCTGCAAAGCAGATGCTGTGTCTGCAATCTCACTCGCTTTTTCCAGTCTCAGGTATACAGCACAAACATTTTTTCCTCTTTTTTTAAATTGAATGTAAAATTTCATTTATGTTTGGAAGTCTAGAACAGGCTTCAAAACTGAATGGTAAGCACCCCACTAACTCTGACTGATGCCTGGAAAGGCTGACCTAGAAACACAGATTAGGTAGAATGAAAGGATAAAAAAGTATTTATTGAAAAAGGATCCAGCTTGGGCAGCGCAGGAATCCTACCAGGGCTACACCCAAGTCAAAACCACAAATGGTCACATAAAAAATGGCCCCCCAGTCACAAGGTGTCACATTTGTTAGGCTTTGGTGCACCAGCACACTTGGAGTCAAGTGTCCAAGCACAGCTTCAGGTTATGAAGTTCCATCCTCCTTGTTCCTTCACTGTTGTTTACACTCTTGGGCCTAAAATTTGTCCTTGGTCCCAGCTGGAAAGGGATTGTTTTGTCCACCTACTCTGTGAAGAGAGCTTGCTAATTCTTAATATGAAGCCCAGAACTATACACTAGAACAGCACAGAATTTGAAGATTATAAAAGCAAAAACTGAAGCCATCATGACACCTGTGCAACAACTGGACCATTTTTCACTAAGATAACTCACCCCTTTCACCTGAAAGGGCAGATCCTAATTCTGTCCTATGAGAATGTGTTACCACCACGCTTGACTTGGAATCAACAGTGAAAAGGAACCAGGACAAAGATACTGCTGCAGCCCCATGTTCCGTGCCATCCCTCGCTGGTCTCTTGCTCTTGGTCTCTGGAATACTTGGGAGGTTTAGGTTGCTTACCAGGGAAAGGTTCTTCCTCCAGAGGGAGTTGGGCACTGAACAGGCTCCCCAGGGAATGGGCACAGCCCCAAGGCTGCCAGAGCTCCAGGAGAGTTTGGCCAACGCTCCCAGGGATGCACAGGGTGGGATTGTTGGGGTGTCTGTGTGGGGTCAGGAGTTGGACTGGGTGATCCTGGTTGTCCCCTCAGGATTCTGTGAACGCTGCACCCCTCTCTGGAAGAGCCAGTGCTCTGAATGAGTAAAGCAACGGTGCAGACCGGTTACTGCTGTCAGCAGAGAACACCAGAACTGGTAATGACAAGGGGGAGCAAGAAACTCATTCTTCAACTTTTTCTGCTTTCCAGCAAGTTCAGTCAGAGCAAATTCCTTGGCAAAAAAAGGTAACAAAAAGATCCAAGAAATCAAACATAAATCTGGTAATCTGCCGAGAGGGGAAGAGCAGAGGGAAGAGAACTGGCAGGCTTCATTATTAAGCACTCTTTGTGTTATCCCACAGATCCAAGAGTAACATACAGCTACTGGACTCTGTACAAGAAATCTATTATACTGCCTGCTCTCAAGTTAAGCATATTGCTGATTTCAGAAATATCAGAATGCCTAACACTGCATGCCTCAGGAATAAACAAGAATAAATTTGTATTCTACTATGCTTAAGACAGACCTAGTTAAAATTTTTCCATGAAAGCTGTTCGTCAGCAATGAACCAGGTTTTCAATAAAGCCTTTTTTTTCTTTTTGTGAAAAGTATCTGCTTTTGGATGCTTTCCTGAGATGCAATCCAGCTAGGAAACTGGGACCCTGGAGCAAGTAAGCTTACTTTTATAATGAAAACCTCAAGTTTTCAGTTTTTCATTTTAAAGCTGTATTCTCTTTGGTGTAAACCTTTTTCTGGTGAGACTTCTTTTTTTTGGGCATTTCCATGCAGGGAATCCCTTTAGATACTGGTACATTTTAGATTTCAGAGGAGTGAACCATTCTTTTTTGCAGCTGTAGTTTTCCTTGAAGTAGAACTCGAAGGAAAATGCTGATCACATGAGATCATAATCTCCTCTGACCTTGATCAGAGCCAGGGATCCTTAGGACTTGTGGACCAGCAGCACTAGTCCCTGACCTTCCTGTTCTAATAGATTATATTAAAAATAAAGAATAAATATTAATATGGCTTAATTGCTCCACTTTTAAAGTTCTAAAAAAAAATCTTAATTTAAGGCCTTCTAGCCTGAAAGGCTTCTTTGTGTAATTTTTAAAAGCCTACTTTTCACTATTTCATCAGGGAACAAGTGCTCCCAGACAGAAACCACAGTACCAATCTATAATCAGGGCAATGTGTTTATGGAAAAAGTGATAAATCCCTGAAAAAAACCTGTCTCATAACTGAAGCCCTCCACAAACACTTTTGCAGCAAAATTAGTAAAATAACTTAGAACCAAGAAAATTGCTTTAGACTTGATAAAAAAAAATAAAAATCAGTGCCTAGGAAATCTGCATCTAAAAATTTTATTTTCTGTTAAATCTTTTACATAAATACAGCAAGATTCAATTCTAGGCATGAAACACGCCACGTTAAATTCATCAACAAAGTTTTTAAAGCAATAGTTACCCATTTTTTCTACATTTTTAATGAAATAAGCTGTCCTTAAATGTGAGATAGTCTGGATAATTACAGACACTAAGATTCATATTCTCCTTTGGAGAATGCTTTCAAGGCACTGATCAATAGATTCCTAAAATGAAGAACTTCATTAATAATAAGTACTTTCTATCTGTTACACATAATTTCTCTTTACACACAGAGAGTGCAAAGATGTTTATTTTTCTCTCTCCCCAAAGTTACAAAGCAGCAAGTCTGGTCACAGTAACAAGTGCAGAACAGTGACTGAACCTGTGCAATGTGCCTGACATTTGGATTAGAGCATTAATTCTTCTAGTTAGCCACAGCACTGCACTCTTTTAAGATGCTTTTCATATTGAGTCAATAGTTTTGTGCTATTATATATATCACAATGCCTTGACTGGATTTCTTTTAAGACTGCAGTCTTGTTCTGTGGGACAGCACTGATTAATTCCAAAAGAACTCATACAATCAGGTCTGCTTGGCTGTGCTACAGAAATCAGAACCTACAGTGCCAGTGAGAGCTACCAATTCAGGGTAATATGTGTTACATACAATTAGAAATGGATAACCACGCTGGCTCCATAGCCAGGAAACTTTTCCAAATGCCTTTTCTGTCCCATAAAATCTGTGGGTTTCCAGATTTGCAGTTGAATGCTAACAGAGATGCATGAGCAACTCACTTCTGGTGGAAGAAAAAGAAATAAGCATGTTTTTGACTCCATACCTACTAATGAAGGTGAATGCCACCCCGCACAGTGGAGGATTCCTTAATGCATCACTTCTGCATCATAAAACACGGGTACAGCTAAAACTGTGCAGAAACTGGAGAATTAAAACAGGTAGCAACTCTATTACACACCTCAGAAAAGTATCAAATGTTCTAGCAAAACCTACAAAGATCTCATATCTCGCCTTAGGTAAAAACCCAACTTTTAAAGTCTTCTCAACCTCCAACATTTAATGTACAGCACTAATCTTAGGAGAACAACAAGAGGAATTTAAATTTGAACAATACAGAAGTCAAATAAGAAAGCAAAACCAGTCAGTTTTATAACTGATGGTCAGTCCAACTGGAAAAATAACCATATTACTTTCCCCTCATTTATTTTAGGGGAAGTACAATACATTTCAAACATCACTCCTAGAGAAGCAAAAAATTAGGACTGACATACAAATACTTCATTGGATGCAAGGGAATGACCAACACACAGCTCAGAAGGCAAAGACATTAAATCCAGCTTACAGGAATCACGTGTCTGGAATTAAAAGTATAGCATTTCAGCATGTTTTTTACTAAAAAGAAAAAATAATCCCTCAACTCTCCCTCACTTTTCCAGACATTGAAAATATGTACTATACAAGATGCTGAGGAACACTACAGTGCACTGTTGGAACTGCAATGTGTGCAGCTCGTGATGAAAGCCTTGCCATGTTATTAGAGGCCACTCAAAGTGTCTCACACCTGCCTTTGTCCTTCACACTTCACTCTCACAGGGAACTGGACAGACAGGTTTTTGTGTAGACATTATTCCATACAGCTTCAGTGCATGTTTTGGTGCAGCATTTGGTGTCCAGCACAGGCTCCTGAAAGACATTCTTGCCACCCCCAAGAACTTTTGAGTATCAATTTCATTAATTATTCTACCAACTTGTGGGTAGAGACCAGTTAAAGAAAATACAGTTCTAACTTTCCTTACATGCCAGCAAAATAAGTAACAGTGCTATCTGCTACTTCAGCATCTTAAAGTTGTTTTAACACTTCTGGAAGGTTACAGAACGAGAGCAAAACCAGAGAAGCTGTATTTCAGTATTCACAGTGTATTCCTAAGAAGCCAAAACGCCCTCAGCTTCCACATCCATTTCAACACTTTAACACTTCTGTGGTTCCAAAGCAAAAAAGGCATCTGGGAATGGAGTGGCTGTACCCACTTTATCTCTCTTATGCTTCTCCCCAGTATCACCAGAAGGGTATAGATAACTCCATTTCTGTCCAAGTTATGCAAGCAGAGGGCAGCCTTCACTCTTGGCACAGTACTCAAATATGATGTTTTTATAACCTCCACGAGCTGTCTCACTCCTCCAAAGTGAAACATGTTATATAAATAAGATACAACTGAGAGCTGGATTGCAGAACGTTACCAGTATATATTGTATAGCAATCATTCATTGTCAGGTATGACATTCCTACCGAAAGGATTCTTTTAAGTTTAATTTAAGGGTACTACAGCAAATGAGAGGAGTCAAAACACTGAAACTGGAGTCAACTTCCACTGAGAAGGATGGAGCAAAGACTGGTGGAGCCATGACATACAATGAAAGCAACTACTTTAAACTCATCAGAGTGACAATTCCAAAAAGTTTAGAATTTTTCATGTCTTAATCCTGAAACATAGGAATATCTTTTTCTAGTGTACTGTGTGGAAACCAAGCAGTATTTGTAGTTTGTTTCTGCACACAGAGGGGCTGGGCTAATAATGATGTGACACCATGGCCACATCTAGGCTCCAGATTGCCACCATGTACAGCCAAGGCTTGCCCGCTAAACCAGCTCCTGAAAAGAGTCAATACATTCCTATCCATGTTTAAATTCCACTTTCAGTATCATTTTGCTGTTGCACAAGAAAACCAGTGATAAATTAACACATGACAGGATTCAGGCTTAAATACACATTAAAATACCATTCACTATCAAAATATTGCAAAAGAAGGAAACTTGTGAGCCTTCATAATGGTAAGACTCAGCAAACCATGTCTGTCTTTTAAAATGTCTTACTGAAAACATTTAAGCTCGCCAAGACAATTTTGATTCAAGCAGGCTGGAGCAGCCACACAGAAGTTGTGTTTGCAGAGTACGAGGACGGGGGCCTTCAGCAAAGTTAAACCCAAACCAAAGCAGAACAAAACTGACAGTGAGGTCAGACAGTGAGCATGGAACTCCAAACAGCTGCGGCCAAGAGCACGCCTGACCATGCCCTATGTCACAAAGGTAAGCTCCTCTGGTACAAGCTTTCTTTCCTCCACTATGGAAAATGCTTAGTGGAAATTCAGTGGATTTTGAAAGAAAGCTTTTATGTTTATTCCAATACACAAACTGGTATCCAGCTGAACAAAGGTACTGACAAGTACAGCACAGAACAATCAACACTCGCCTGATTTTCCCTCATCTATTAGAAGAAACTCTGTTTCATTCTTAATGCAAAGAGAGACACTTTGTTTAGAACTAAACAAAGGGAGGCGTCTGACCAATAAACAGAGCAGCAAACCAGCAGCTGGACCTCTGATGCACATTCCATTTTCTCAGCCTCCTCCAAGCCCGTGTTCCTGTCACGGGCTGCCAGCAGGTACAGGTGGCACTGACAGGAGACAGACTGCAGCTGTGCTCTGCTCACAAACACACAGCACTAGGTGACTTCCTTTTAGTTGCAAGCCAACCAATATTCAGTTGTGACAGTTTTTTTCTCCTAAGTTTCTGTGTATTATGTTAAAACACCAGCAAATCATATTAAGGAATAAAAGGAGAAACAACTACGTGAGCTGTTTGCATTTTGAAATTCAATTTGAGTTAGAAGTTTCTCTCTTCCCTCGTCATTTTAAGGTATCTTGGACAAAAATTTCAGGTTTACTTTACTAGAAGCATTAGCAGACTAGAATTAAGAATTGTTTACAAAAATAATCCTCCATTCTTGTTAACTGCACACATCTCCTCTTTACCCTAGCAGAAATAACTTATGCTATTAGTAATACACTTCAAATCAAATTTGAGCCAAAGAAATGGATTTGTGAAGCAGTTGTTTTATGAAAGACAAACTATTATTTGGTACAATTATAGTAACAAGCCACAATGGAGGTTCTGGTAATGCTGCTATCTGATGACAAATGACTTTTTCTAAAAAAATAATGACAGAAACCAACCAGCATTTCTCTTACCTGAGCTGCACTTCCCAATGAACAAATAGGAAGATTCAAAGGGTGGGAGTCATAAACAGGTAGGGCAAAACTTAATTAAATTATTAAGCTATTAAAAAATAACGAGAAGAACAATAAAACCCTACAGCCCTGATTTCCAGCTGGAAGCATCTCATTTCCTCCAGGGGAGTCAGCAGCAGCTGCAATTACCTGCTGCATGGACTCCCCACTCCCTTCAGCTGCTCTGGCCCGTGCACAGAGTTCACACCTACAGCTGATCTCTGCAGCTGATTCTCATGCCCTTTTCCACCCAGCACCCCGAGGAACTTCACTGCTCCCAGCAATTAAAGTAGTACAGAAGAAACTTTTTACTTAGGAAGTGACAAAAAGAGAAGGAGAAGCCCAAACAGGGCTCACATTTGCAAGAAGTCTGAGAAACACTCAGCTACCCTGTCCACTACTTCACCAGCAATGATCTGTGTTAACTCAGACAATTCCATAGGCCTGACACTAGGACCATGCTATTTTTTCAAAGCTTATAAAGAACTTTCCTACCTAGACATAAGCGAGGCATGAAGTCAGTCAGGGCCAGAAATCACTCACTAATTTCAAACACTAATTTCAAACACTAATTTCAAACACTACTTACAGAAGACTTAGGTTTCAAACTGCTTTACTTTGTTCTATCCTGATCTAGTGAAAACATCATGTCTCTTTCCTCCAGCCATTGCTGTTCCCAAGCGAACATCCAAATCCCAAAGTGGTGTAATACAGCCACACAGCAGGTTCATGGGGCACTCCTGGAAGATTTCCCTAAGGATTAGAAAAAAGTCATTAAGCATCTGAGAATGAGCTCTCCATCCATACTAAAATCTGGCTTAGTTTATTGAAATGGAAAAAAGGTTCTGGCTGGCTGTGCCAGGTTTCCCATGCAGAGTGGTACATTTTCAGATGTCTGGTTGTGTCATGGGGAATCTTTCCCATTGGTAAATGATAATATTCCCAGCTGAACAGAATAAAAGTGCGTGCAGCAGTAAGCCCCTCCTGTTTATGCTGTCTAGTGAGCCTGTAGGTGCATTTTTCATGCTATGACTTTATCAAAGTATCACTCTATACTCTTCCTCTCTGCCCACCAGAACACTTAGCATAAGTTTTTTATCTTCCTTAAGACTCACATTTACTTTGTAAAAAAAATTAAATATGTATTTCTGGTGCAGAATTTGAAGTTAACCATGCTCACTGATTAGCCTATATTTTATTCCCCAGCTCTTCTGCAAGTGATTTTCTCCCAATCCCATCCTTATCCAGCACTATTGGAAAAAAAAAAAAAAAAAAA
>VXBU01005971.1:904462-919327 GCA_013400315.1 Bombycilla garrulus
CTTCTCTTCTCTTCTCTTCTCTTCTCTTCTCTTCTCTTCTCTGTGTTATGTTTTGTTTGCGTGTTTTGTTTTGCTTTGTATATTGCACGCTGAAGAGGCGACGGAAACAACTTTAATGTATTTCCTCTTAAAGCAACGACACTCATCTAAAAACCAGTGTATTTATTTATTCCCAGAGCAGATTACAATGCGCCTCTGACCTCGGGCACTGTGTCCTGCGGTGCCGTTCCCGGACTCCAGGTGTTTCCAGGAGTCAGGTGTTCCCCTCCCGGGAAAGTCACTTTGGGATAAGGGTGGCATCCCGACAGGGACACGCATCCCTTACCCAGCTGGAGTGGAGCGGTTTGGTCGGGCCGCCCTGGTCCAAACTGGAAAAAAAACCAAAACAAAACAACCCCCAAAAAACCAGGATTAAAGAGAAAAGACAGGAAACTGCTTGATACCTCAGTTCTCAGTGCATTATATTAAGGATTAATGAAATTACTCAAAGGTCCATAAAGACGTCGAGCAATAGTATTTTGCTGTGCATTTCAATTACCCTTTGCATCCAGTCCCAAGGAGGTGAAGTGATGCACCTTGCATCTTCAACCCAATGCATCTATCAACAGTTTCCCCTAAAACTGTAAAAACTTGAGTCAGGATCTTTGAATTTGCAATGAAAACCATATAGCAATTGTTAAAATTAATTTTAAAAAACTATATTTAAAAATATAAAATTTGTAATCTAAGAGAAAAAAAACCATTAAAACAGCAAATCGGGGTTTTTTTAAAGTGACCTTTCATACACTAAAACTTCATACAGTAAACTTCTAAAAGAACTTACCTGAAATCAGTTACTTAAAATAAAAGAAAGGAAAAACAAACTTTAAAAGACTTTAAATTGGGGCCCAGTTGCAGCTTGCTGGTNAACGACACTCATCTAAAAACCAGTGTATTTATTTATTCCCAGAGCAGATTACAATGCGCCTCTGACCTCGGGCACTGTGTCCTGCGGTGCCGTTCCCGGACTCCAGGTGTTTCCAGGAGCCAGGTGTTCCCCTCCCGGGAAAGCCGCTTTGGGATAAGGGTGGCATCCCGACAGGGACACGCATCCCTTACCCAGCTGGAGTGGAGCGGTTTGGTCGGGCCGCCCTGGTCCAAACTGGAAAAAAAACCAAAACAAAACAATCCCCAAAAAACCAGGATTAAAGAGAAAAGACAGGAAACTGCTTGATACCTCAGTTCTCAGTGCATTATATTAAGGATTAATGAAATTACTCAAAGGTCCATAAAGACGTCGAGCAATAGTATTTTGCTGTGCATTTCAATTACCCTTTGCATCCAGTCCCAAGGAGGTGAAGTGATGCACCTTGCATCTTCAACCCAATGCATCTATCAACAGTTTCCCCTAAAACTGTAAAAACTTGAGTCAGGATCTTTGAATTTGCAATGAAAACCATATAGCAATTGTTAAAATTAATTTTAAAAAACTATATTTAAAAATATAAAATTTGTAATCTAAGAGAAAAAAAACCATTAAAACAGCAAATCGGGGTTTTTTTAAAGTGACCTTTCATACACTAAAACTTCATACAGTAAACTTCTAAAAGAACTTACCTGAAATCAGTTACTTAAAATAAAAGAAAGGAAAAACAAACTTTAAAAGACTTTAAATTGGGGCCCAGTTGCAGCTTGCTGGTGTGATATCCTTCTAACTCCCTGTAGTATTCCAAACCATGATGGTCTAGGTGAAATGTAGCTTGTGCCTCCAGTGATCAAACTTCAGTCCCTGTTTTGAGTTAAATTATGTTATTTCCTACTTAATTTATTAAATAAGTGATTAATTCAACTTCTCAGTACCTATTTTGAAGTGATCAAATGCTAGGAGTAAAACCCTTCAGTGTACAGGGGAAATTTCATTCCCAATTCACAATGCAAAAGTGTTCAAGAGGATTTAGGTATCTACATATTTGTATAAGCAAAGCTTTAACTTCTGACTGGGAAATACTGAAAAAACATAGATTTTTTTTAAAGCATAAATATAATAGAAATTTTATAGCTATCATAAATGTGTTGGAAATGTTTTGTGTTAAAGACACTAGTGTTTACTTTCAGCTGATTAGATGCTCATGCATGTTAGATGTATAAATAAAAAAATAAGAATTAGTCACCACTTGCATATCAGTATGAAAACCTAATTGTTAGGTACTCAATTGTTACATTTTAGGACTCTTATCTTCCTAAAGAAAAAACTTGAAAGTATTAGTGTCAAATAAATATGAATTCCATACTGCCTCTTTTTAATATAGATACCAACCACATTTGCTCTGCCGTGTGCTGTGGAAAGGCCTGATATTTTAAAGTCATATTCATCATCACTCTTGAAAGTGTCTTCTTTCATATATTCAAAGTTTGTTTCCACCTCTTTTTGCCTGTTGAATGTAGTGTGTATATAAGCCTCTGGAAGGCTTTTTGTGAGTGCAGAAATGGGGTATTAGACATTTGTTAGAAGAAATTAACATTGTAAACAACAAAATTCTGGTAACACCCTTCCAATAGTGAGGTGCAATCAATTTTAGCAAGAATTGGCTCAAACTTGGCTTAGCTGAGTAATTGCTTACTTATACACAAAGTGTGTAGTTGGAATTTCAAAGTAAAAAGCTGTGAGCAGACATTCTTGCTACTTTTTTTATACCAGTTCTAGGTGTTTATCCATGTATTACAGCAAATAAAAAACTAGATGGTTGAAATGAAATTTCAGTTCTAATTCTCATTTCACCACTACTTTTTAAGCTTTCTCTAGGCTTGACCTTTTCTGTGTTTATATCCCACATAAAGGATTTATTTGTGATTTTTTTTCAAAGGTAAGAATAAGTTCAGTATGGCTTTAGGTGAATCATGCACATTAGTGGCTTGCATTTTTTTTTATCTCAAAGTTAGATCAACAAATGGGACATTTTCAACCTGTAGTAAGAAAAAAAAATACCACCTCAAGTTAGCAAAGAATTTTTTGAGTAAAGTGTAGCTTCCTAACCAATGCTGGAGTGTTCAGGTTCCCACTAAAAAACTGAAGTGACGACATTGCTTAAAAAATTGAAATTTTTGAATAATTGAAATTGAATAACTGAATAATTGAAAAAGTTCATGACACTGACAGAAGCAAATTTTGCAGTCTGAAATTGTATTTAAAAAAAAAATAATCTTAAACCAGCATACTTTTTCATTGTTTTTAATAGAGTTGCATACATGGCAGACACACTGGGAAAAAAAAACCCCAAACATAGAAAGCTACTGGAATCTTGATTATGGTGCCAGTTAAACTGGCAGGCTTGAAGCAAATCAATATTGTTTCAGTTGTTTCCTAAGGCTGGAAAACCAGACTGTAACTGTTGTAACCAAGCTAGATAAGCTATTGGCACAGCCTTCACTGTACTTATAAAATAGGAGCCAAGAGAAAAATTTTTGGAGGATCAGCTGGAAATGATGACCATAGTGGAATTTTACCAGGAGAAACATAAGAATTATGAGTTGAGTCATGCCAAAACTGCGAAACCATACTTAAAGAAAGCTTGCTATTGAAAAGCAGTAATTTAGGCAAGGCGAATTACATAGGTGAATGTATTAAGTTATAATAATTTTCTACTTTTTTTTCCTTCAAATTAAAACAAAAATTCAGATCCAAACAACAGATCTAAAGCTAAAATAGATAATGGCAATGAGATCTGACACCCCGTGTCATACAGGATTAGCTTCTCATCACAGACACATAGTTTTTGTTGATTAAAAGCAAATGTGCGAAAGCAGACATCAGCACCTCCCGTTGCAATTAGGAGCTGACGAGCAGGGAATCCTGTATTGCAGTTCTGGTCTCTTTGCCTCTCATCTGTACTTTTTCTGACACCTTGCTACACAAGAGCCTCCCACTGTAGGTGAGCAACTAAGTTTATACACAATTCAGGACTATTTGGAATGGTAGAAAGGAGCTTATACTGAGGATTTAGACACCTGACAGCTGGCAGCAAGAAAACCCCAAACTTTGGGTCTGGCCAGCGATGTTCTTTTCAAAGAAAAAAGAAAGTGCTGTGGGGACCAAGCCAAGAGAGAAACAGGTTTTATCTTTTTAACTCCATCCCGCAGAGGACTTATTTTATTGTGTGTTCATTTAAAATAAAAACAGTTGCTCTCTGACCAGCGACTAGAATACAGAGCTCCCTCTCTGAGCCTTTAACACTATGTTAAGTGGTCATTATTGTTCTTTGGTTTTCTGTCTCTGCTTCAGAGAGCCCCTGATTCCCTACATATCTGCCAGCATTTCCAAGGAAACTAAGCAAGCAGAATGCTGCAAATTTCTGAAGCATAATAGCTGTATATATATTATTGCTGCCCTGAAGCAGCAGTCAGGGCAAATTCTGCACTTGTACTGAACTTGACCAGATGTCACACAACGCTGTAAAATGGCCCAGAAAATTCTTTGGATTTCTGCCTCTTTTTTCCTGAGTTGCTGTCACTTTCTGGAGGAGTAACAGAATCCTCACCTATGATTCTTGGAAAGGATCAGTTCCTAATCCCCAAAATGATCAAGTAGAACAGAACACAGCCTGTTTATACAATTTCTTAACTTTGCTCAGAGTTCCTGCAGCTATGTGTACACTTTGCTGCTCTCTTAGGGCCATTGCCAAGCTGAGCCCCGCAGGTGGATTTCTGTCCCTCTGGAGAAAACCCTTGGGTTCCAAGGGCCTCCAGCAGGCTGTGAAGGTCTGTGTGACCAGGGGTCACAGCTGCAGCCTGACTTACCTGCACTTCTCCAACACTGCCTTCATTCATCCTCATCTAGTCGTGCAAATAACAGCAAATCTCCATCTGAGATCTTGAGAAGTTTATAATTAACCCCATTTTTTAATCCTTGCTCCAAGCTGGCAGTGTGGATGAACCACACAGCAAAACATCCCAGTAGAGCCCACAACATATCAAGATTCTTGGAGACAAAATCAGAACTGAATTTTTTTTTCTTTTAAAAACAACCTACCATTGCAAACAAGTAAATAGTAACATTAAAAAGAATTTACCATAAACTTGATTTCCACAAAAATCAGAATCATCAGTGTTCTGGGGCTGCTGCAGTTATCAACTTTTACAATATATGAATTGACTCATACCAGTCAGCACTAAAGCAAGGATAATGGGATACACTTCAAAGTTCCATGTTATGGTGTGGACCAGAATATTGTGACACACTATTTGGGAGTGCTGAAATTAAAAATATGCCAAAAGCATCAGATTTTCTAACTGCTGCATTAGTTAGAAAGACCTGCATGATTTTCATCAGTGCTGCTATGGAATCAAGGGAGACCAGACTAAAACCAAGTGTGAGTATGACTAAAATCATACAGACAGTCTGTGGGTTTGTTTTTAATGCAGGAGGACAGTAATACAGTCACCACTGGCCAGCAGTTGTTCATCACACACACACATTGAAATGTCTCAGTTATAATATCTCACAGGTCCAGCTCAAGTACAAGTTTCAGCTCTTGAGGAAATCACCAGTTCACAGGAAAATGATGACATCACTAGTTAGAGAATTGAACACCAGAAATTTCAGCTAGATTAAAAAACCTGAACGTTTCTTAAGTTTTACATAAAGACCATACACCTATAGGTATTAAAATGGCAGTTTTGCTTCTACGCTGTGGCTTAAACCAGTTGTCACAGAAGTTCTCAGCAGTATTTTTTATTTGCTAGAGCACACTCTGTATCATGTTGTGGCAAATAATGTACTTTCAGGTTTTGAGTTGTGTCCACGAACAGGAACAGTCTAAACACAGCAATATTTATTCAATTATTTAGCACTCTTCTTAGCACTGTGGCATTTTAATGTGCCACAACAGTGTTACTCACATGCAATAAGCTTTAAAAACGTGGCATTTTTAACCTGGAAGTATTATTTAATGGCTGAAAAACAAAGAGGAGGGCATGGAAAGAAGGGGCTGACTGTACTGTAAAGATACAGCATCAATCAACAATACTCACCAAATTGTATCATCCTTGGCCTGCTGCACAAGGCTGAATCTGCTGCAAACATAATCCAGGCACCTGGGGGAGAGATCTGTAATGAGAATGATGGAAATCATCAATTTAATTTGTTTTATTTAGTGCTATCATGTTTCACTACATTAGAAAACGCGAGTGCTTTAAACAGGTGACTGTACCAGGTAAGCACATTGCACTAACTTGTTTCAATAATATGGTTTTTTTTTAATAATGCACTGGTCTATAATAACCTACAATAATAACTCAAACTGATATTATCTAAAAAATGTAAGATCCAATATAATTCAATTAAATGCCAATGTAACAATTTTTATGCAAATGACTTTACTCCATCTTCCATACTTTATCTCTGGAGATCATTCTCAATTTCCTTTTCTGTAGCTTTTCTAGCACTACACCGCATTTTGTTAATATCACCACTGAAGCTGAAGACAATATTTCAACTCTTAAGCCTACCAGAAAATTATAGTTAGATTTATACTGGCTTTAGTCACACAACTTTGCTTTCCAACGATTTTTCAAAGTACTTCACAGTAAAGACTAGAAAGTTCAGACAGGACATCAGCATTATTTTTGGTCTATTCTGAATTTCAAACTCATTCCTGAGTCTATTAATAACTTTTGAACAAGAATGTTCATTAGAAGGAAGGCTGCGCATCCTAGATTGCCAAACTCTTCCCATTTTAAGTCCCAGTTGCTTATAACTTTGCCAAACACTAAATGCTTGGGCTGAAACTTTTCATGCCATGTCTGTGTCTCAATCCGAGCTGTGTTGGAAAATTTCATCTAAAATAAATAGAACAGTTTCCAAAAATGAGTGTTGGGAAAAAACATTCTGTTTTACTTGGGGGGGGTGGGGGGGAGGAGTGAAGAAGGCAAGAAAGGAAAAAAATCAAGATATATTTTCACTGCAGAGCCCACTTGCTCTGATTCCCTGCCCTGAAATTGGCAGGAAGGGATAATTTTGTTTAGAATTACATTTTTTTTACTTTCCCTGTGAAAATCAATGGAGTATGAACTACTTACAGGCCTTTGAAAAATTGCTGCCTATATGAATTTACTGCAGCATGGGATGGGAAAGAACTGCCTGATGGGCTGAGATCAGTCCCATGCAATTCTGATGTGTGCAGTAGATGCCCACGCCCAAAAGCTGCACAGACAACCCTGGCACCTGAAAAGATGGGCAGAATTGCCAGATTCATGATGGGCAACAAAGAACTTTGTGTCACTGTCAGTTACAAGGAATGAAAAAAATCCAGCTTTCCTGAACTTGGTTTTTGAATTGTATAAGTTGAAGATGCTTCCTATTTTGGTATTTCAGCTGGCTTTGCTCACATGTTGCACAAAATCCCGGCACATTATAGCTTTTCAATCCCTTTTGTGCTTAGCAGCCTCCAACAGAGTCCAGAGCATTTCTGTTCTCCTTCAAAGGCCTCTGGTGCAGATGGAAAGCCCTTGCTGTCTGTGTCATGGATATCTGGCTGCCATCACCAACAATATTCAGAAACTGGAGATGTCTGGAGCTTTGCAAAAGAAAACTTTTGTGAATGGAGTGGGGTAGTTTTTTTTGTGAATGGAGAGGGGTAGGTTGTAGGCCTTGAGTTCAAGGCAAAGCCAGAGTTTACTTACTGTAGATAAGTGATGGAAATTAGAGGATAAAGACTATATCTGCTTCTGCTGTAGAGGTCCTGTATGGAGGGGGAAAAAAATAATGATATTTTCCACAGCTAGACACCTAACCATGTGATGTTTCTTTTCTGACTGGATAGTCAAGATCATCATCTGAGGGACTGCAGAGCTGTCACAGCTGGAGCTGCAGTAACTGGGAATTGCAGCTTAGGCATATAAAATACAATCATAAAGTGATGAGCTCCTGAAGCTGGGGAACCTTAAATTCAGCCTCTGACATTTGTGAATGTTTTTAGCCTCAGGTAATTCATATGAAAGACCTGGAAGCTGTTTGGCAGACTAAGCAGTTTAAGGAGGACCATGGAAGGGTGACTGTTGTAAAGGAGGGATACCTATTGTTACAGGTATGAGAGTGGGCATTTGTGTTTATATGAAACTGTTACACTGTGGGAGTGAATGAAAGTACCTTCAAAAATTATCTTCTCAAAGTAACAGCATATGTCACAAAAAAATCCCTCCAAAAAAAGCCGAACTACAAAACCCATACCAGAATAATAAACTGAAGAAAGGAGAAAAACTATTTTGCTACATATTCCATGAAATGCTGCCTCAAAAATAATTTGTGCTCACTTCCTTCAAAAGCTATCCTGCATAAAGAGGAAAGAGGGGAGTTTTGTTTTTTTTTTTAGTTTGTGGCAGCAATAATAGGGTTTCATATATCAGAGCATCTTTGAAAACCATCCCAATTTTGCTTTGCATTGTAGATAGATACACCTATCTTTTCATCTGGAAGAACTATCAGTGAATCATACAGAATGCTGCACTTCTGTTATAATCATTAGGAGTAGAATTAGAATTTTTCAATTGAACAAACACAATTCCCAGTCATGTCAATCTTGATGCTTAAAAGAAAAGCTGAGCACAAACTAGGCAACAATATTTTTCAGTGGTTTTCTTTCCTGCTCAACTAGCTCAAAATGAACAATCTAATTTTATTCTTTTTTCTCCTCACATAAGCACATGAAAGATCTACACAATTTAAACATTACGTAGTTTTTGTTTTGCATGTGAACAATTCAAAATAAGTGTTTTTTTTTACTTAACAAAATACACTGGAGTAGAGGAGAAAGGACTCAGTGCCACTCAACACCCTGTCCTGACTTAGATCGCTTTCATACAAGGGCTTTATTGACCTGTGTAAAAGTTAGTTTTTGCTTAACTCTATAGGAGTAATATGTTCATAAACTTATGAATGATTTAGTAATTTAGGATAAATATATGAACACAATAAAAACAAATCCTAAGTTAAAAAAATAGGGGCCAAATGATCAGGCATTTCAGTAATTCAATGCACTAGTGATTCATCAATGCAGAAGAATTCTCTCTGGTGGTGCAGCCAGAACCACTTGATGAAGGTTTCTGTTCCACAAAGGCAGTGCTCAATCAGTCATCATGCCTCAGCTAACTTTGAGGCTAACTTCATTTCTTGAGTGTCTCAGGTGAGAGCTTAATCTCTCAAATTTATATTGCACAATTCTTTACACTGGTTCTGCTTGTTTAGAAACTAAGAAGGAAATTGGCAACAACTACAGTGTGTATAAACTTTGTTAAATGCTTAAGGAACCTTAACATGGTTAAGTCTTTTTAATAAGGGAAGAAATCTTAACTATGCTAAGACATTGTAGGTGTCTTAGCATAGTTAAGCAATTCTTCTAAGGAATTTAGAGTAGCCCAGCCCTGCTAAAGCAGTAAGAGCTTAAAGAAACATTAATTGGTTAATAAGCCGTAAATTCTTAACCAATCTTAAAAGAGTTAAGTGCTCTAATCCCAAATGTTTGATTCTTTTATCCAGTCAAAACAATCAGTGAGATCAAAACCGTGAGCCTCTGAAGTTCAGTATAACTTTCCTTTGTATTGCTAGGCTGAAGTCTGCAACAAAACTCTGAATCCATGCTCACCCAAACCCTCCTGGCCAGGGACTTCAGCCTGCTTGGAACTGACATTTCTCTGCCCTGTGGATGAATTTGTACTGAGTTCAGTTCTAAACACTGGTTACCTGAAATGTTATCCAAACCTCTTTTCTCTCTCTTTTTTTCCTGCTGATATTTTGTCCCAGTGAAAGTAATTTACTTCCTGGTTAAACACCATTAGGCCAAAAACTCAGTAGAATATTGTTTAAACAGGGCAGTCACTAAAACCAGAAATCTCTAACTGTAGGGTCAGTAAGCCAAAGGGAATGTGAAGATTTAGGCAGTGTTCCAAGAAAATTTATGGAATTAACTTAGCCAGACTAATTTAAAATATTATGTCATAATTGTATATAGATATATGTATGTGTATATATATATATGTGTGTGCGTGTGTATGTATATATGTATGTATGAGAAAATAAATATATTTATTAGAAAGCAGTGACTTCCTTGAAGTTTTAGAAATTATTTCAGGATGAAGGAAGCTTTTAAAACCACCTAATAAATTTGGGTAGACTGATCCTATACACTGCTTCTTTACTGGTGGTGACAGATTCCCCTCACATACATCAGCGTTTCATTAAAGCCAGTGCTGTTTATATGTTTTCTGACTTCTTGTAGAAAATGAGTTTATGAGCAGTAAGAGATGATCATGAATAAATAGTAAATTATGGACACCACTCATGGCTCCTTGGTACAGAAGGGCTTTGCACACAAGGCCCTACATTATGTTGGACTGTGTCTCAGAGCTGTGGCTCTATTGCCAGTAAAAGGTTAAACTGCATTTTTGCAGTTTTGAAGTGAACCAGAGGGCATTACTGAAGAGCAGTTACACTTTTTATGAACCTCTAAACAAGGTTTGAGGGATTTTCTGTTTCTTTTTGTGTGCTATGAAAGCCCCTTAAGCAGCAGCAGCTCATAGCCCGGTGTGACATAAGGTAGGGGAGAAAACAGACAGTGAGTGAAAAAAAAACAAAACCAGGTTTGGTGGTACTGAAAGAAGATGCAGTAGACAATTTTAAGGCCTTAAAGGAAAAAGATGAAGAAAATCGTGCAGCATCAACCTGTTTAATGCACTTCTCAGCTAGAGAGTTGTGAGTACATGGACTAAGGAATGAAAGTGTGTCCCAAGAATGGAATCTGCTCCTGGGGCCACATCAAGGGTTCACAATGAGGGAGAATGCCAAGGAGGCCAGTTACCAAACACTGAACATCCTGGATGACACATCATCATAGCTCGCCTGTTTTTGACCTGCTGAAGTGGCTTCACATGGCCTCAGAGCTTTCTGGCATGTTGGTAAATCTTACATTTGCTAAACTGTAAGTACTCAAAAGTGCCAGTCAGTCTTCAAAATAGGATGACTCTAAAATAGTTATATTTGCAAAAATAAGCATCTTACATGCTGGTTTTGATTATTATCTCTATGTTCAGAAACAAGACAAAGTTTGGTTCAACTTTTTTCTCTTCAGCCATCTAAACTAGAAATCATAATTAAAAATGCATTGTTTAAAGACGTGGCATTTCCCTCTTCTACAACTTCAGTGGAAGGGCTGGGACCAACATGCAGCTTCCATGAGCTGATCTGTGTAGCTCTGCCCTGTTCCAGTCAGTTTTACTGGAATAAACTGTAATTATGCCCTTCATTTAATGTTTACTCTTGCTTGAGTGTAGCTCAGTTTAATAGTGCAATTACCTTGGATTTAACTAACTGCTCCAACAAGACTGGTCTGAGGCCTGCCGGAGGCAAGGCAAGAATCATTACTACTCTTTATTATACTTAAAATTCATATCTGGAATATTGCTTCTTTTCATCCAGCAACTTAGAATGCCTAAAATTTCGAAGTCTATGAATGCATTGCAAGTTATACAATACCTATCCTTTACAAGTGTCCTTCACTTTGAGCAAAAACATTTAGGTATTTAAAAATTGCAAAGCAAATCTCTGTTAAACAGAATAAATACCTTTGAAACAAGGTTGTTTTCCCAAAGGCTAACACTCTTTAAATAGCTTGTAAAAGTATTTATTTTATCTATCTGTAGATACTTATGAGGGACCATTTATGCTTTTTAGGTATGAGAACAGACTGATTTTTCCAGCCTTTATTATTTCTGTAATTAGATTAAACTGTTTCCAAAACTTGAGCTATTGAAGTTATATGTATTATAAACATAAATGTAACATACACACACAGACCTATCTATAAACATTTGGAGATTCTCTTGGCTGGCATGAGGAAAAAGGTAAAAAGATAAAAAGATGGAGGATAAACTGTCAAGAAGAGTGGTGAGAGATTGTCTGAGCCATCAGCTGCCCAGGCAGGTTCCTGCTCAGCCTCACTGCAGCCTGTATGGTTCGAGCAGAGCTCAAATTCCTGTTTGGTAATCCTTTCCAGCCAATTCTGCCATGTTATGCTTTATCTGTCTACTCACTTTTCCTAGGCTAAAATGATTCACGTTGCTCAGGAAATTTTTCTGGTTTGGTTTGGTTTTTTGGCTCCTTGTGGCATCAATTTTTAGTCATATTTCCTCCAACCTTTTTATGATTATTGCCACTCCAGAGACCTCTGGATGGTGAACAACTGCAGGTGTTACAGTATTTTTCCTAGAGCTTTGGGGAAAGATGGAAGAGAAACAGATCCTAATGTACTGGAATCTTTTCCTTTCCTTCCTAAAGGAACAGCATCTCCCAGATATATCTGATACCACACTTGTGTAGCAAACGCTGATGCGTTTGGATATTTGTAGTTAACAAAAAAGGGTTGAGCCCTGATATTTACCCAGTGTCAAAGCCAAATTAGTTGTTTGATGGTAGGAGCTACTCAACAGGTGCCAAGGCTGAAACTGGTAAGAGTCTGTGAATGCTATTTTGTTAAAATAAATTGGTAACTCTGTGCATTTAACAATTTGCAATTAAGCATCTGAGAGTGGCTGGTGCTAGAAACCCTCTACGCATTTATTTTCTGTTTGCACTCAGCAGGTCTCATTTAGGTCATTATTGTATTCAGCAACAAGAGACAAATAAAGAGCTTCTTTCTTTGCAGAAAGGTCGCTGTTCGTGTTTCTGCTTCTGATACAAAAATTTGCACTCTGAATTCTTGATCTGTTTCCTTATTTTGACAGCTTTTATACCTCCCTTTGGTTATTTATAAAACAAAGGTGGGGATTTTTTTCATGGCATGGTGACTTTTCCCAGCTATTTGCTAGTTATCTGATGCCACAAGGAAAATAATTAACGGACAGTGTAGAGATCAAATGAATTTGAATGCATACTTACATTTTAATGAAGTCCACAGGTCTTAGCACACAGTTGAGTACTTGGCTGAGTGTAGAAGAAAAAAATACAATTAAAAATTAAGCTTAAAACTTAAAAAGATTCAAATACACAGTGTCAGATGTAATCTCTGGAAAGACATACATATTTTACCAGAGATATTGCTTTTACTTAACAGTTGCATTTGATCCCTAATTTACCCACTTGTGACACACCTTCTTTTTCCCCATTCTACACATATGCAGAGAGGGAGCAATCTGTTAACAGACAAACATGTATAATGAGGTTTGCAAGACTTTTCTAGCAGCAGGCATGCTTTTTGTCTCCTGTAGCATGAAACAGTGCTAGCCTGTTGTATTTTTTCCTAGCAGACAGGTGAAAGAACAAACTCCCATTTGTGCAATTGGCACAAGGAAAAGGCAAATGGAGTTAACTTTAAAACCTCATGCTGGTGCTGAAATGAGTGGGCAGTGTTGCCCTGTTCCAAGGATGCCATAACAAATAAATGCCAGCACAGAGCAGCACACTGCAGTGTCCAGAGGATGGGCCCTCTTTGCTTTCTTCCCCACTCTCTCTGTGGTGAGGATTTACATTTCTGGGCCATGATGGTGCTGAGGCTGCGCTCCCTCTCTGAGCCAGTGCAGGCTCCTCACAGCATCACCACACACACAAGCCTGTGAGCTGTCCATTGGCTCCCCAACCTTTAAACTGGGGAAATGGGTTTAGGTTGCCTTGCTTAAATTGTGTCCTTATTTTTTAGTACCATTAATATTTTGAAACTCTTACATCCATAATTTGGATGATTATGGACCAGAGTGCCTCATCTTGGCTCCCCAGTAAGACTCGTCTATTTAACAACAATATTGAAGGAATTGCAGTAAGACAAAAACTGTGCCTGGAAAGGAGGAAATTGCTCCTATGAGGACTCCGGGTCTATCATATTACATCAGTTTTAACCTAAGGTAGAATTTTATGTAATGAAAATCTAAACCCCCAAAAACAAAGCCTAGCAGCATCTCTTTCTAGCCTAATCATCACTTTCACTTCTAGAAGTTCAGAATCATTCAACTGCCTTTTCATTGGTGTAAATGTGTATGGCCATACGTTCTTCTTTATCAGCTTCCAGAATGAATACGGAGCCAGAGACAAACGGGAGTGTCACCTGCAGTCAGTACTGCAATAAACTATACCTAAATACATAAATAAGTAAATAAGACCCACCAAACCAAACCCACCCCACCAAAACACCTTTTCAAAAGTGAGCTTGTCATGAATGTGGCAAGTCAGACCTTTAAAGTCTTTTCAGCCGCGCAGGAGGTGTGGAAAACAATCCCTTTAAGACAATATTCCAGACAAAGACTTTGTGGTGACGCGGGGGTTAATTACAAACAACAGAGGTTCATTATCCATGCCAGAATGTTGTGTTCTCACACAAAAGGCGCTCTCACTTGTTAAATGTCTAGCCTAGACTATCTGAAATTGCATTACACTTGCTGCCCCTCCCCTTATTCCCGGACTTTCTTACTCTGGCCTTTTTTTTCCCCCTTCCTCCCATCTCTATTGAAAGACAGTAATTAAACACTAAAGCCTCTCAGTTTCTGCAGCACTGCGGGGGAACTCCTCCCTGTAATAAGCACCAATTACTGGCTGCGACTGCAGCTGATGAAGGATTATCCTCTCACTGAGCTACGGCAAGCTCTAGAGTATAATCTTCAATTAGTTCAATTCATGGAGCACACTGGCAGGCAGGCCACTACGTTTCCCACGACTTACACAAACAGCCTTTCTTTGACACCCCCCAACTCTGCACAGATGGTCCCAGCACTGTCTGTTGCAAAGTTCAGTGCATCTGGCCCCTAAACCCACCTAATGCAGGCAGCAAAACAAAGCCTGGGACTCAAGTGCCCTACAGTACCTATTTGTTTCAGTAGCAGCAGGCTGGCCTTTTTTTTTTTTTAATTTTTTTT
>VXBU01005971.1:919460-962693 GCA_013400315.1 Bombycilla garrulus
TGTTTTTTTTTTTTAATTTTTTTTTTTTTTTTAATTAAAGAAAGAGAAATTATTCAAGGAGTCAGAAAACAGGTGGATAAACAAAAAACAACCAACAATCTTCTGGACTGACACTATAAATCACTTCCAGTCATTTTAACTCTGCTTGAATTTTTAATAACCCAGTCCTACAATAATGTAAATGATAGGGCTGCAACAGCTAAGAGATAGGGAGAGCAAAATTAAAAGTCTGTATTTAGCTCTTTTTCTTGATGCTTAGGTATTGCAGAGATCCTCAAGAAATAGTTGGGTTTTGGGTTTTTTTTACAGTGTGTCTGTTCACTGCTTGGAACAAAGGCTTTTGTGAACCCAGATTTTCTCTGGGCTTTGACTTCTTGCTTCTGCATACGGATATTTTATATGGCCTATGTATCAACTTTCTTTAATTGCTGAACCTAAAAATAAATACAGTGATACTCCAAAGCAGGTAGACTTTAATTAATTGTCAGTCTGCCTCTCTCTACATTTTTGATACTGGAAGACTTTGCTGTATGACTGCTAAACACAATAATTAAATAGACTAAAATAGATTAGTTCCACTGACATCATCATCTTGCACACTGACTAATTCTGTTGCCACTGCCTTTGCTTCGGAGGAGCTGCCAGGACCAGAAGGCACAATGGAACTGAAGGCACAATGCCCAGAGCACCTGCTTTTATGGCCTGGTACGTACATCCAAGGGATGCAATTTCCACTGCTGCCTCCACGTGGCTGCCTCAGCAGGAGAGAGCAGGATTTTTTTCCAAAATCGGGGCATGTCCTCACCTGCAGAGAGGTTGTATACAGTCTTGCAGGATGACTTACAGCAGATAATCACACACCTTCATCTTCTTAGGGTATATGGGTTCTTAGAGGTCCTCAGATCTGGAAAACAACTTGTGTGTCTGAAAACGTTTCTGGTTGGGTTTTGTAGGTTTTTTTTCAACTATGCTGATTAAGATTTAATAAAAGATATTACTTTAATGCCTGACAGTTGCCTCAGTAACATTCTTATACTGTCATTTATATAATCCTGCTGAAATATACACTTCAGTCATGAAAAAACACAAGTCAGACAACACTGCCACATTTGTTTTAGCTGAGCAGTTTAGCTGTTGTTTGGCAAAAAAGGCCAAAAGTAAAGTGTAGGTCCAGTTTGTGAAATGCCAACTTTCAAATAAATGCTCTCTAGCTCTTCTTCCTTGTTCCACTGCTCAAACTGTTCAAATTATACAGTGCTGTAGGTATTTTCAGAGAGAATTTAAAATGAAAATATAAAATCAGCCATTACCCTAAGGAACACAGAAGTTGTATTTGCAGCAATTCAGACTTCTAGACTTCAAGTGCCCCAGGCTGGTACTGTGTAAACACAACCTCCAGAGTGAGGCAGAATTCTAATAAAGAGGATCTTGGAGAGAGCACCCTTCCTATTTCCTACAGACCCAGGAGCAGAAGGAATCAAAGTTATAGATTTCTGATATCTGGGGAGTGATGGAGACACCCTGCCATTATGAAATCAGTGAAATGTAAAAGAAAAACAGTCCATAAAGCTAACTTCCTTTTCTGCTGGGAACCCAGAGGAAAAAAACCCCAACCCGTAGTGAACCATGGGCTGCTCTCTCTTGCCATGTGGAAGGTTTTTAAGCGTGTGGCTTTATGTGCATGTTTATCTCCCACATCTGGTTGTTGAAATGGGCACTTAGTTTTATTACAGTCATGAGACTGTCTTCAGTGCTGCTATAAACACCCACCTGTAGGATTTGATCAGATTCAAGTGTCATTTTTAGAAGTCTGTTTACCATGGGCCCCAGTTTAATAGCATGGAAGATGGGTTTATTTTATAACTCGATTGACGGACAGGGAGCTGGGCCTGAGATCACACTAACCTTACAAACCTGCCCTCTAACCAGCTGAATTCCTGCACTGGCCATCTGAGCAGTTTAAAGGTGAAATTGTCTGGTGATGCAGAGATACATCAAAGAGAAGAGCACTCTGCCTCTGAACTTCCCTGACTTTGGTCACCCACTTTTGTCTTCTCCTTCCATAATTTCTCTCACGTGGAACAACTTTTTTGGCTCACTCTGTAGCCAAGTAACCCCCAAAACAAAATGGGTTCATGCTTGCCTTTGTCCACTCTTCACTTTAATCACAGAGAAGCACACATAGCCAATTACAAATAAGAGAAAAGCTTCCCTCAAATTGGTGTGACCTCTGAACTTTGAGGAAAAGAGAACAAACTGAGGAAAATCAGTGGGAAGAGTCGAGTGACCACCAAATTGTTGATCCTACAGCTGGGGTAGGCAGCAGGTCATGACCATCACATAATGCAAGTCGTGCCTCTGCTGCACAGTGAAAAGATCACTGGGTATTACAGCTCCATTTTCCACTCAGGGGGAAGAAAAACGTGAAAAAAGGAAGATGAAAATTATCAGGCCCATAACAACCAGATCAACACACTCTATACAGATAGCACAAAATGCAAAAGGGGGTATCAGAATCTCAAGTTGGAAGAGATCCATGAAGAGCATCAAGTCCTGCATCCTGAGAACATAACTTCCGGCCTGAAAAAATTACAGAGTTGACTATAATGGTACATGTAAAAGATGGAAACTAGAGAATATACAGAATATATGAAAAGAAGATGACACCAGGACTTGCTGGGTACACTTTGGTTAACTTTGGTTAATTTTTATCTAACTAGAATAAAAGGAGCAGTGCAAATGTAAGCAATTGTGGCAGAAGCTTCACTGAGGGTTTGTATCTTGGATTCATTTTCCTCAGTGATCTAGTTTAGTTCAAATTTCTAGTTTGGGCTCCAGGCCTTATCAAGTGCCATACTCAGATAGCAGGAACTCTGCTTCACCTCATAAATCACCCCGCCGATCTTTTTCTGTGTATAGATACATTTATTTACGTGTGTTTAATGCTTCTGTTGACAGCCTGTGGCTGCTGCCTGTGTTCTGCCACGAGCAGTGCTGGGAATGAAGCACAGAGCTGGAGGTCTGTGTGCCATTGCAGGGATCCCGTTGGGATCACAGGCACACGGTGGGATGGCTCAGACAGGAGTGGCAGTGGCTGGATACAGGCTCTGAGGAAGAACAGGCCGGCAAAATGAGGAGGGGGAATTGCTCAGTCCATGAGAGAGCAGCAGGAATGTGAGAGCTGTGCCCAGAACACACAGGGAGCCACTGGGAGCTTTGGGGTCAGGATTATAGGGCAGAGGAGCACAGGAGATGCGGTGGTGGGTGTTTGCTGGGGTCTGCCTGGTCACAGAGAGCCATTTTCAGGCTGCTTCACACCCACAGGCCTTGTGAGAGGCTCGAACCTCCCCTGGATGGGATGAAAGGCAGCACAGCAGGACACAAGAGCAGCGCTGCTGGAGCTGATCCTGACGAGGAGGAGGATCCTGTCAGGAAAGAGGAGGCTCAGGGCAGCGAACAGTGAAGTGTTTGTTTGTTTAGAGCACAAACCAGCAAAGAACAGCAAGTTTCAGGGATCTGATCACCTACTTAAGGTTAGGTGCATGCTTAAAAGCTTTCCTGGATCGGAGCCATTATTGGCCATTAATATATACACTGGGAAAAAATCGTGCCAAATAGGTTATAATGCATCTAGAGAGCAAATTGAGTCCTGAACGCTGCACATGCATTATTGTGCTCTGACCTGATGAAGCACACACAATTACAGTGTTTGCTTTAAATAATGTGCCATATTTCATGTAAATGCCATAAACAGGAGGCAAGCTGGACAAAGAATTGTGTCATACCTTTTAATTGAGAACAGGAGGGTTTCAGATTAAAAATCTCCTCGGATAACACCAGTCATGCCCCTTTATAAATTGCTGAGTTTGTTAAAGGACAGCCTTCTCCTAGGAAATATAAATAAAGCCTGATGTGTTATTACCAAAAATATTTGTGAGACATTAACAAAGTTTGCAACCGGCATTATTAACTGCACAGTAACAGGGGCTTTATTCATCAGGATGCGCATGTAATTTATTCCATGTAAAATTCGTTATCACAAATATCAAACATGCTGTGGATAATAAATGACCAAGCAGAAATAAAACAAAAAGAGCTTTGTTTCAAGACACAAAAGCAAATTGACCCTTTTGATTTATTTGTTTTTCTAAAGAAAGGAAATGCCCATTTAGCAAATTAAAAATGAAATAGGGAAGTTGAACAACAAAAATCTTGATGAAGACAGTACTTGTTAGAACTGTATGGAAAGATAACAAGTGATTATAACAGAAAATGTGAACAGTCCAATAAAACACAAGTATGATCAAAGCTGTGAAAAAAGCAATTAAGCTGTTTTGACACTTGACTGATGAGTTGAATGAGTGCGTGGATTTGAGGCATTTAAACCACATTCATGAACAATTCTGTTTACAGGGCACCTACTAGCATAGTTTTCTTTCATCTTGCCATATAAAGAAAAAAAAGGAAAATATTTCAAGAAACTGTGTCACTGGATAAATCAGATTTATTTGCTACACTTTATTGGACTATGGGAACTTTATATTCCTATAGGAAGAACACCTTTAAGTTACTGAATAATTGGAAAATTTATTGTAAACACAGGGCGCAAAAGTAGTTCCAGAGCTTATACAATTTCCTTTTGAAGAAATGTCTTCATGTAAATAACTGAGTTGCTCAATATGCAAGCCTATCAAGGTAACTGGAAGCTTTGCTCTTTCAAGGCTACAGAGACAAAATAGAAATAGAAATAGGGTTTTTTGGTATCTGAATGAAAGACAAAACTGGATCCTGAAGGCTTTTTAAAGCTCAGTATAATTCAAAACCAGCTTAAATGAGAATAGCATTAGACTGATGTTTGTTAGACAATAGTTTAAGATGTCCTCTTGAAAAGAAGAGCTGTAAGGTAGCAGAGGACAGTTGCTCCTAATGGTTACCACATTTTTGATGTAAGAGCCTGACCGCAGGAGTCAGAGGCAGTTTTTCCATTGATTTCAGTGAATTCAGGGTTTCATACTTATCATTCCTACTCTCAAATGCTTGTCTTTTTTTTCTTTTTTTTTAAGTTACTATGTGAGGTGCTCGACAGGAAATATAAAGAGATTGTAGCACTGAGCTAGACATGACTTCTTCAATGTTTTTTGCAAATTTAAGGCAGCGCTTCAGCTGCAGATATTTCACAGGAAACTCTGAACAAAACATCATCTTCTCTGCCGTGTCAGAGGCAGCTCTGCTCTGGCTCAGCCCATTACACTGAGCACAGAACAGAAATACCTCTGTCACCCGACAGACAGGCAAGCAGAGGTGGCACTGCAGAGGTCAGCTTTGAATGCAAGACTCCTAAATACACTGTCCTGCAGAGCTAGTGCTTTGAAACACAGGAAGATGATGGAAGTTCCCAAGAAAAACCCCACCAAACCATCAGCAAATACGATCCAGTGGCTCCTGGATTCTTGTTTGCTTGCTGCTTCATGGAAAAATAAGATTTCCTTTGTGGAAAGCAAATGGGAAAAGTCTAGGAAAAGGCTGGTATCCTGCAGTTGTAGGTACAAGTGCAGACTTGAGAGTTTGGAAGGAAACCAAAGGCTGAATTACACTTGGATAGAGCTGTCAGGGCTCTCGCAGCTCGTGAGGCCTAGAACACTCCAGGGCCTGTTGTGCTGCTGTTTGTGGCACATGGAGCTTGGCTTTGGGTGTCACACGAGTCACCACAGCACTCTCAGCTCACAGAGAGGGACAAGTCCCACACTATTTCTCAGAGGGGTCTCTTTCCAGGTGATCCAGTTACAGAGGTTCTTGGTTTGGAAAGTTCCTGCCCTGTGTAAAATGTTCCACAGAGTGCACCAGAGAGCTCTGCAAAGAGGGGCTCTACAGACAAACCCCAAGGTATTTCTGTGACACCTCAGTTCACACAGCTGGCCATAACGTGGGTGAATTTAACTCCCCTGCCCTTCAGCCTTTTGGGGCAGAGGCTGGGTGTCACTGTTCGCCCTCCCCCTCCCTGGTCAGTCTCAATCAGCAGCTGCCCAGTTCACTTCTCTCATTCTTATGCTCTTCTCCCCTCAATTGTGCATCTCCTGACAGCTCCCCTTCACAATTTCCTCTCCTCAGTTTCCTCCCATTTCCCTTGTGTGCCTCGTCATGTTCTCCAGCCTGCTTCTTCCTCTTCACATCTCCCAGCCCGTACGTGAGTCTCCATCCCTCCCCTCCAGAAGGGCTTCCAAATTTCTCATCATGTCCTGGCTAACTTCTCAAAACACTGCTCCTACTGACTGCTCCTGCCAGTCTCCCAATAATTTCATACCCACACCACCCTGCCTGGCCCCCCTGTCAGGAGAAGCACATACCTCATTTCTCAACAGCGAGCTGCTCACCTGCATCCTTTTACAAACAACATTCGCCAATCCTAGACATTAAGCAATCCTCGTAGTAGCTTGGAATACAGAGGTTTTCCAGAAAACAAACAAAAAAGCCACTGTAGAACATTTTTTTTATTATTATTTTTTATTTCTGGGTTTTCTTGAGCCTCATCTTGAATTTTTCAAACTCTCTCCAAAACATAAGCATTAGAATGCTTTTATTTGGTAATTAAAAATGTAATTATTTTTTTCCATAAGGTGTTAATTGGCATTGCCAATACGAGTTTGAAAAATAACTAAAAATATTATAACTTAGAAATAGAAATCGCTTTTTTATTCTGTTGGGATAGAACCTGAGTTCTGCCAACAGAACAAGTACAAATGCTGACAAACACAATACTGTCATCTGTCTTTGACTTCTTGCACCATACTTTAAATTGGGGTTAAACAGTGCCCCAGAGTTTAGAGGAACAATTCTGTGAAGATGAGATCCACCATTTTCACTATAAAAAAAAAGGGTAGTGAAAACTTCGGATTATGCTGCTTCCAAAGACCAAAGCCCCAAATTAGTCTCAAGTACTTATTAGTGGCAAGAACTGAAGGGAAAGATTTGGTGGGAGTGCAGAGTAATTTTGGTCTTTATTGTATCACTGCTTTTATAATTATTCTGGTAGAAATAATATACAACCAAAAGTTATCCTACTGGGATATAGACAAATAATTCCTCCAAAGCATGGTTACACTGCTTCCACACCCATTGCAAAGCAAATAGAAGTCCTTAAGCTAAAACACTTGAAACACAAGCTACTAAGAATTTAGCTGAGCCTCTATACTTTGATTTGTTTATCATTTTTTATGTCAGATGACTTGAGACCTTTGAAACTTGTAGCAGTCACAGTGGAGGATGCTCAACACAGGGATCAAACCTATCATGTTTCACTGGCAAATAATGGCAACATGCTGAGAAATATGTAATTGCATTTACCGGGTGATAATCCCTTTAGACGCTCTGTCTAGGGTGATATCCCTTTTAATAAAGTTGTGGCAAGGGAAGAAGCCTATTCTGTGGATGAGAAGCTGACAGGAAAGGGATGAAATCTCACTCTCACGTCCTTATTGTGCAGCTTTTGAAGGACTAATCAGACCTGGGGCTGAAGGGATTGTGCTGCGGTATCAGTCATGGGTCACTGCTCACCTGGGTCCTGCTTCTCCTTAAGGTCAACAATAAAACTTCCCTCTGTGTCACTGAGAACAGATCCAGGCCTAGGTTTGCAGAAATTAAAGAGGTGTTAGATAGCACCGGCCACTGCGTGTGTGTTGGGCTTGGAAGAAGTTTTAAAGCAAACCTGTTGTGGTTCGGACTGAAAAGTTTCACAGAAACAACAGAGTGGATCTCTCTGCAGAGACAGAAGCACAGAGCTGAACTGCAGCAGTGACACCTAGTATTGTTATTATAGAATCAGGTTGTGTTCATAACTGGGTCATTCCAGCCTTTTGTGCAGCACATTAAAATAGGAGGAAAACCTGTAGATATTTCAGTTAGCCCAGCACAGCAGTGTTTGCCACGAAATCACTGGAATTCCAGCACTGGCTTCGGTGAGTAGTGCAACTGTAACAGAAAGGCAATTGAAGAAAGATTTAATTTAATGTTAACAACAGTGTGACACAGCACCACGTTTGGGAGAGGGGAAATCAAAGCTGTATTTGGTGAGAATACAGTGAAATACAGAGTGCTATCATCTACACAGAGCACAGGGACAAGTATTTTGGATTCAAACTAGGGGTTCTTAAGGTTGAAGTGAGGAGGACAGAGTCATCTGGATTCTTTAATTGACCACAAGTTGACTATGAATTGCTGATATGATGCAGCAATGGAAAGATATATTGAAATTCATTAATGTTTCCCTGAAAAAGAATTATGAGATTTATTACAAGGGTACTCATGAGACTTTGTGCATGAGAATATCTGTGTGCTGTTCTGGTCACAGAAAGATGAAAACCAGAAAACATGTTACCAGAGGAATAGAAAGACTGGAAAACAGCTTGACTTACTTAGCTTAGGATTAAATAAGACTCAACAGGGAGTCTAAAATACTACAATTGCCCAAAATCAATAATAGGGAAGGAGAAGGATTATTTAAGTGGAAAAACAATGTCAGCCCAGTACAAAGTGATGTAAAATAGGAATTAAAGTAGACTCAAAATCAGAAAGATTCTGGATCAGCCAACTTCTTGAGACACAAAGAGAAAAATGTTCCTCCTTTAAGGTGGTGAGTTTAGTTTATATCAGATTGGTTTTAGGCTTAGACAACTTCATATAACTTTTAGTTATATGTTTCTAAAAGGGGTAAATTTAAAGAGATCACAGTAAATGAGTAATAAAAAACTGCCTGGAAAACAGAATTTTAAGAAAGCTACAGGATTGCACTGCAACAATGCAAAGCACTTGTCCTGGACTTTGGCATGTCTTAATTTTAAAACTTCCTAACTGTAAAACTCCCAAGTTTGGTTTCAAAATTGAACATACAGTTTAGTTTGTATAATTTTGATGAAAGACAGCAATAAACTAACTAAAAGAATATGAAAAACACATGGGTGATGGTTTATCTGATGGACTGAATGCATAAGGTAAATTCAGACAGCGAAACACATTTTTACCAGAGTTCAATAGTGTTGGTTTGGAGCAGGACTGAAATTTTGTAGTTTTAGTTTCATAACACTGCCCAGCTGGTATTTCCATTTCCAGTTATTATAATACAAAGCTTTACAGTGGTATTTTAACTGTTCATTTTAGATGGTTTTCACACGGAGAAGTTTACTTGAATACCAGATACACTGTAAACACACTGAACATCTGGTAATTAAGTATAGTGCACAGTAATCTCCATAAAGCCCATATCTGTGGTGAAATCTTTTTAATAAATAGTTGATAATGGAATGAAGCTATTAAAAGAATTACAGCACACATGGTCAAATACAGCCATTATTAATCCCCTAGCATGAATAAAAGCTTTTAACTGTCCATTTTACCAAGAATCCTTAAGATGGGCCTGTCCTGAAATGAGTGTCAGCATAAAAATGTCCCACTTGAAATAGGAAAAAAGAGACTCCACCCTTCCAGTAAATAATTTTCATAATTATTCAACTACCCAGTGAGTTTTGTATGCCTCTCAAACTGTTCATAACCCATTTCAGGACAACACAACCTCCACAGTCTGCCCTAAGGCAGCCAGGACACTGGTGGGAATGGAGCAGAGGGAGAACACCTCTGAAATAACGGGAGCAATGACCTCTCCTGGTTTCAGGTTTGTTCTTAAGGAGACTCCGGCATTGTGTTGATGAGGATTCATTTATTCATTTTGAACACACAGGAGATTCCACTCTTTAAGCTGAATTCACTGACACTTCACAATTTCCAAAAGCAAGTCACAATGTCACCATCCCTTAAGATGCATTCATTACCTGATCAGCACCTACATTTTATTTCAATAAACACCCACCAGAACAAAACAATTTTGCTCATCCCCTTCTATCAAAGTCTGCTTAAAATAAAAATCCCGACTTCTTTTTAATAATAATGGTTTTTCCCTTGCATTTGATCAACAATTTTTGTTCCTAAATTGAGGCTAAGTTCAGCATCCACCTTGAGCTACCAAGTTTGAAAGGTGGCATGTCTTCAGATTCATTGGAGCAGTCTGTTTATACTATTGGGTATTTTCCAACCTCAGCTTTTCCAATGACTATTTAAGGCCTTCTGTACTTTTCCCAGAAGTACTGGTACATTGTTTGAATCACTGGTATGACTCATTAGCTTATTCTGAATTTTAGCCAGTTAAGTTCCTCTGCCTTACACGCCTCTATATCCTTTTCTTTTTTTCCCCCAAAAATACAATGTCAAGACACCTTGTGCAATTGGTTGATAGTTGTCAAGCCAAATGTGAATTCACACCAGCAAATTTCAATGCCATATACCCCAAGACATCCTCATGCCATCACGGGAACTGCTGCTGTGGCACCACCTTCCTGTGTACATCCAGTTTCCAGCTGCAAACCATTCCACTTCCATTTTGTTCCATCTAGCTCTGGAGAACTGAATAAAATCAGTGACAGCAATATTCTGTTAACGTTGTTTATCAGGACACCCCCCTGCAGCTGCTCACCTCTGACACGTGTGGGACCAGCCAGGTGAATTAACTCCTGCTGTCAAGATCTCTACCTGCCCCCTCTTTGACACTGCATTCCACACTTCACACTTCACAAAAGCACGAGCACAGCCCTGTTTCCAGCAGCCTGAGCCTGTTTTTAACACTGACACCTCCCAGGGAAGGGTCCCAGGAAAAAAAAACAGTCCCAGGGTTTTATAGCAAATAAACCATCAACATCAAAGCATAGGCATATTTTTCAGATATACTAAATAGTGACAACTTGTGATAAATTCAGCAGGTATTCGCCAAATCTGATCAAAACCAAGGTGGGAGCCCAACTTTATATATCCGTGTTCACAAGAACTGCTCTTAGTTAACTTTGAGCCTCCTCGGTCCTTCCCCCTCCTCCAAAAAAAACCTCCCTGTCTTTCACGAGGTGATCTGTCCAGCTGCACAAACACAGCACAAGCTGCCACAAACCTGGAATTGTTTGACAAGCAATTTATGCAGGGACTATGACAGGAAAGGTATTTCATGAAGGCTTCGAACTCCAGTTGGTTCAGTCCATCCTTGCCTCTGCTTGAGCAGACGTGTCTGGAAAACCATCCTGGAAGCTCATGGAAGGTGGAGCAGGTGCTAAGCTCTGAAAATGAACAAGAATTTTAGTAGCTGCATGAGAATAGTGCAGCATAAATTGTTATGTCACCACGAATTCCAGAGTTGTAATGGGCTTTTTGGAATAAAAAATCACAGGGGTTCTGTTCAGAGTGGTTTTTACTATTTGGCATGCTCCTTCTTCTCCTTTAGCTTTTAGGGGCTTCTCTCCAACAATAAGAAAACAATTTTAAAGGGACAAAACTTGAAAGAAAAACTAAATACAGTATTGTTAGAATATGAATGTATTCAGGGATTAATCCCAAAATATTATGAACTGTTGTTGCCAGCTTCTATCTTTGATTTCCAAAATCCAGTCATTACTCTTCTGAATAAAAGAAATGTTTTTTTCTTTTTTATTTTGGAATATTTTGATGAGAAGAGTTTTCATGAAACTGTGCATATTCAAAGGACTCAGATTAAGAAGGTTTCTTACTGGAAAAATGAATGCTTATTTTCTGAAAATCTGAAAAAAAATAAATCTCTGTAGCCACTAACACAAATTTAAGTTCCAAGTGCCACTTAAAAAAATAGAAAAAACTACCACAAAGCAAGTCAGGATTTGGAGAGTTGTCAGAATCACTGAGTATATCTGAAACATACATGGAAATCTGAATCTTATCCATAAAAAAGCCTTCTTATTCTCTTATATGGGCTGCACATGCAGGGCTAGAAATCAAGGAGGCAGTAAGGGAGAATTTTTATTAAATCTTTGTTTTCTATTAAAATAGTTTCCAGTTTTGCTGTTTGAATCTTTAGTCCACAGTTACATAAATACATTGGAGAGTCAACTTAACTGTGTTTGGAACTATGGGAACAAACATATGGTAGCACAGCACAGGATGAATCCTGATTTGTAAACTTATTAGTTCATAGTTTTATTGATTGGAAACCTTCCTTCTGGAAGCAATGGGGAAAAAATAAGAATGTGATATGTCTAATAATATCATATGTGTTCCTATAACTGCTGGCCAAATGTCAAGAGTGAATTATTCACTGATCTAGTCAATGAGCATCTTCACTAGAAAAGCCCAGAAGAAGCTAGAGAAAAACAAAAACAAAACCAAAAACAAATTAAAAATTCCTTGAGAAAAGACCTTTGAAAAGTAAAGACTGTTTCCCAATTCTGTTCTTGCCAGCAGGATCTACCAGAAAAGACAGAGGTATGGGATTGTGCACATTCTGGGGATACTTGGATCTTGCTCCCTACTCCAGGATAAAGCCGTGTTGTGAACCACCAAGACTCAGCTCTGGTGGAACTTCCTCAAACAGAAATAAACAGCTCAAGAACAAGTTACAGTTTTGTCTTTCTACACAAAGAATCTCTGCTGGTGCCTGAACACTGGTGACAGGCCCAGAAAAGGGGAATGCACAGGAATTTTCCAGGTGGCAACTACGGGAGATGAAGGCTCAGTCTATCTACCTACTCACTCCCTCAGGAGCAGGACCTGACAAGAAAGCAGCTCTGGCTTTGGGCTCCTTTTGTCAGACAACAATGTCCCACAACCTACACGACATAATGAATTTTTCTGCTATGAATACCTTGCCAGCTCAAATTTGTTCCCAAAATGTTGACATATCGCCTCAGCCTTGGCTGCCAGACCTGCTCTCAGCGCTCCTGATCTCACCTGGGGCCTGGTACCTGCTGTCCTGCAGCCAGCACAGAGCTGGCTCAAAAGCAAGAAGTGGCACAGCCTCCACATTCTGCTGCCTGCCCAACTCCATAGAAAATAAAGATAAGGTGCTCTCATCTGACTCAGATTCCACTCTGGCCCACTGTCAGGCCTAGCTGATGAACCCAGAGTGACAGGGATACGGGTCATTAAGGGACCCTCGCGCTCAGATCACCCCAAACTGCTCATGCCTGGAACTCAGAAACCCAGCTGAACCAGAACACTCCCAGGAAGCCTTTTTATTCCGTGATACTTTGTAGTTTGATGCCCTGCTACCAAATGAACTTTTGGGCAAAATAACGAAGACTGCCCTGAGCTTTCCTCACCATGCCTCACAGTAAAGTTACCACCTGACACGCCCAGTGCTGCACTTTGAGGTACTTAGGACAGCAAAGGAGAAAGTATTAAGAGAGTAGTTTGCTTTGATCCATACTGATTAAGAGTGTCTGTGACTGAGGAGTTTAGAGGTGTTTGCCATCTAATACTGCTTAAACAGGAAATCCGATGGAGTTACACTAATGCTAAACCAATCCAACTGCACGTGCTGCCCACAGAAACTAAAGAGGTGAGTCTTCCCAGCATTATTCCTTTACTTCAGAAGTTATATCCATGTTCTAGCTGCTGCACCATTCCCTGAGTCATGAATAAAGTCTGCATGCTGAACTACTAGCCTAGATCTGAAAAAGAAAAAAACCCCACTCATTATTTACAGCATTCTTCTACCATGACATTTCCATTCTGCAAGGATTCTTGAAGGCAACTTCTTGCACAATTAAAGTTTGCTGAGAAACGAAGACCTTTGTTTCCTTCTATATTACCAGTTCTGTTTTTACACTGTGGTGACCTTTGAGTTGATCTGGGCCTCCCAAGTTCTGAAAGATTTTAACTTCTCTATGGATGATAAACAAAATCCACCACCTGAGCATTAAGACTTACCTTGAAAGGACCTAAAGGTTGCTGCCTTCCTACAGCAAGCACACATCCCTCTGCTTGTTAGAGACAGCAAACTGAGTGAACTACAAGCACAGAGAACTTGAGCGGTTAAGTGGGAACCACCTTGCAGGAGGTTTTTCAGGTGAAACACACTCTGCTGTAGTAAGGTAGTTCACAACCTCCTCACAAAAGCAGCTGTCATACATTACACTTCAGTATGGCACTTTTCATGTATGAAAGCTTCAGCAAAGCTGCAGGATGAGGGTGGATACAGGATTGTCAATAGTTATCTACTGGCTGTGAGCTAAGGGGAAGAGGAAAGACAGGAAAACCAGGCATACAGCCCTAAATGAAAGGCTACTTCAAATAACTCTCCTAAAGAGGGTGTGGAATTTATTATGTAAGAAATTCAGAAACTATCTCCAAGTCAGTTTTTTTCTGAAGAGATTAAGACATCAAGACAGATTTCCATTTAGTGTGAACAGTTGCTTGGATGACTTCTAATTATGTTTTTAACCAATTTAGGCTCTAACCTGGGAGGGATTTTCCTTTCTAGGAGGGAAAATTCAGTGGCAAGAATGAATGGACAAAATCTGCACAGGGAAGTGCACTTTCTTACCTAAGCAACACACTGCAGTGTGTAAAAACAAACCATACAAGTGCGTGACTTAAAAGTATCTTAAAAACACTGTCACATCATCCATGTTAAGTCTTTAAGGCTTTTGAACAGATGTTTCTTAAAATTGGTGCGTAATCTTTTCTATATCTTGCAATTCAAAACATCCAAAATGTCAAAAGCAGCCATTCCATACTGGAATTCCATGGCTTTTTAGTGGTCTGTGTATGTCAAACCCAATATAACTCCCACCCCCCAATGCCACAGTGCCTTAACTCCTAGGATAAGGATTACTTAAATACAAGCACAATGCCACTAAGAGAAACAGTTCATATTTTGTTCATATTTTGTTACATATCATGTATTACATATCATGTTCAGTTGGATCACTTTATCAAAGCATTAAACACATGATTCTGCCCCAAATCACAAGATGCAGGTTTGGTAAAGTTCATCAGAAACACAGGTTAAAAATGCCTGGAGTCACCGCAATGAAAAGCAGCAAAATATATTTGCTAATTTTCCTCTTCACCGGTAGTAACAGAGTAATAACAAAGTAAAAAGAAACTGTTCTCTCGCAGTGAAATCCCTGGTAGTTGCCAAAGTAGCATTTCACAACCGATTTTATCTTGCTCCACTCTCATCAAATTCATCTGCTCAGTGAAACTCGAGTTATCAGTGCCTTTATTCTGCCAGAAGAGGCGCAGAAATCACCAACTGCAACAACTGCAGAGGCTGACCACAATCACTGTCCATTCCTAAGTATTAATTACAATGCCCTGGCAGCCTCCCCTGGCTCAGATCATTATGGAATTTGTCGCTTGCTCTTCCCTTTATGTCAAAAGCTTCAGGGCGTTGCAATAATAGACAACTCTTTTTCTAAAAGTGAAGTTGGCTTTTTGGTACTTTTCATGTGTAGCTTGATAATTCCATTCGATTATTTCACCTGTGAAATTACCTCTCCATCCCATCCCCTTGCACGCCTTGATTCCAGACTCAATACAATCACACCAGCAGAGCCAACCTACAAGAACATGTTACCAAAACACGAGTCTCTGATCCTTTAGAGGTGCCTTCACACAGCCACAACCAACCTCCTGCAGCTCATCTTTGAGACAGGGACAGTCCTGGTGGGGCAAGACACTGCGCAGAGCACTTCTGACCAGAAGCTGTAAGTTACACCTGGATTTAAGTAATCTGACAGGGCGAGAGCCTCAAGCTGTGCCAGGGGAGGTTCAGTTGGATGCCAGGAAGAATTTCTTCCCTGAAAGGGTGGTCAGGCATCAGAGGGGCTGCCCAGGGAGGTGGTGGAGTCCCCATCCCTGCAGGTGTCCAAGCACTCAGTGCTGTGGTCTGGTTGACAAGCTGGGAATCAGTCACGAGCTGGACTCGATGATCTTGGAGGTCTTTTCTAACCTAAATGATTCTGTGATTCTGTATCTGGTCATCTCTCTTCGTCCACTGAGGAGATCAAGGAAGTAATTGCTGGTGGCCCTCTCACCTAACTAGTTAGGAAATCAGTTGATGATGATTAAACCCAGTTATTTCCCTCCTTTTCTCAATTTACTGGAAGCTCTGCAGCTTCAGTTTCACAGGGATTGTGCAGGGAAATGCAAAATTGGTCTCCTCACCCCCGACCCCATTTACTCGGCTAGAGCTGACGTTGTGCACAGCCCTCACAGGCTTTAGGCTGCCACCACAGCATCACTCTCAGGGCTCACGAGCTGCTCAGCACTGCTGTCCCTCTCAAACACCCTGCTCTGTGCCCCAGGTTTGGCTCCACGTGTCCCGTGGGGCCTTCTTGCCAATAATTCAAAGCAACTTTTGACGAGGCTGAGGTTAAGCAGGACACACAGCTCAGCAATACGAGCTGACAGGCGACATTGTTGGGGGACTGCCACGTGCCTCAGGTGGCAGCAAGAGGCCAAAGCACCGGTGGCTTCAGCCACCCAGCAAGAATCTTAATCACCCTGCCACGCAGGGCTTGGGTCTGCATCCTGATGGGAAATCAGGGAAGTAAATCAGCCATCTGCACTTCAAGGGTACTATGGGAACAAATCCTATTGTTAAATGGTTCATTCAGAAACAGTCCATAAATCAGAGAAGATGCTGAATGATGCCCTTTTCTTCTGTTGTGCCTCTCCACAAACTGTGGTTGTCTATTGACAAGATTAACACGAAACACTCTTCTCTCTTCCCTGCAAGACGCAAAGGAGTGTCACACATTGCATTCCACCCCAAAAAAACCCAATCACAGAGGCCTGCATACTGCCCTGCTGTCCTTAGAAGCACAAGTCATGGAAACCCGGGCTCCAGGCACAGCAGGACTCCTAGGGGAACAAGTCACCGGCTGAGGTGAGCCAGCACAGGCCATCCTGGGGCAGTGCCCAGACCCACCCACAGCCTCAGGCCAGGAGAGACGATGAGCTGGCCAGGGCTCCAGAGAGCACCATCAGCAGCTGTGGGAAACAAGCCTGGAAGAAAGAAATGCTACCTATCACAACTTCTCCAGCCAGGAAAAATGACCAGAGACAGGCCTGGCACAGAGGTACCCACAGCACAGCTTTAGGGTCCCTACAGAAAGGTCACTCAGGAAACCAGGCCGGCAGGAGCCAGAGCAGAAAGGCAGCACAGTGGGCTTTCTGCACGAGGGAAATAAACCCTCAAGCTGAGCCTAAACAGGGCTCCTGGAGCAGAAGGAGGAGTTTGCACAGAGGAGGCCCCAGTGTGCCTGGTCAGGGCATCCCGTGCCCTTGGTTGCAGACATGGCCAAGGCAGCTGCTGGACCAGTGGAGGTAGAGAAAATAGCCTTTTGTGCTTCCTGGGTATTCATTTATGAAAGAGAGCCAGGTCCCAGCACTGTGCTTGGCCCTCCTAAAGGTGAAAGTAGCTACAGAAACAGTCCTGAAAGGGCTTCTAAATTAGCTGGCCTAACTCAAAGTTGGGCTTGCTTCAAAAAAGATACAAGTAATAGGTGCTTTAGATTAGCATTACAGGCAGCTTCCGTCCATCCAGAGACAGCCATGCCTCTTCTGTGCTTCAGAGAGCACTCCAGGATTTGGGCTTGGGGTTCTTTCTGTGGTGTGATTAGAAAGTGTCTGGAAGGTGCTGTAAGTACTGAGGAAGCTACTGAAGTCTTTAAATAAACAGTAAAAATAGCATGCACTCTGAGGAGTTATTATTAAAAGCATTGATGCCTCATTTCTAGGTGTAGTAGACTGTGTGTGAGAGTTCCCACGTTACTCATGGAAGTGTGTGAAACCACGGTTGGCTGAGGAGGGTTCAGAGATCCCCTCTAAAAGGACCCCTATGGAATATAGGGTGATATGGGACACCCCATAAAACAGCCCCTACCCACCACCACAGTCCCTCAAAGATTCCACTGCTGCGTGCACTTTTGGAAACAGCTGCAACAATTTCCTTACTGTGAATGAATTTGGATCTTTAAACCTTTTTGATTCTGTTCTGTGCTAAGATTTCTTCAATTCCAAGTGGAGCTAGGGTGGGTGTCCTGTCCCATTAAAAGCCAGCTCAAAGCTGCTGTCCCTTATTGCCTGCCTCGCACATAGGTGTGGGAAATAATAACTCAAAAGCCTTGTTCCTACACAATCATCTTGTTTACAGCCAAACCCCCACCCCGACACCCCAGAGGAAACAAGAGCAGTATCCTCGTGCCTGCTTAGTCAGGCAAACCAGCGTGCTGCAAACAGCTGACAGATGCTGCTGGAAGCTCAATTAATTACCCACCAGGAAGGCTGTCCTGCTGGAGAGGTGGTGCTCACATTGTTTGAAGAGTGGCCTCGGTGACCCCCCAGTGCAGAATTCCTGTGTCCTGGGACCAGAGTCCAGCTAGAGCCTGTGTGGGCGCCCTGCCATCGGAGCAGATGGGCACGGACAGATGAGGGCGGTCAGGAGCCCTCCACGTTTGTGTGTTCAGTGCAGACACCTGGAGCAACACCAATGGTGGGAATTGTCCAAATGTCCCTTCACCCCAAGTGCCTAAATCAACCTTTGTGTGTGAGTGCACTCAGGGATAATCACAGATATAAAACCCGACTTCTCTGTCTCTTTCATCCCCACCAATACAACTTTTGGCAATGAGAAATAGCAAAAAAAGCCCAAACTCCAGGAAGTAGGACTGGTTTATTTTCAATTTCTAGTCTTGGCTGTGTTTGCAATGAGGCAGGTGCTGGTCAATACCCATGATATTCAGTGTTCAGGAAAGAGTGAAGAGTTTGCCCTTCCCATATAATCCAGGAAAAGAGGAGTTTTGGGGAGTGCAAAGGGTGCTCTTGATGTCCTGAGCCCTCAAAGGGCACCGTGCTAAACTCTGAAAAGCATTTTTCTATTCCAGGAAGAAATGGAAAAAATCACTGATTGCTGTCAGAAGAGCAGGGCTTTCTCTTCAAGAGAGTCACAGAAGTCATCCAGTACTTTCCCTTGCAGCCCTGCTGATTGTCTTGATTGGATTTCTGATCATTCATTCCATGTTTTAAGTTCGTCTCCCAACAGGGAAGTTAAAGGAATAGCTTTGATACGACAGACAGGCATCCAGGGAGTTGTGGAGAAGGCAGTAAGGCCTGTTGGCAGACAGGGGCTGTGCTGCTGCTCTCCAACAATCTCACCAGATTCTTGGTGGGATCCTGCAGTGGCTGGCCCTCCCTGGAGCACAGAGATGTTCCTCCAGTGAGCTCCTGCAAACATATTCCTGGAGGTTCTTCCTCCCCCGTATTCGGGGCCACGTGCAACCCTGAATCTACACTTTGGCTAAGCAAACACATACACACACAGAAAATTAGCTTCCACCTGCATTGGGCCCCGTGGAATTTTCCAGGAAACCTGGCCAGAGTTTTGTGTTTCTAATAAAACCAAAACGGTTTTTAAATCCAGCTTCAAGCTTCATTGCAAATATTTCTCACAGCCCTGCGTAGCAGGAATAATTACTGTCCTTATTTATCGGGTAGATTATACAAATCCCCTAGTAAGTAAATTGTAGGATTAAGGTTAATGTGCTAGATTAAGCTGACAGATTTATTTACTTCCTCTGAGGAGGAAAGACGAAAGGATGATGACCTATCATGTGTATTAATTCAACATTTAACCCTGCCACAGCTCCAGTGATTATCTCTGCAAGTGCCAAGTCGCAGTGTAGCAGATTAGAGCTGCCGTACTGCACACCCAGGGCTCCTTGTCTCCAGGATTTTATCTGTTCAGCTCCTGGTTTTTGAGATGGTAATGTGCTGTACTTGTGCTGTGCCCTCCCTCTGGAGTTTCCTCACCAGGAACTACACATGCACTCACCCTGCAGAAAGTGTTGCTTATCCTCATGTTACGAGTATTCATGCTGATGCAGGGTTTTTTTTCTGTCACTAGTTTGGATGAAGCAGACAGTTCATGCACAATGCAGGGTTTTTTGGGAGTTCCTTGGAGTGACTTCCCCTGTTGTAAAAAGCCGCATTCCAGGCTATGGAATATTCCAGACTGTTCATGCTTCAGAGCAAGGTGGCCAGCTGGGTTTCATGCTGCTTTCTGATACTGACACTGGTATCGTGGTCAAGCTGTCTGAGGGCTGATGCTGCAGCTGAGGACAGGAATGAAAAGACAAACATGGATCTTCCCTTCTGTTAGGTCATCAGCCTGAGGAGGGGCCCGGCTGCTGTGCTGTTCAAGCAAATGTTCTTCTTGCCTGCTTTCCTACATCTCTCCCCATCAGTAAAGCAGGCTGCATCCAACAGCACTGCCTGGGCATGTGATCCATCCTGAGCAGCGCATGCTGCCCAGAGCTGCCCCAGCAGATCATTTCCTGTGAATTAGTGCAGGATATTTTATGGGATTACAGAGGTGGAGACTTGCTGCAGCACGTTGTGTGTCCCCTCCACCATCTAACTGGCCAGTGAACAGAGGAGATACCAGATGCAGAAACAACTTTCCTACAACTACAAACGAGGAATGTGGCAGAAGCAGGACTCTGGTCTTCAGAAAACTAACTTCCAGTGCCTAGATTTGCTCTTAGTGTTGTGAGCTCCTCAATGGTGAGATGTGGTAATGAACCAAAACAAACAACATTGACACAGGCATGTCTTTCCTCACTGCCACACTGGTGTCATACCTTCCTCACTGTGGTAATCCTCCCAGAGGAACCTGGAAAAGCCATCTAGGTGCAAATGGCACCCATGCTGGCACAGCAGGATGGCAGCAGGGCTGGGATTTACCTCAAACCCAGGACATTGCCATCTGGGTGTTCTTCCCCCTTCAAATAAAGGCTTTTCCCCCATGTGCTGGCCCCAACAGGTTTCTATATTTATCTGTCCTTATTTTAGGAGGTCTGCAGAATAAATGTATAGATTACAGATGTGGTGCTTCTCATCTTAGCTAAGGTTTTCAATAGGGAGAGTTGTTCTGGGACAGAGTCCCAGCCCAGAGTCATTTGCTGCTCGTCTGCCAAGTGGACTACGAGCATTGCCAGTGCTCTGCTTGACTTAGCTTGAACAGTTCACAGCCTCTGAGGAAGGGGAGGAAAATTCCATCATGAAATAGCTGATTTAAAGTGCTGCATCCCACAGTGACAGCAGAGTGCTCGCTAATGCTAACGCACTTTTCGGAGAGAGACTTTTAGTTCGACTTTCAGAACGTGTTCCTTCTTGGGAGAGGGCCAGGATTAAACTCCTCCCTCAGTTCAAAACTTCTGTGAGTCAAATAAAACTTAATCTGCTTCCACAGCTGACACCAGTTTTGCAAAATGTGACTCATTACAAGGAAGAGGAGGAGGAGGAGGAGGAGGAAGAAGATATTCTAGTGACATATCCACCTCCTCTATGTCCTGTCCCTCAGTCAGCAGTGGGATTTTGCTTGTGTCAGAAACAGATAGACAGGAGGAATATAGGAAGTGAGCCTGCAAAATAGAAAATTTATTCAGAAATTTTAGCAAAATTTGCATTGTAAAATATGTAGTACATGTTCAAAACTCCCTTCCATTTACATGTGATTTTGGCAGATAGTATGATTATAGAGGTGCTCCAGAAAAAAATAATTTAAAAAGCAAAAGCAAAGAACTAAAATGATGGTGTCTCTTAGAGAACCTGGTAAAGACCATTTTCAAAGGCCAGTATAAACTTCTTTCCATCAAAAGATGCTACAGAGGGAAATAATTCTATCCAGAGAGTGGGATCCTACAGGATTTTCTTAGGTTGCAAGGGTTAAATAGACACAGCACTTTGACGTGTTTACATCTGATAACTCCCAATGGAGATAAATATATTTAGTGCCTGAAATGTAAGTTAACACTGGACACACTAAACATATGACAGGAGATTTATTAGAAAGAACATTAAAGACTGTTATTAGCCCCAGCTGCAAATATCTATCAGGAAGGAATGGCTGTGTGTGTCAGTCGCCTCCAGAGTGGTGGACCTTACCAGAAACCCTTCTCAGAGGATGCCTTTCCACCAATTTCAGCAGTGTTTGGGTCAAGCCCTCTTTTACTAGAAAGATATTTAATTTAATACTGAGAGGAAGGACTGAAAACCAGACACCCACATTTCCTTTGCCTCTTCATCTGGCAAGGCTACTCTGTGTAATCAGCAATAAAGATTTAGAACATCACAACCAGAGTAAACTGAACATCAGCTGCAGGGAATTGTCTGTGGTGAAAGCTCAAACTAAGAGCATCAGGGGGAGAATAGGGGCTTATTCCAGTATCTACTAAAACCAGACGAAAAATTTCTATGTACTTTTAAGTAGCAAGGGTTCCTTCTCTATTACAGACAGCAGAGATTTTACTCCTGACTTCAGCAAGGGAAGAACTGAAGCTGTGTGCCTTGGTGTCATTATCCAGGAGGTGTTCTAAAAGGACGTGAGCTGTATCTGGTTTTGAAAGGGCAAACCTGTGTGGAAAAGGATTTAGTATTACAGGGATTTTGATACAGAAATCCTAAGTGTACGCCTAATTTAGCACTCTAGTTTTCCTATCATTAAGTTAGATTAATATCAATGAAGATAAAATCTATTTTTTCCTAGTGAAAATCTAGTAGATACAAGAAATACGATGTATGATGGAGACAATGTGAAAGGCCCACAAAAGATTCACTGAATTTTGATACTTTTTTTTCTCTTTTTTAATAACTAGGTGGGGCCAGTCAGCTGTCACTGTCAGCTTACCTCTATATTGCATCCTTCCATAGTATGACTTAGGTAAGTAGTTTTGAATTTCCTAGTACAGAAAAAGGGGAAAAGCAGGAAAATCCAATGCTAGATCAGGTCCAAGTGGTCTATCAGTCTGTACTCAAGCACATGGCTGCACCAAAACCAGAGAATCGTGGTAGCAAGAGTCATGTGCAACCTGCCACAGGTGAACTTTTCAGGAGAGCAAATCCATGATCAAAGTCTGCAGAATTCATCCCACTCAACCCTGACCCCTCCAGGGCCCTGGCACAGCTGGGTCACACCACATCTCATCAGGAAACAGCAGGGGCAGAAGCTGGGAAAAGGAGGCAGACTGTCCATACTGAATGGAAAACCCAAAACAGAATGACCTGTACAAGACTGTGCTTAAATAAGTGGGAAAACAAAGACAGCCTTTCAGATGGCTTATGAAATGGATGGTATTTTAACTTTAGGCTCATCTTTCATACTCAGCCCAGGCTGCTGGTGATTAAAACTCGTTCCCAGGGTTTATCTTTCACATTTAGGCTGCTTGTTAATAACTGCACAGCCACTCCACAGGAGCATCACTGACTTTCACCAGTGCTACAGTCTCAAAATGGGAATAGCAGCAACTATTTTGAGAAGACACCAGGCTAACTGGAATACACTGAGTAGTCCAGATGCTCCCACTATGTCCATAAATAATGATTTATGCTGAGTAAGAGGCAGAATTTGGTCCTTGCTGCTGTTGACAAACAGGTTGAGTAACTCACAGGTTTGTCTCTCATTCCCAACAGGTTCAGATGGTGAATCTGAAGGGGAGGATGACACGGCTGCCTTTCATTGCCTGCCTGTAACACAAACAGACACATCTAATTGGCCCATTAGCACTCTACAGTGCTTTCTAGGTCTGGTGTCACATCTTGTGACAGCTTTTGGCTGATGCTTCATGTTCGTGTAAAATGTCAAGCTACATTAGATCATTAATCTTGTCTAATATAGTACTGGACAATGCCACTGAATGAATACAGAGTAAAAGTGTTTTCAGTTGTTCTTTTTCACCCAGGGAACTCCACCTGGCTCTTGGCTTTCTAAAAAATATTCCATGTTGAGACATCGTAGGGTAGAAAGGTGAGTAAGAACCACAATCATGTAAAAAGATTCAGAAACATCAGTGACTTGCAAAAATACGTACTTAAGGATTTGCATCCCACCAGGAAATTCTGCATGTTAAAACACCTCAGTGCTCAGGACATATATTTTAATTGCTGGGTGAAGATCATAGGTGCAAGCCAAACTGCTGAAGGAGCAGCTGCAGTAGTGTTACCACAATGATATGCAAGCCACAAATCCTGTTGTTGAAAATGGTTATTCATAAACTTCTTCTATTACCATCTCCGTCTATGAAGTGAACTAGGCTGGGGTGGGGAAAGAACACTTGGTATTCTTTTTTACCTTCTCAGCATTAACTCACTGACACAAAACAAGATATTTATTATACTTATGGGGTTTTTTTCCATTTTTAATATGCCCATATTTCCTATCAGTTCATAGCCATTCGTTGTGGATGGTGAAACATCCCCTCACTGGTGCTGCCATGAGCACGCAGTCGCCTTTGGGTGGGGGCAGCTCAGTGAATCACAGAGGATGGCCCCTGATCCACAGAGAATAATTCAGCTTGGAAGGGACCCAAACCCAACCTCCTGCTCTCTGTGGTGACAGCTGTGTGCTCAGACCAGCTCGCTCAGGGCTTCACCCAGCTGGTCCTGAAAGCATCTGAGCCTGGAGGCTGCACAGCCTCTCAGTCCAGCCTCGTCCATTGCCTCCTGGGGAAGAAGTGGGGGTTTGTCTCTCCAGAGGGGCCACCAGCTGTGAAGCAGTGGCTGAGGGCCCTAAGTGAGACCATGGCTTTGGCACGTTTAAGAACCAAGAGGCCACAGAAATTTGTGTCTTCACACAGATTAATAAATTCAGTGCCTGAACAGTTCGCGTGCCCTGGGACAGGCCTGACTGTGCCATGACCACATTCACTGGCACTGCTTGGCCTGGGCCAGCTAAAGCTCTTCTAGATACATCCTGGCCACAATTTGGCAGCTCAAGCACCTGACAATTTGCATGCAAACACCCTGGTTTAGAGATCTGGAGTTTACTGACGTAGATGTTGGCTGTTGCAGGCCAACTGAACCCTGAGCCCACGAGGCTCTCAAGCACCTTTCATCAGCTGATATAGATTGAGCCATTTTTTCCCCCTCACTTCAGCTGGTTCACATATGACTTCGTCTTGATCAATTTGTGCCTTCTCCACCTGTGAAGATTTAAAGTTGCATGACACAGAACTTTTTTTTTTTTGAGGGCTTGCACTAATCTAACCAAACCACTTCCCCCTGTGTGCATTTATGAAGATGAAAGCTACTCTGTAGATAATTTTCCACAGAAGCTTGTACAACAGCTGGTGCGATAGTTTTGTCACAAGCATGGATAAGCACCATCATGTAGCATTTCTTTCCTTATCTGAACAGTATCATTACACTGATGATACCCAGGTCCATTCAGAGAGTTAGATTCCTCCCTCATGTATGAACACGATGTTATCACAGAGCTAGAAAGTGTGAAAAAATGTGATGAAAGAACTGGCTGCTAAGATAGAGAAAAGTGAGTTTCTCCAGTCAGACTTTCCAGAGGCACAGGAGACACCTGTCTCCCATGCAGGATCAATGCCTGTGAGCCAACCATCCCCATCCAGGGCCCTGCAAGCTCTGCAAAGGGGTGCTCTGCACCCCTGTGAACATAAAGCTCCATGAGGATGTGTGAGTTGCAGGGCTCTCCAGGTTGCCCACTGCATATTTGCAGATTTACTGGTTCCTGCAGCTGACCAGGACACAGCCATACACCCAAATGTCACCGTCACGATGAAGACATCCCAAATGTCTTCATCAGGTTCTTCCTCCTCCCCATGAGGCAGCAGAGCAGGGAACAGCCTGGAGCTGAAACTTACCTTTAGGAGTAATTGAAGCTTAATATCCAGAGATATGAAGAGAGAAAGCCCCAGTGAGATCAGAGATTTTGTATTGCGTTAGTTTTGTTGACATCTAAACAATTCCACAGATGTGCTCAACCATGAAACACATAAACATGCAAGAGCAAAGACATATTTTGTCAGTGAGCTTTATGTAACTGTAGCACAAATATGAACACAACACTAATGGGATAAAGGCTAAATGAAAACATGGTCAGCTTTCTGAGGATAAAACAGCTGGTTTACTGTAATACAAAGCATTTGTATTAAATGAGTATTTTTTAATTATGCCAATTAATATTCTTTTTTTTTTTTCTTTTTGAGGGGACTGGTGAAATTTTTTCCATAGCATAAGATGAGGAAGAGGAGAGAATTCCCAGCTTTCAGTCATAACTGTGTGTGCCACCAGGAGCTGTGCAGTGAAATTTGGGATGCAGAGATTCTCCCACCACCCTTGCCCAGAGGAGGAGCACCACGGGCAGCAGCAGAACCCAGCTGCACCCACAGAGACACTGCATCCTGCAGGAACAGGCCAGTTGGTCCTGCTTGGTTTCCCTCTCACTTATTCCCCCTCTCTGTGAGCTCACCCCAACAAAGCAATCAAGGTCACAAGAAAAAAAGCCTTCATGGCACTTCAGTCCTGGGCAGATATGCCACTGGCCTACAAATTGGCCCAGGCTGTTATCAGACAAACACAGATCTCCAAAGTACATAACACTTCCTTCTGTCTGCCTTCAAGGACTCCCCCAAATCTCTGCCTGCCTTGCCAGCTTACAGTGACAACTTTACTGATTACATGAATGAAACATGAGAGGCTCCATCAGTTCAGGAGCAACTAGGGAACAGCAATTGTCTACAAAGATATTTTCGTTTTTTTCTTTTTTTTTTTTTTTTCCTTTCCCTGCAACAGATCAGTCAGGTTTGCATTATGGTGCCTGTTTCCATGGCAGAAAGCTCAGACTGGGAAATGTCTGTCTTCCAGGTTTTTAATCAGTCTCCCTGTGATCCCAGACAGGGATCCCTGTGTGCCAGGACAGATGTTTTTGCAACTTTCATGACGGACAAAATCACATGTGTTGAAGGAAGGCTGAGACTTCAGCCTTGTCAGAAAAGTTTCTAGGGCTGAGCAAGATACTGATTTTATACTGAGATAAACGGTTTTGTACAAACACAGCAGTGGTTTCATCTCTTCCCAGTAAACAAAGCGCTCCTTGGGGTCTGTGACTCTCAGGTTGCAGCTCTCCCTCAGAGAGAGACTGCAGGATGAAGCATAGGGGGAAAGGTGATCAACTGGACACAGGAAAAAAAAAAAAAAAGGACAAAAAAGGACAGTCTCTCGGCATTAACAATGGCGCAGCTTTTGAGTCAGTGATGCAAAAGCCCGGAAGAGAAGCAGAAAACCAAACACCTCATTAATGTGGCCAAAACAAAGTTTCAGCTTTGTTACCAGTTTTTTAACTGTAGATATTCCTACATCCTTAATGTAACAGCTAGTTTTAATCAGAATATCCAGTCACACAGATCCCAGAAAGGTGCCACCTACCCTGAATTTTATTTGTATCTGCTGTACATATTTTTTGCTGGAGTTTCAAAAGATTTATTCTTCTGGCTACACAAAACCCATTGACTTCACTTTGCACTGGCAAAACAAAAGAGAAGAAAAACAAGGCCAGGAAAGAGCACCTAATTCTATTCTTTAAGTTTTTCATGACACCATTTAAAATAGCTTTTTCATTTGTATATATGTATACCCATTTGTTTACTTGCAAATGCATACAGAAAAACACGAGACAGAAGTGTCTTTGTCCTTCCATCAGCTACAAAGGGAGTTTAGATGGTGAGATCATCTGTCAACATCTCTCCCATAAATGTTTAAATATGGACAGACGAGAGTGTCACTGATTATCTGGTTCCTCTATTCTGTAGATTGGAGGGTAGATGAAGAGTGGTTTAGCAGGAACCCAGCCTGCAAAACTCTCCTGGTGCTTTCTCAGCAAGCAGCAGGGAGGACAGAGGTGAGTTTTGCTGGACACAGTATCTATCCTTCCCTTTCCACCCTGAACTGCTATTCTTCGTGTGCCATGAGTCCTTTGAATGTTTAACTGTTATATAAATGGCAACTAATTAAAGCAAAAAATTCATAGCTGTCACTGTGCAGATCTCAGGGTCTCCAGAGGGCTCTGGAGCAGGGTCCTATGCCTTTAATTCTGTTTGAAGTGAGAGAATTCATGTGAAGTGTTTCACCAAAAAAAAACCAAAAAAAAGGAGCTCCCTATGCCAGTGTAAAAAAGCTTCCAACATGTGCCAGCTCAGGAAGTTCAGCTCTTTATGGGGGGAAAGAGCAACTTCTATCCCTGAGATAAAACTGAACCGAAACTTCTCATGGAAGATTTTCCAACTATTTATTAAAAGCATACAGAACTGATATAATATTATTCAGCTCCAAATCATTGTTTCACCAGACGTCCACACTTTTTGGTTCTGTTTTGTTTTCCAGGCCTGGGCTTTTCCTTGCTTTTTTCTTGGTATCTTTTGGAGGCTGGTTTCCTTCCTGCTGTAACACCACACAGCTGCCCTCTGGAGCATCAGATCTCACAAATGCCATCTTAGTCTCCACTGGAGAAGGACGCCAGTCTTCATGGAGTTCACATTCTTTGGAAACATCAAGAGATGCTGGACAAGTCTATGGAGAAAACGGACACTAAAGATGAGGTTCATATCTTCCTCATACACAGCATTCACTGCTTACAGGGGATTTCTCAGGATTTGGACTACAAATAGCTTGGCAGAATATCTTTTATGGCAGCATTTTCGCCCTATGAACCTACAGAGCAGAATGTGCAAGTCAGAGTATTCGGGCTGCTTCTATGAAGGCTTCAACCTAAACCTTGTTCATTCTCAGTTTGCCCATCTGGAACAAAATGTCTGAGAACAAAGAAATTGGAAATTTAATCTGTAGAGGTATTTTAGGTACAGCATCCCAAACTATGAAACCATCCAACTTTTCTAATATATGCTTTCACATACCCTCACCTTCTTGAACTCCATCTATAGAGCAGTTTTTACCACATCAGAAAATACTTTTTAAATGCTGATTAAAAAAAAAAAAAAAAGCAGTTTCGTCTAATACAACTGTTCTGGCCACCACAGAAAAGAGCAATTTTTCTGGTAGTACTTCCACTGCATTCCCCCCTCCGCCCCCAAAACCCACAGTGGGATCAATGCATGCTTAAATGTGGTGTAGCTTATAAAGCACAGACACAGAACAAGCAAAGGCAAAGAAAAAAGGGAGCGAGGATCTGTTTGAGGAGAGGGAAATCATAAAATCATTGGCTCTGCAGCTCAGAGACGCAGCAACAGGTTTTGCTGCAGCAAAGCTCGCAGGAGACCTGGAGTACCTGAAGGTTTGTATGGAATGATGCTGATTATCGGTAATTTTTGTGTTCCTGAAAAGGATACAGCACAGGAACTTTGCATTGCTATCGAGCTGATCGAGGTGTCATCACTTTATACAAATAGGCTAAATAAGAATGTATTAAATAAGTAGTAAATATTTTTAAAAATAAGTATTTTGCTATTTCTAATCCTAAGAATTCACAAAAATCACACGCTTTTCTGGAAGAAAAAATAGTACTTGAAACTTTGAGATTGTTTTTTTAAAAGTGTTGGGATCTTTTTATGGTTTGTTTTTCTTTTTTTATGATGTTAGATTTTGTATTTCCAGCTTCTCCCTACTATCAGGAACAGTTAAGCGAGGAAAGCTGCAATTCTGCTTTCAGAAGAAGGCTTCCTTCACAGGATATGCAGAAAACCATCAAGTGTAAGAGCATAAGGACCAAAAGCACTGAATATTTCTGGTTGCTTTTTTCAAGTGTTCATTGCAGTGTTTTCAATTTTTATTGTATTTTGTTTTAGCCAACCTCTAAAATGTTCCTGGAATGCATGCCATTGTTCCTTCCTCTCTGTATTTTTAACCAGAAGGTGATCTCTCCTTGGGTTTGACTGAGGAAGGGCAGGTGCCTCGAGGACACAGCTGACTTGTGGAGAGTTAGGTGGGATTTGTACAATTACGTACAAGTGAGGGGAAGAAAGCACACAAATCTGCTTCTCTGCAGTCACAGTTTTGTCAAAAATCAACCAAGGGAACAATTTCAAATTGCCATCTGTCTTTGTCACTACCTCTGCCTCAGAAGCAGATCAAGGCCTGCCTGCTGGGGAGAAAGCACAGCAAAAGGGTTAACCTGACTAATATGATTACTAATAATAAATAATTCATTGCTGCTGAAATGCAAAGCGAAAGGGACTAAAACCAGAGCAGCACATGGCAATCCCAGTGCTTGAAGCTTGGCTTGTTCAGGAGGTCACGAGGGCTAAAACCCAGAGCAGGAGGCTGAGCCATCAGGAGCCAATGGAGCCCGGCCACCACAGCTACTGCTGAGCATCTTCATTAGCACATTCCCCAAAGGTGAGATAATTCTACCTGCTCAGAATAAACAATCTTCTGCTGTGCATGGGGTCGCACACTCGTTGGCAGGAGATTGCAATAAATCTTGGGTAGTAAACTAAATGATGATTGCTATATATAAAGGATTTTTAAAAATAAAATTCACACTCAGAAAATTTAATATAATAGGAGGTGCTTAAAGTTAAGCATCCTTTAAGAAGGAAATAATCATGGCTTCAGTCTTCCTGCCCATGGAATGGGGGTAACATTACATAGCCATTTTCTAAATTAGTACAGGATGTTAAGATGGGAGACTCTACATTAGGGCATAATAGCGTTATTTTCAATCTCTTTCCACACAATATTAAGTGCAATGCTTCCAAAAACCTGCCCCATCTACACTGCTGCGGAGTCAGGTCTGTTTAAAAAAAATAAAATAAAGGAGAATGAGTGATCAAGCACACATTACAGCTGCACCACTGGGTCAGTAAGTGAGAAGTTAAAATAAGAAGTTCATTCAATAAAATATTGATTCTGGAAACAGATTACAGGAAATCATACCATACCACTAACTTAATTTATGAGTATTTATATTGCAGGAATTATACCAATATATCAAACACAATGCCTTCAACCTTAGTTCAAAAGAGAATTTTATCTCTAAGCTTTAACAACAGGGCTGAAAATAATTCAGATTATATGGGCAGCATTTTAGCAGCCCATTTTCATCTTCTTTAAAAGCAACATTCTAATGCATGATGGTTAAGGATCAAGTTGGGATTATGAGGAGAATGTTAAACATATACCAAGTAATACATCTGTTTTGAATAAAAGATGTAGTATAGAGTTCCAGTTCATTTTTTTCCAGCTCTTTGCTGTATGTGTTGTAGCTGCTAAGTGAAACCATGCATCAGATAAATACATCACTTCAGCAACAGATTGCTAATCAATTGTCTGACATGCTCTGAAATATGTGGGTTAAAAATACTTGGGGCAAAGTTGTTTCGTGTTCTGTTGTGGTTCGTTCTTCCATCCCTGAGCTCCTAGGACGTGCTGTTGTCTCCAGACTGGTGCGAGACCATTCCCTTCCTGGTGGAAAGCAGCAGGATTTACACCACATTCCCTGCCTGTTTCCAAACACCAGTGTGAGGGAAAGGCAGATTTGCTGGCCTGTCAGTCTCTGGCCAGCAAACAGGTTGGTCCCAATGAGAGACTCACTAAAATATTCTGTTTGATTGCTGTATCTTATGATTCGGATGTTGTTTAGAAGCAGCTGATTTTTCAGAAGGTTAATTTAGAAGTTCTGATACAGGGATTGTTTTCATTTTTTTTCTTCAGTTGGAATAGGAAATGGGAAGCTTGCTACAGCATTCAGTTTGTAAAATTACTGTGTTTGACTCACTCTTTCATTTCAATCATGTCAGAATTTCACACTTATATGGATTTTAAATAGCCACCTTATCAAATCTGTTTGATAAAAATAACTAGCGTGACTAGTTCCTAATATTCAACTAAAAATACTTCTAATATTTCAATACAAGGGAAAATGGGTGCATGTAGGCTTCCCATGTGCTGGCTGCAGCTACAGTTCCTGCAGAATTCTGGAAGCACTCCTCTCCTTTTTCCATTCTTGGTATCCTCCCTGTCTGCAGCCTCACCTCCTCCTCTTCAGAGCAGCTCTTTGTCAGCTTCCTCAAGGGGCAGAGTAGGAGGGCATTTAGGTTTTTATTTCCTGATGAGAGGAAAATAACAGTAGAGACAACTGCCATACGAAGGCCAAGTGTTTAAGATCAGTGCTCTGCTACTTGTCTCATCCAGGCTCAAAACACCTTTACTCAGGAACCAGAGATATTTTCCAAGTATTGAGTAATTTAAACTCTATTTTATGCACTCTACTATTCATACCGCATAAAAAATGAACAATCACTCCCTCTTCAGCTTCTTCACCCCACTAACTCCTATTGTGTCTCTGTCCAGTGACATTTTTTCCATGCTAAAGGGCTTTGGACAATTAATTTTGGTCAAACACCATCACAGACATATTTCTTTGTCTGCCACTGCTGCAACCCATCCAAGCTTTCTCACATTCATCCGAGGAAGAAAGAGCAATCAAACAAGTCCACATAGACTAAAGAGTCCTGAAGCTGCTGGCCCCCATGAACTCAACCATTCCTACATCACCAGGTATCAGAGAGAGAAAGCTCAGTAAAAACACAATCATCACCTGTCACTCAGACTGATCCTGGGCTGACCTTTGAATATTTCCTCACTGCTGTAATTCTCTGTGGTTTTCTGATAACCTAAGGCAGATGCATGTGATGACAGAAGAAGCACTTTGAAGCTGATATGGTGCTGGGTTTGGGTTTTGTGCAGTCCTCTTGCTGTGACTGTGAAGCAGGCAGGAGTTCTCAGTATCTGCTAAGAACCAGAGGCATTTCCAGTCCCACTAGGATCTGCCTGAAGACCCAACTCCTTCCTACCACACAGAGCAACCCTCCTGGGTCACATTCTTTAGCATTTAGCTGCGAGCACAAGGACAATAAACGCTCGGTGTTTTTGAGGCAAAGAAAATCTAGTGACATCAGCACACGTTCCTGTACCCAGTGGAAACTGGCAAGTGTAGGAAATGCATCTTCTGAGGAAAAAGATGTATTTATGGAGTGAGAAGTTTTCAAAGGGGCTCCCACAGTCCAAAGGGACACCTACTAGCAGACCAGGCAATGACTCTTGATCTTTGTCTCCCTTTGTTCTCACAGCAGGACAGCGTCTGCAGGTCCTGGTCCATCACAGAGCCACAACAGCAGAGCTCTGCAGAAGAGGCCTGGCGTTTGCCAGCTGAAAGATTTTATGCCATCGTAGTTACACCAGGCTCTAAACCCAACAGGTTCATCTGGCAGCAGCCTTTTCCTGGCAGCACAGCTGTGTCCACACCAGGAGCTTTGCTGGCTCAGCTCCACTGGGCAGGTGGGGTTTATTTTCTTTTCAGATCCAGGCTAACGTCAGCATGTGAGCAGAAGTTTCTGAACAGCTCTGATCTAAAAAGTTCCATTACCTCTGCACGTAGCAATGAGGTGTCTCGTCCTTCAACTCCAGCTACAAAAAACCTAATTTGTGTCCTCCACAAAAGGAGGTGGGAAAACTGATGATGCTGATGGATCAGAGGAATGTCAGAAGTGCTTATGAGTTTTCCTGTGACAGAAGCATTTGATTTCTGCACTAACAAGGCAATGGGTGAATCTTCTTGTCACTGCTGGTATGTGAGAGACATGGGACCGTGATACACATTGGAGCAGAATCAACTTCAGCTTTGGAAAACAGAAGTAGGACCACAGCCATGCAAAGTTGTTTTGGTTTTTTTCTGTTTTTAATAGGGGTTTAATTACTTGCCTTACAGATGTGCTACTTCCAATTCCAGTACAGGGATGGGAAAGTTACACAAAATTAATATGCATTTAGAAAGGAATCAAGACATGGAGCATTTATGCCAGATTAGCTGCTTACTTGTTGATACTGTGTATCTTTTTGCCACAGGACCTAATTAGCCTTGCTAAACAAAAACACACATTTTATATGAAGCTCCATTGCATAATAAACTGGAGATCTTGCTCTGTATGAACTGTTGTCACCAAGTGCATCCTCCACCATCCTTAAGGACCTTTTAGCCTTTTACAGGTATTTTTTCTGATTCACTTGATTTAAAAACAGAGCATCTTTGCTGAGAGAAACTCTGTCCCTCATATGACAGATACCCTGAATCAAGATCAGTCAGACATCCTCAGTCTTGTGTCAAATATTAAAAAATAACCCAATAAAATATTAACAATATGCTAGTGCAGTATTAACACTGGGCAGTTTATAAATGTGGAGAATGAAAAAGATCTTGAAACATAAAATGAGACTCTTTGTATTCATCTGGTATAATGGATACTTTTGATTACTAGATATGTGCATTGACCTGATTTGTATTTTAAATTAAATATAATGAAATGTACAGGATACGTAGAGCATAAAGTTTTTACACGCCTGTAAAAAGCCTATCTGTTGCTGACTTAAAAAAAACCCTCCAACATTTGAAAACTTGATTCCTTCATAAAAGCTGCAATATGGTACATTAATAATAACTCAGTGTTATGTAAAGCTAAAATCTGCTGCCAAACCATGAAGTTTGCCAAGTTAACGCTGACTTGCAGATAACCATTATCACGATGGAGAGCTTTTCCTGAATAATAATGTATTCACCAAAAATGCAGTTTTCGCAAATCAAAGCAGCCCTTAACTCATGTAAAATCTGGCAACCACATCTGAACATTTTTTTTCAGTGATGAAAATCCTTTGGCTTTATTAATCAAGTAGAGGAAGAGCATTCAAGAGCATGACCCCACAGGGCAAAGGTTAAGTCATAAGTTGGGATATCTGTTCCAAATTCTCTTAAGAGGAGTTTTTGTCTTTTAGTTCTCCCTCGCTGGGCTGCTAGTAAAAGGAGAAGGGAAAGGAAGAATGATGAAAATTACCATCTGCTCCTATTTATCCAGATATATCAGTGTCTTTTTACTTTCATTAAAAGTAGCCAGAAATATTTTGCCAAGGACAGTTACGTTAATGTGCCATTATTAAAATGTTTGAGTTTGATTCTACTCCATCAAACTCTATATGCAACACCTTATCCTGGTTGCCAAAACGAAAACACATTTTATTCACCTGTTTTTTTTAGATCAGTACCTTTGGTAATGCATTTTCCAGTACTCTCTTACTTTAGAAAAACCTAGCAGAACCCTGCCACATGCAGAAAAATGGAAAGGGATCAAATACAGGCAGGATGTAAAAATCTCACTGCTGTGCAGGGACAGGAAGCAGAAACTATATTAACAATCAATAACTGAGAGAAATATCACAGAGCCTGGCTTTTACCAGAAAGAACAGGCTTCAGGTGCTGTAGCCAACATATTCATTGCACAGAAATGCAGATTTTTATCACTTAGAAGCTTCACTTCCATGTGTAATACCAAAAAACCACGGTCAGCACCTGAACTGTCCAGACCAGGTGATGGAAGGGACCTTGACCAGCAACTTTTGCTACAACCAGCATCTCTCAGTGCTCCTTCCTCAACCGCATTTATCATCAATCCCACCTGATCCAGATAAAAAGGAGCTGAAACTCAGATTGGATACCACTCCCACTTAAAATATAAACCAAAGCAAATGATATTAATATATTTCAGAGGCTTACAGAACACTCCAAGTTCATTTAACTAAATGTTCATTAAGAAATCACAGCAAGTAACAAAGAAGGGACCTAGCTGGAAATTTGTTTTTCCAGAGTTATAGATACCTTATTCATTTCACTATTTTCTTTTCTTTCACGAGTTTCCTGTTTCAGACCTCTTAAGAAAAAGCCATATTTAAGATGTCAAAAAATCCTCTTAAGAACCAGCAATACTCTCTCTAGGGATTGTTTTAGGCAATTATAGTTTTACAGTTTCCTCTTCACATTGGATAAGGATCTTGGATAGCGTCAGATATTTGGTATGTGGACATGATCTTGGCCCCCGGATACGAAGTTGTCATAGCTACTCTGGATGGTTTCTAAACATGACCAAATCCTCCACAGGATCCTTCCCAAGCTTCATGGTCTGCAGAGAGCTTCCCTTTAAAAAGCAACCATTTGTAAGACTGTGTGTAATACAGTTTTTCAGGTAGAGTTTGGCATATTTTGAAAAGAAACATTTTTTTTAAACTATAAAATAGGGAAAGGGTGAGAATGAGATACTATAGACCAACTAAGAGGAAGCTCATAATCTAAGAACACAGGAAAGTGGTCCAATTCTCTCATGCAAACCATACAATAAATTCTGGTTTGGTCACAGCAGTGTAGAACTGGAATAAGTTCATCAACACTGGAGAAGCTGAGCTTGAATAATACCAGAACAGCTGAGAGTCAAGCCAGGCCTTTAGGTTTCATATTTTGTTCAGCTCTCCTATAATTTAAGAAGAATCATAAATCAGCAGCTCATCATCTCTGGAAGGATATAGAAAACCAAGACATTTTCTTCTGGGCCTAAAATCATAAGAATGGTTTAACTATCTTTAGATTCAAAGCAGTAATCTTGAAGTATGGTCATACTTCAGGATATGGTTTTATAATCCTTTGAAGATGGGAGAAGGGACATTTCCCAAACTGTATTTCACCCTAGATTCTCAGATTAGTCTCTGTTCTTTTCATTATCAATGCAAGAGGCAAGAGAAGAATAAACCATGAACGGGGGCTGTTGATTCCAAAGGTATGTTCATAGCAGAGAAGGCAAAAAAGGAAATTTAGTAAATGGAAAGTGGTTTAGAACAAGCTCTCAGGAAGAACTATTGCCACAAAATACTGCTATTCAAATTATTAGAAAGAAAGAAAGAAAGAAAGAAAGAAAGAAAGAAAGAAAGAAAGAAAGAAAGAGAAAGAAAGAAAGAAAGAAAGAAAGAAAGAAAGAAAGAAAGAAAGAAAGAAAGAAAGAAAGAAAGAAAGAAAGAAAGAAAGAAAGAAAGAAAGAAAGAAAGAAAGAAAGAAAGAAAACTCATCCTTATAGGTTAGATCTGCTTTGAGTAGGAGGTTGGACCAGATGACCTCCAAAGTCCCTTGAAATGTAAATCATTGCATGATTCTAAACAAACTGGACTTTTCTTGTAAATATATTTGTTCAAGAGACTAAAAGAGATTTAAAAAATCAAGATTGATTGGATAGGTACTTACTATTACAGTAAAAATTACAAATAGTCACTTACAAGTAGCAAAAATATTACTTCCTCAGAAAGACAAAAAATAATGACCCTATCATTTCAGCATTCAAGTGAAGTCTGGTCAGAGAAAAAATATAATGTGTAACACTTTTATAATTTTCCCTAAGCTTTCCCACTGACGGAACACAACCTTTTGGTCATGTATATCCCTGCTTCTCTCTCAACCACAGCCCTCTTGCTGGATTCCAAAAGACCCACGGAAATGATGTTGTTGAATACAAAATTTTACGAATGTCCTAATGGAAAATGTTTGGCTGTGGAACTTCTAGGAAATTTAGCCTTAGTATGGGATCACTCATGAACTGGGCACTTAATTTTTGTTGCCTTGTTGGTTAAGTTAATTACATTATGACTGCTAGCAATTTTTCATCAAAACAGGAGGCTGTTTTACCATATCTTTTACGTTTTGCTTCTCTAGGGTGCACTGGAAAGTATCACAAATGTAGACAGAGGACCACTGTTAAATGGTGGTATTTGTGCTTGTAAGTTTAATCCAAAATAAATTTGCCATAAACAATAAAATGGAATATAAGACTGACATTAAAGAGGTGGCTTTTGCCACAGTGAACTAGTGAAAAGAGGAATCGTAGAGGTATATTGGGTGAAAACCAGGCAATATGTGAAGTTTATTGTACTGAGTCTCCTTTTGCACATGTGTTACTTGACAGTGCTTTGGGGTTCCAGCTGTGGACACATCCACGGTCAGATGAGCAACTGAACAAAAGTAACAATGAAATAGGCACAGACTCTGCTGACGTCAGTGTGTGTGTACAGACCCAGTACCTGAAAATCCCATGGGGGTCTCTACTTCCATCCTACTCACTCCAACCACAAAGAGAACCCATTGTTATTTCAAGGAAGATATTCGAGTCAAAATGGCCCATATTGCACTAATTTGAAGAAGAACTACAATAATTCTTCCTAGTGCAGTTAGAATATGCCCAACGAGCTCTGTTGGTTTATATGTCATCACTTTCATACTTGCATTTGTGTGCAGAGCTGTAACCCTAGGAGCTATTTTGGTATTCACCATGCACATCTCTGCTTTCCCAGTGTTTTGATGTGAAGCTGTTTTTAGACCTGCTTGCAAGTCTCTGAATCAGCAGCACAAGAGAACGAGCTGCTTTCAGTGATTAAAGGCAGATCCTCTAAACACTTTCAGGCCATAATTACAGAGCATTTTCACTCCTCTGCTGCTATTGGCTTAAAGGAGTTTGAGTTTCTGATGATGGTTATCCTCTAACACCTGGGGCCACTTTTGACCCAAACACATGGATCTGAGCTATGTGGTACCACTACGATCCTCAGAGATCTCTGGTTAAGATGTTCTTCAAGATCAGGCCCAAAGCATGAAGGAAAGGTTATTCAACTGTTATGAAATGTACAATTACTACTGTAGAACTATTTTCTGTTTTGTCTACTTTTATCATGACTTTCTTGGTAGTATCTCTATCTTCTTTTCCCCCTCCGAAAAGACCACTATTTAACACCTCTCCCCCAAAGATCCATTTCCTTCCAATGGGTTTATAGTTTGATCTTTTTTGGCTTTTATTCCCCTTGCAGTACACCTTCAAACATTTAATTATTTTTAGGCTGTGTGCATCCTACAAGGAGCCACTTGTGTCTCCTGAGACAAGGAAGGTACAGAGACAACAAAAGTCTCCCTTCTCACCACAATGTAGATGCACCCTCACCCTTTTTTTTTTTTTTTTTCCTTTCTTTTTCCTTTGTTAATCATCATCTATTTCAAAAAACGGATTTGAAAGATCGGTCTGTCTTTGTTCAGATGAGGGCATCTGATCACCAGTAATTGTAAGCCTGGGCCACTGCACAAGATGCTATAAAGACACCAGCTATAAAGACAGTTCCTGCCCTGAAAAGCTAAGACATCACAGCTGGACACAACACACCCAGAAACAGAAAGAAAATGGAAACTTGTATGGGTTTATTTGGCTAAAAATCAGGTAAATTTTTGCTTGGACAATATCCCCCTGTTAGGAGATCGCTGGTAAGACCTGACGACATGAATGCTGCTCTGTTGTACTGACCCAGCCAAGCTAACGCTGGGGGAAAACAAACAACCAATCCATGGAAATTGTATTCCTGAGTGAGAAGACACGGTGCAGGGCAGGACATCACAGCAGCTTAGGGTTCAGATTTGAACTCTGGAGCCCCCGTAGGACTGGCGAAGGCAGCCTCCCTGCCCTTCCCAAAGTGCACTGTTTTGAGGGCTTTTTCTGCACTGTTCTCTCATTTAATCCTTTTTAAAGCCAAGGAGGGAAGAACTTCCAAAGACAGGACAGTTCTCCAAGGTCACACAGGTGTGGACTTGGCACATCTGGAGAACAAGGCTGTTTCCTCCTTCTGTGTCCCTCTTCCCTCTCCCTACCCCTGCCTTGCCACTTAGTCCCTCCACACTGTTGGAAAATTTACATTTGAGCTTGGCTATGACCAAACTCTGCTCCAGGAAGGCTCAGCTAAAAGACCAGATGAGGAAATGCTGCTGCTGAGAAACATCTGGGCTTTGTTTTATGCAACCAAAGAGTTAAAATTATTGTCAGAAATACTATAATGTATAAAAGCCGCAAACACCCAATGTAGTGTTGGACTTCCAAATTGTACAAATGTATTTGTCTCTTATTTGTAAACGTTATTTGAACAGAAATGGCACATTGTAACAGCCTAACAAGAAGCAGTCTTTCTGATGACGTTTGAGACTTCTTTGCTCCACTGTATGGAAATATTTAAGACTTAAAAGATTTCTATTACAGAATAACATTTTAAATGGCTCAGTCCTGTTCCCAGCAATGTCAAAAAGTGGGTTACCGTCAGCTTTGGTGAAAGTGGCATAAGGGCCAAGATGCATTTTAACTTGTTTTTTTATCTGTTTTGTTCCAAGAGTCAAGAAGTCTCTCCAAAGGCCTCCTTACTCCTTAAAAAAAAAGAAAAAAAAAAATTTAAAAAACCCCCCAACCCAAACAAGCAAGCAAGTCATCAAGCATCCATCCCTGCCACGGCCAGACATAACTTCCATCAAGACCTCTGAATGTCAGAGCTCCACCACACACAGCGTGTTGGGCACAGAGAAACACCATGTATTTCCAAGTTTAGGATTGGAAGGCTTCTATTGCCTTTTAAAATATTTTCTCACAATATCCAACACACCGCCCCTTTCGCTCTGAGACAAAGATTCTCATCTTATGCACATATTTCAAAGATAAAACTCAACATGAACAAGTAAGTAATAGAAACTGATCCGTTAAAGGGATTAGAGTTTCAGTAAAGTCAGCAACCTTTGATTAATTTTCTTAAGATTGATAGATGCTAAATTAAATTATATAAATGAACAAACAGGCCCATAAATTTTTTAAATTCATATTTTAATTTAAATAGCACAAGGACAAACATTTATCTTCAACTGAGTTCTCCCACCGGCCTCCAGAATTAAAATGTTTTCTTTGTTGGTTTTTATGTTTTACACTCAGATTTTTTTTTTAATAATTATTTGGATAATGCATTTTGCATTTCTGTTGATACTCAGATGTGAATCATATCTAGCTTCTTGACAAAAGTTTACAGGAAACATGGACATTAAATATCCTAATATTTAGTTTCTTCTTCTTCTCCTTTTTATTATTTCTCTTCCTTTTTAGTAATTTGTTTAGAATGCTAAGCTCTGTTGGAGACCTTATATGTGAGCTGGGACACCCTTCCCTAGTCCAGGTTGCTCCAAGTCCTGTTTCACCTGGCTTTGGACATTTCCAGGGATGGGGCAGCCTCAGTTTCCCTGGGCACCCTGTGCCAGGGCCTGACCCCACTGCTCCCCTCCGGTGCCACGCTTTGTTGTTCTGCTTGAGCAGCCCTAAGTGACCCTTTAAGCTCAAACACAGCCAGACAAGTTCCATCGCAGAAGTTTATGAAGAACAACACCGTAATATCACGCAAACGTGATTCTGCGACTTAATTAGAATCAAGTTAGCGGAGACAGAGCGAAGCTGTGCATCTCGGGAGAGTCCCGGCGGACTGCTGCAAGAGGGGGAAGAGCTGGGAAAGGCTTCTGCGAGGACGGAGAAAAAAAAACCTTGCAAACCCAAACCAGAAAAAAAACAACTCGCATTTCATAGGGGGGAAAAAAGGGTTAGAATCCACTTGTATATTTTAAAAGGGAAAGGTTAGACAAACACTCGGGGAGAGCGCCCAAAGAGTTAATTTCCAGCAGCGCTTGAGGCTGCGAAGCCTGGGAAGGCTCCTGGCGCCCTCTGCTGTGAGGCGGCAGCAGGAGTGGAAATTTCCTCTGGAAAACAGCTTTGTCCTAAAGTTCGGGCAGAGAAAATGACTCTTAAGCGTCCCGATGGGAGGAGGGATAATTTGACTCCCCAAGCGAACCCTAGATTGGGGTGCAGCTCAGTTTTGAGGTGACGGGGAGGAAAGAAGGAAGGTTGCGTGATATTTTTATTACTTTCCCTTCTTGGTTGTTTTGTTTTTTTGTTTTTTTGGTTTTTTTTAATTATTTTTTTTCCCCTCCATAGTCTTACGTTGGGCCGGCTGCAATATGAAGAAAGGAGCCCTGAAAGCCGGTGAATGAAAACCTCGCAGGATCCTCGGAATAATGGTTGCAGCATGACAAACATTTTTAAAAAACAACAAAACCTCCCGAATTATGCACCCTGTTTCCCTCCCGTCTGCAGTTTCCAAGGGAGGGATAGCCTAAACGAGCACGAAGGAGAAATGTCTTCTTCAAACAGGACTTAAACACTGAAAGGGAAAAGCCTTCGAAAACAGAAAAAAACAAGCAAACAAACAACAAAACAGAAAAGGCATTCTTGACTTCAAGCACCTCTCCCTTAAAATTGAAGGATGCTCCCTAACCCAAATCGAGGTCCTTAATTTAATTGCCAGGAGAGTGAGGAGCGCTCTCTGCTACGAATTCACATTTTTAAACATCTTTTTTTTTACATTTTTACAATCATTAACAGCGATAACAGCTATTTGTGATGAACAAATGCACAAAAGCCCACTTCTGAATGCAAAGGGGCCGACAGAGCAAACCGGTAGAGCAAACATCACGGTTCTTCTTTTAGGTACCTGCTGAGAAAATATACTCTGGTTTTACCCCCTAAAATTAACAGGGGAGTGGGGCGCGGTGTTTATGCTGATTGGAGACAAATACGCAGAGCCTTCCAGCTCGTCTTTACCAGCTGTTTTTCCTTCATTCCTAGTACCTTCCAGCAAATGCATCTTCCAGCCCCTCCCAGGAGACGTGATGTTGGGCAGGAACCCTTTTGGCCGGGGACGGTCCCGCAGCTCCGGCCCCGCGTGGTGCCCGGGTGGGAGACGCTGCCCGTGGCGGGGATGGAAACGGAGCTTTCAGCCGGCCTGGATTGCAGCTCGTCCCCTCAGCACCTCTCCCTGTGCGCAGCAGGCGCTGGGCTTCTCCCTCACCTAAAGACAAATTATTTTTCTTTTGGAAAAAAAAAAATCCTAATGACTTTTATTTTTAAAATTTTTTGTTCGTTTGTTTTTGTGTGATTTTTTTTGTTGTTGTTTGTTTGTTGTTGTTTTTTTTTCTTCTAAACAGGAGGCTTTTTATGTAAGCAATTTCACCTCCTGATCTGACAACGCTTGACAAAATTTGGGGAAATAGCGGCAAAGTCCCTGAATGGCTGCTCTGCTTTTTGCATGCCGACCAAAACACACTTCCTTGAGATTAAAAAAATGCTACACTAAACACAATTTATTTAGTAAAAGCCAGCAGATTTCTGTTGTCAAGATGCAGGCGAGGCTCCGCACCTATCTTGGTTTGTAGGCAATACAAGCGTGGTGCTTCTCCACCCCAAGCTCCCCATCGAAGTGTTGTGAAAGAGAAAAGATACTCGTATTAATTTTAATTTTTTTTAATTAAAGGACCCATTTTACAGGCAGCGATAAGTCAAAGCAAACTGTAGCCGAATTCTTGTAGGAAGGGTCATGCGCGGGCGGATTTGTCCTATTAATAGGACACAGGAAGAGCCGGGAGAGCAAACGCCTGCCCCGAACACAGCGTGGGATGTTATCTGAGGTAATAGATTGGGAGCAGACACGAAATCAGTACTTTGTGGACGTTCAAACGCCTCGTTATTTCCCCTTAAATAACATTTTAGAAGACGCTCCCCCGGTTTTTCTGCTGGAAGGATGCGGGATTATTTGGAAGCATTTAAAATGGAGAGGGGAAAAAAAATTAACAAAACCTATATCCAGATGACAGCTCCCAGTGGGAAGCTAATCAACATTAAAGATAGTAAACGTTCTACTACTAAGGGCTAGTTTGCCGCAATTGGTTTTAAATCACAAACATATAAATACAGAAAATAATTCTGACACCACATCGGAGTTTACGTGGAAAAAAATTAGGGGAAAGTAACAGAGCATTCCTGAAACTGTCAGTACCTTCCTGGGAAGTTTGTTGATGCTAAAAGATTAAAAAAAAAAAAA
>VXBU01005971.1:962943-983075 GCA_013400315.1 Bombycilla garrulus
GAGTATCAAAAAGAGCATTTTAGGTAAAAAGATTATTATAGTTATTCATTTTCCCTAATTAGGAATTAATGGGTTTTGTAAAGAATTCTTTTTGCAACAGAGACTTCGCAAAACAAGATTTCAGTATTTTTGCTGGTATTGACATTCCCCTTCACAAGCGTAAAAAAAATGCAGAGTTCAGGAGGTGCTGGATTTTTGGCTGGTTGTATTTTATTTTATTAATTTATTATTTTGTGCCGAGCTTTTATTGTTGTTTGTTTGTTTCCAGTATCCACTCTGTATCCATGTTTATTACATTAGTCCATTACTAAGAATTTCCAGAAGGAAAAAAAAAAAAAATAGAAAAAGAAACCAAAACCATGGAGGCGACGAATAGGGCCTTACTGTACTTTTTTAATAAGGGAAGGACAACATTTCTATTGACTTAGGGTGGAAGGGAACGAGGCCCTGTGAGAATCACTACAGCAGCCAGGTGAGTTTTCCTCTCTCCCCAGCCTTGGAGACAACGGCGCTCACCCGCCCTGGCGGCCGCAGCATCCCGGGGCAGGGCAGCTCCGGCCCAAGCGGCACCGAGCCGCTCCCAAAACTCCTCGGGACCCCTCCTCACCGTCCAGGATCCCTTCCTGTGCACAGGGAGGGGACACAAGTGACAGGCGGCAGAGGGGCAGCTCGAGCGGCACACAGGCACCGGGAGCCAGAACCAAGCCAGGGGCTTCGCAAATATTGCCTTCCAAAGAGCAGAAAAAAGGGATTACACTGAATTATAAAGTATCTTGCAATAATCTGCTTCCATTCACCCTTCACATAAATTACTTTTCTAATAATCCATTAACTGCTTTAAGGACCGGCGTTACTTATTCACCAGTGCTCCGTGAAAGGTAATATTTATTTGAAAATTCTTGGGGTTTTCCAGTTGCTTTCCACATAACATGCACTACTCGAAGAAAGCAAGAGGGCTCTCAAACAGGAAAACGCAGGGTTAGTCCCTCATTTTGCAAGATGGATATGCCACTGGGACTCCTGGTTTCATTTTTAATACAAAGAAAATTATTTTCCTGCTCGCTAAGCACTCACTATTCCCGTGGATCTCCCTGGCGGGCGCTGGGTGCTGAAGCCTTAGGAGAACACGGGCCACCTTTTGAGAAAGGCCCAACTGTGCACCTAAACAGCTTCACTTGAAGAACCCACATTAACAAGCAATAAACCCAACCAACTTCGTTTCCATCCCAAATTCACTGTACCACGTTCAAAGGATAATGTAAACAACGTGAGCACTACAGAAACAGTGTGAGAAAGTTACAGCCAAACGGGAATTAAGAAAAAAATAAAATAAAAAAGGGCTCTCATAACCGAAAAATGCTTTTAGGAGTGACAGCCGCACTCGGGAGCAGGACTTGCAGAGTCGTGCGCTTTCTGAGGAAGCACGGCCAGCGCTGTGCCGTCCCACGGGCACCGCAGGTTCACACCGGCTGAAAATGCCGCAGCCCCGGCACTCACCCGCGGGGGATGCTCAGCCCAAGGGCCGCCGGCTGAGAACCAAAACCGCGGTGGGGAGAGCCGAGGGTGCCCCCGACTCCCAGCAGTTATTTTTATCCGCCTCCGGCCTTTCCCACCCATCAGGTATATTCCCTGCGAGGCGGGGCGATAGGAAAGCACCTTCAGAGCTCGGCCGGGCTCGCCGGGACACACGGAGCCCACCGCTGGCAGCGAGGAGCCCGCGGGAGCCGGGCAGGGCTGCGGCATCGGGCCCGCACGCTGCCCTCCCTGTCCGTAAACTAGCAACAGAAAGAGCTAATGACCCAAACCCAAAATATCGCGGAGATCGCAGTAATACAAAGAAAGAAAATTAAAAAGCGACAAAAATACACCCCCAAATATCAGCTTAGAACAGGCGGGCAGCAGCACAGCACTGCTGGCTACCGGAGACTGAGCGGCTGCTCGGCGACGCTCCAACCACGGAGGGAAGGAACCTTCTCTTTTTTTGTTGCTGTTAGTTTGGTTCTTTATTTAGTTTGTTTTTGTTTATTTGATTGTTTTTTCCCCCTGCAATGTCTCTTCTTTTTTTCCTGTATGAAGCAGCAACCCCGTTCCTGCGCACTAGGCCTTGCAGAATCTCTCAAAACAGTTTAATAAAGGGTAAACCCGGGATTGAGATATTCTGATTGGCATTTAGTTTTTATACATATAAAATACATAAAATACATATTATATATTTATATGCACATAGATATCTAACCTCCCCCCGGCCTTTTTCAATATATCGGGAAAATATCAGACTCGAGGTAATGCAAAGTCAGTAACACGAGCAGCTTTTCTCTGGCTCTGTCTGACAGGCTTTGTTTCTGTGTCTGCGTCAGACAGCGCTCAGTCTGAACCAACCGGACTAACCAGGGCGATCCCCGGGTGATCCTGAGCAGCGTGACAAGCCGCAGTGCTAAAATATGACTGTGCCACTCTCTGCAGGCACCTCGGGATTGTTTTACATGCCCGCTTATCCCTCTGCCCGGGACTGCCGGCCGCGGCGCTGCCTGCGGGAATTAAAATCCACCACCGCACCCGGGGAAAGTTTTTAATCCCAGGATTCACTTTCCTCTTCATGAACAGTAAAAAAAACCACCAAAAAACAGGTGTAGTGACAAGCTCTGATGTTAAAATCGTGACAAGGGGGCAACGCTTATTTTTTCTTTCAGTCGTTTCTAAATATTATTTAAAAAACCCCAAAAAGTAGTGTTCACGAGCAGCGATATGCAAAAATCGTGACACGGGCGCAATGCAAGTATTTTAAAACAACCGGTATGGTTGTTTAAAACCCTTCTTAAAAGGGTTAGTATGATTTCAGCATTTCAGCAACCTTGTCTTTGGAACACAATTTGGGGGCCCGGAATGCTACGTGCGCGGCTTCCCGGGAGGGGAAGGACAGATCTGGATGCCGTGGATGTTAGCATTTTGGGGAATTTTTGTTAGATCCAAGGACAGGAGCCCCAGGGGGGAGCAGGCGGTCCCTGCACACAGCACCACGCAGACAGCCTCGCCATTTTACACAGCCACTGCTCCTGCGCATTAAACGGGACAGCGGAGGACGGGCTGGGATCACAGCCACGAGTGGCACAAGCCTTGATCCGGGGCTGCGGAGGAGCCAAGGAACCCCCAGAGGGCCATGCGAGGAGACACAGCCCTGCGCCCACCTCGCCCCTTCAGCGCTGCTTCCAGAGAGCCAAAGATTTAAAAAAAACCCGGTGATAATAAGGGAGGAGAGCCGCCACCTCTTGCAGTTTGTGTTTCCAGGCACGGCCCTCCAAGCGAACACGCATGTGTCCCCCGGCGCAGGGGCGACCGAAATGAAGCTCTCTGTGGGCAGCCGGGCCCTGCCCCTCACGGCGGAGAGGGTTCTGCGCCTCGCCAGCCGGGGTCCCGCTGCCCGCCTCCCGTCCCGCGGCCTCCCGGCCGTGCCAGCCCGCTCGACCCGCAGGGAAGGGCGGGCTGAAGGCGGTGGGGGCGGTGGCTGAGAACGGCTGTCTACGGGGGGAGCCCAGAGAAAATGGAGGCAGGCGGGATCGCAGCGCTGAGTGGCTGCATGGCGGCAGCGGGACGGCCGAGGGGCGGTCCGAGCTGCGCGCTGAGGCGGGAGCGAGTGAGTTTCCCCCCCGCCCGTCTGGGTTTAACCGGGCCGGGGCAGGGACACGCCGCCCGATCCTCCCCGGGCTCCTCACGGCCGCCCTGGAGCCGTTCCAGAAGGTTCCCCGCGCGCGGGCTCTGCCAGCCCGGCATGGCGGGCGGACGGCGCCCCCTGCTGCCCTCCCGCGGCGGTCACGGCCCTCAGGGACGCTGGGACAGTTAAACACGTGAAATTCAGTCATTCTGTGGGGAAAACGTCGCCTTTAACCGCTGGCTTGGCATCCTGCAATGTATATACGCCTCCCCCCTACCCCCCCCCCCCCCCCCCCCCGCCGCACCGTCTGAGTGTATAATTTGTGTCAGGATTTTGTCATTTTTTTAAATTTAGCAGTGTAAATCGAAAGTGCAGAATTGCCAAGTAAAATGAATGTTGAGTTAAACTCAGCTGACCAGCACAATACAGTTTCTTTTCCCATTTTTTTCCCTTTAAAAGTGCTCATTTTATCACCCCTTTATGGTGATTTATGGTTTCTTTAAATGGCCCTGAATATCAGATCGCAAATACTGAAAATGTAAATCCAGCTTGTCTAATCTGGAGTTTAAAATATTCTTGTGATGTCAGAAAGTGATGGCTTATAAAATATTTTAATTTAATTAGGAAGCGCTAAGAGGATTTCGGCAAGGAAAAAAAAATAAAGGCAAGGAAGCTCAGTCTGAATTATTTATGTGCTATGAACTGTCATGATTGCTGCTGCAGCTTTTCAAGTACAAAAATGTAGGATTTGCTTGCTTTTCATTTTTAGAACCTAATTCTTTAATTATTCAGGCATGCAAATTACTGTGAACAGGGATTAATTATGCAGGTAATCAAGGTTTTATTCCAAGTTTACTTTTAAAAAGCAAAGATTGGCTGATAGTATGTACAGTGTCGCTGGCACTGGGCTTGTGCACTGAAATACTCCTTTAAGGTACGATCACAGTTTGGGGATTCATTGAAGTAAAAAGGGTAGGGATGGATTTATGTCTTCCATAAGCTAAAGGAACACAGTGCATGGCATAAATCTTGCTGTCCTGAGAGAGAGAATAATCTCCTCCCTCAGGACCAAGTGCTCATCAACCCCTTTCTTCTCACAGAATCACAGAATATTCCAAGTTGAAAGGGACCCACAAAGATCACCGAGTCCAACTCCTGGCCCTGCACAGACACCCCAACAATCCCATCCTGTTCATCCCTGGGAGCGTTGTCCAAACTCTCCAGGAGCTCTGGCAGCCTTGGGGCTGTGCCCATTCCCGGGGGAGCCTGTTCAGTGCCCACCTCCCTCTGGGGGAAGAACCTTTCCCTGATATCCAGTGTGCCCCTCCCCTGACCCAGCTCCAGCCGCTCTCTTGGGTCCTGTCCCTGGTCCCAGAGAGCAGAGATTGGAGCTGTCCCTCCATTGCCCCTTGGGAGGAAGCTGCAGACCGTGGTGAGGTCTGACCTCAGCCTCCTACAGCTAAAAAACAAGAACTCTTCCCCTCAGCAGTGTGTACAAAAAGACATTCTGCAGAGTGTGCCGTGAAGTGAGGAGGTCAGAAGATGTTTCAGATTGGAAAGAAGTGCAAGCAAGAGGAAAGGGAAAAACCCTTAATTCCACCATGTTGTCAAGCTGACTGGCCTCTGTCAGGGGTAGGACCTGGTGCCCTCTGGGGTTTGTCTCCTCCAGGGAGGTGCTGCATCCATCACACAGCATCACAGCAGTTTAGTTCACCCGTGCTCAGACTCTATCTTGGCATTGGCTATCTTGGTTTGGCTGCCAAATCCAACAGTAGCAGACCATAAGATGGAAAAACTCAACTTCTGTGCATAAACACTGTTCTGCATCATTTAATAAATGATGCTGTCAAAAGTACCATGGAATTACACCATCAGTAAGCAATGGTTATATTTCTAAATGTTTTTGCAGCTGTAATCACAGATGCTTCAAATAGCAACCCCTTATATAAAGCTGATGGGTATACTCGTATAGTTTCTAGGTATACAAGTGGCGTTGTATCTGCAGTATGGCTGATTTCAGTGAGATTATAATTTGTTATGAAAGACCTTCTCCCAGCCCTTCAGACTCATATTCCATTGTGAAGCTGAGCATAAGTCCCTGAAGATGTTGAGACTTATGGCAGGTGGGAGTGCCTGTTTCAGGGGTCTCTTACAAGCTGTCAATCACTTCAGGGCTTCTGGCTTTAAGGCATGTCATGTTAGAAAGCCAAGATTTGTGGATTGGCCTGCTTTGGATGCTGCTTAATTACGGGTCCCTTTTGATCAGTTATGGAAATAAAACCCTACCCTACACAAGGCTGTTTTGGTGTTGGAGAAAGAGGAATGTTGTGTACCTCCATCAAAAGAGCTTGATCTGTAGAAGTAAGGAGTAATGTTATCTTATTCTTTGTCCAAGGAGAATTATCTTATTTGTTGTCCAAGGAGAAGAAAATTAGGGTGGTTTTTTTTTTTTTAATACATCAGAGGAATATTTTAAAATGTTAGCACAAGAGTTAAAGGCCTGTGGAATGGGGCAGCCTGAGTCTTTTGGACGCCTCATGACTCGTTTAATCATCCTCCCTCCCTAGAACTCCCCATTCCATTGCAATTGTTTGAGGCACCTTCTGGGGAGCTGGGAAGAGTCCATACCATTAAAAAGGCTGTTTTATTTCAGACTGGCAAAAATGCACTACAGTGTCCACTTCATGCACCCACAGCAACCAACAAAACCTTTTATTTTCTCCCTGCCAAAGTCGTTTCCTCAATCATCTTTCAATAGCCACTCCTTAAAGCAGGAGAAAAAAAACTTCAAACACTAATCCCCACCAACCATGCTGGCAGGTAGCCAAAAAGAGAAATGGACCTCTCACTTTCATTGAAGTTTTACTTTTTTGACTCACTGATGAGAGTGGTAGTTGAGCATCAGCAGTGTAGTGGCTCTGATGATGTCAGAAGGAAAAGACAGGGTGGGGGATGCTGATACAGCAGGGGAAAAGTCTGCATGCTTGCTAACCAGTTACATTCACTTAGATGAATATCACAATGCAGTTAATTGCATGGAAAAGGCTACAGAATATATTTATAGCAAATATAAATTTACTCCTTGCAACTAGTGAATAGCCTTCTCAAAGAATGGAAATAATAATGCTCACACTAAGCAGTACTGGCATTAGCATTGGCATAGTGGGGTTTAGCCAGCTTGAAGGAAGACATCCTGTTATGAACAAAACATATTGTTCTGAGGATAAGTTCTGCAATCTAAGAAAAAAGTGCATAGAAAAGGAACATGCTTCAAAGAAATGATGACTATGGAATGTGCACACTTGCATGTTCCAGTGACATGTACTTAAGGAAGAAAAGGGTGGGCAGAGAGAAAGAGACAAACTCACCAAAAAAAAAAAATTTGATTCACCCCTTATTTTGTCCTCATGATGAAATGTGAACATGGAGAAAAAGCCCATGCACACAGAGAACACAATCATCAGCGCTGAGTAATGGGATTATGACTCTCGATTTCCTTCCCTGGAGCAGTAAGGTGTCACATAACATCCCTCTTTCAGGGCTGTTTGCAGGTGGTTTGCAGAAGCTCAGCACACGGCAGCCGTGGGGTTGGATGCTTCACTGTACTGACATTGATCATGGTGCAAACCCTCTGTAGGTACCGTAGTGTTGGTGGCACTGCTGGAGAAACTCCCTGCCTGGGGACAGGAGTGGGTGGGGGGATCACACATCTCCTTCTTGCCCTTACTTCAGTTTCTCAATGCATTTTTTCTTCTGCCCCAGGAGTGGGAGCCACTTCCAGCCTTGCGTGGATGGAAGAAGAAAGGGCAAGGAGCTCAATTGTATAGAGTGAACAGCAACAGATGGAAAAGTAGGGGACAAATTAATTTTCCCTTCCCTTTCTGGATATCTCTCTGGATTTAATTATCCTGGGATTTTATAGCTGTCAGCTGATGGATGTGCAGCCTACCAGTGCCTGCTGGCTAATCCACTTTGGGGCTATATTAGATTGGTTGAAAATGACTGGATTAGAATAATATTCTGCTGTAACATAAAACAATAATGGGAGAATGAGGAAGTTTACGGAAAAATTATTATTGGTGTCAATAGAAGAAACTGTGTGTCTATTTTTAAGAGGTAGATCTGAGTTTCAGTAACATTACTGCAGCAATAGAGAGAGTTGGGCTTGTTCATACGACACTGAGAATTATATAAAAGAAAAAAAAAAGACAGAAAAATGAGAAGAATAAATAGAGTATATGGTCTTGTGGTTTGGTAGGAAACCAAAGATAGGATATTAAATTATGTGTGGTCAGTAGCATCTTGTAAACCCATATGCAGGACATAAAGAGCAGTAAAACAATAACAATTGCAAGAAGAGAAATGGAAAGTAGTAAATCTGTCAAAAGAAATACAAGTGAGCTCCTTTCAATAAGTCCTTGAGGTTTATATAGGTGAAGATATGTCTTAAGCCGTGAGAATTCTTACTGTATGTGAAGATTTTTATTTAATGATTCAAGCTCAAACAACCCACCATCAAAACCCAGAATGGTGCATAAACCTGGGTGTGTTTGACACTGTGTGTCCAGTTCCTTGGTCTTACTTGTGAATAAAGGTTTCTCTTAAAACACTGATTTGGAATGGAGTAAATGAGAGATTCTCTGCATAGGTTAAGGTCTAAGAAAGCTTGTTTTTATATCTATGTTTTTTTTACTTTTCTGTGCTTAGAGCAACAAACACACAGTGGATCTTTTAGCAGAAGTGTGAAAATTGTTTCTGCACCAAGGCTGTGGTTTTATCATCCTGAATTGTTTCCTTCAAGGTACGTCTATATGCCAGTATGACCATTATCTTGTGATACTTGAGTATCAAGTATTGTTTGAATTGAGTATCGTGCATTTTCTCTAAGTAATTGAGAAAGAAAAGTATTTTTTCATGCAAACTGTTTGCAAACTGAGGAATAGAATAGAATAGAATAGAATAGAATAGAATAGAATAGAATAGAATAGAATAGAATAGAATATTTTCAGTTGGAAAGGAGCCCCAAGAATCACTTGGTTTAACTACCTGACCACTTCAGTGCTGGTCAAAAATTAAAACATGTTATCATTGTCCAAATTCATCTTAAGGTCTGACTTTGATCATTGATCACCTCTCTAGGAAGGGTTTTCCAGTGTCTTTGGAAACTTCGATGCTTTTAGGAATGATAGGTAAATCATTATTTTAGTATTTTAAGGGAGTAGAAGTAGCCACAGAAATCCTTGTACTTCCAAAAAGCTCTTTGAACAAACCAAGAGTGATTCAGGGAGTGTCAGGAGATCTCATGAAATACATGTGGTGACTTTAACAAGGTAATTCTGATCTCCTGACTGTTTTCTCCCCCTGGGAGGATTTTTTAAAAAAAATTATATAATAATTATATAATAATTAAATCAATTAAATAATTTGTCAAATTTTAGTAATTGATGCAGTCTCTGGCGTTCACAGATGCTTTGCATAGAAATGCCTTCATTACAAATTGTGCTAAAGTGACCAGTACTCTGCCCTTTATGTAGAAAAGTGTTAACAATTTGCTCAGTAATAACATCAAAACATCGATGTTGCTTTTTAAAAGCCATGAATGCAAAGGTCTAGGTCACAGGTTTGGCGTTTCCCATTTGGCAAAACTAGCTCCAACATCCAAAGACTGTGGAATATTTATATCCTTTGTCTTCTTATCACTTCTGTCATATCAGCCAAATCTCCTGCCACCTGCTTAGCTTTCCCCTCAGTACTGATATCCCTGCTGTCTTTTCTAGGAGTGATTGTGATGGTAAAGCCTGTAGGGAAGGAGCTGTCAGGAAATCCCCATCTCCTGCTGAGGCAGGAGGCACCGTGGTGGAAGTGACTCGCAGTCGTTCAGCAGAGCAGTGATTCAGTGCAGACTAGCACTTAGGCATGTCAAATTCAGCACCCTCTGGTTTCCTGAAGTCATGACAAACCACAGGAGCAATGATGAGCTGAAGTCATCTGTGACAAAGAATCAAAAGGTAGAAAGGCACCCACTTGCCAGTTGTTTGATTTCTATGGTTGTATTATTTTACTGCTTTATCAGCAGTGTGACTTGGCAGACTAACAATTAATACACTTAAAATGACTGAGCTGGAGCTGAAATGTGTTGGTCTGTCAGCATCTAAAAGGAAGACCATCAGAAAAGCCAGTCTGAAGGAGAGGTAGCATTCTAATTTCAAAAAGGGAACTTTAGCCATGGAAACTGTAAAAGAAACAGCATCTTGTGGGTTCTAGAAACACTATATTTTCTGCCAGATTACACTCTTGAACCCAGATTTAATTGTCATATTCAAAATATAGTTGTTGATTTGCAACAAATTCTTAGAAATACAACAAAATGCTGTATTTTCTGTATATTTTTAACATGGTGATTCATTTCATCAAAGTGCTGGATTTTGTTTGGTTCCAGAATCTTTCTTTCCTTTACTCCTATTTCAGTTAACTCTTATTTCCTTCAGTCCTCTTCTCTTTCCTCTATCTGCTGATTCTCTTCTGCACACCATTTTTGTCTTATAGCACTGTTCTTCAGTTTCTACCTTACATTTTCTATTCTCTTGCAGATTCTGCTTTTTTGGTAAATATGTAAGTAGAACTAATAGCCACCCTTAACACCCTCTAAATATTTATTGTCCTAAATTAGTTTCTTCCAAGACATATACTTGTGCTACTTACAGAAAACAGACTGCTCTGTGTTATGACAGGAAGAAAATTCACATTTTTTAACAGGGCAAGCTTTACAGGAGCTGACACAGTGCAGTTCTAAAAAAAAGACTGACAAGTTCTGATTGTCACATTACAAAGAAAAAGTGCCCATACAGCAATATAGTAATCAGAAGGAAACTTCTAGGAAATTGATTTTCTTCCTAACTGCCAAAAGTAAGGGACACCTACAGCTGTCAGCCAAAAGAGGGGTTTTTCTCCCTACGTTTATGCCTCATGATTGTGGAAGATGCTGTCCATGAGCCATTGCTTTTAGGATCAACCCAAGTTATGACTTTTTAAAAGAAGAAAAAATGTAGTGAAAAGATATGATAAAAAGACAGTTAGCCTGTGTTTAAGAGGCTGTGTTTAATGAAGGCAATAAATAGGTTCTCACTTTATGGCTCACGGGGGCTCAGTGGACAATTCATAACAATCAACTGCAGTTTGGAAGGTCCCAAACAGCAAAGGGCAAAATACTCCATTAGCTCTAGCATGCACACAAACAAGTCCATAATGATTCTGTGAATAAAGCTTTTGGTCACTTCAGAGGGAATAATTTACTCAGTATAAAATAATTTGTTCAGAATAAATTTCCCCTGCATCCAGAGCCACCAAGGACACAATGTGAGGAGCATTCCCCAGAGCAATACTGGGTGTTGGAGCTATGCTCTGGGTTTGCAAGGATGTTGGGGACTGATCATTACACTCAGTAATCAGAAATTCTGTGTGGTTACATGGCCCACATTCACCGTTCTGCAGGAAGTTCTTTCGACAAGGCAAGAGACAGAACATCTAGATGCTTAAAAGTGCAGTTTATTATTTTCTACATGGAGCAAAAAGTGTGAGGTCTTTTACAGGTGTTGAAAGCATGGCTAGAAGTCACAGGACTCTAGCTTGCATTGTCCTTTAAATCCTTATTAACCAATAGAATACTGACAATTACGATGTTTACATTATTAAACCAATAATAAGAAATTTCATCTAAGCAATAACGTGACCTTTTCTAACCAATCTTGTTCTGCTACTCAAATCTATTCTACAGACTTCTTGTTACCTTTGTAACTACTTCTATTCTCTCTATCTAGCCAACATGTCTCTATTTTGACTACAAATCTACATTCTTGCTTCTAGCACCTGAGCTTGGGAGTTTCTCTCAGGGCCTTAGATCAAACCTTGTATTTAATTCTAAGTTTTGGCCTGCAGGCCCAGTGTTCTGAAAACTGATTTTTGGATCCCAACAATTCTGCATTCACTTATGCGAAGGTCACAAAGCTAGGCTTCAATTTGCTAACCCTCATAGGAACTTGTAGCAAAAAGTCATTGTCTGCACCCAAAGAATGAAAGAATTTAATTAATGCCCTGGGGTGAAGCATGTTCATCCTACATGAGCTGTTTGTACTTCTGCAAAGATTCTTCAATTCTCCACTTTCCTGAAAGCACAGGTAGGAGTGTGCACAAGCACAGTGGCACCTATTAATAGTTCCTCCCTTCTTTTAAAAAAGCAGAAAAATACATTTATTCTAGAAATTACAGAGAGCTAAAGACTTGCTATGGCAGGGCCATGGTAGAAGACACTAAATATCTGGTCTCTGCTGTGTGCTTGACCTGTTTTGCTGTCAGGGGTGGTAGGTGTGGCAGGAGCCAGCCCAGTGTCTCACAGGGTTGCTTTGCTGTGCTTCCTTAGGTGACTGTCCACACACTGGCAGCTTGCAGGGAGATACTGGGTGGAGGGAGAGGCAGACACTGTGGTGGCCACAGGATGATTTCAGATAAACGTAGGATGGTAGAATAGCTTGGATTGGAAGGGACTTTTAAAGGTAACCTAGCCCAAGCCCCAGAGCAGGAGTGCAGGTCTCATGCCAGAATGGCTTAATGGGGAATCTCCTGCCTTTAGGGCCCTTGCTCAGGAAGCCTGTGCTGGGTTTGAAAAGAATTTTTTAATGATTTTTATAATGTATGTAAGGCATGTTAGGGCTGCATCCAAACAACCTTCAGCTCCAAAGGAGGTGACGAAAGAGTAGAGCCTGTCAACACCATGTAAGATTAAACCCTGGTCTCTGCAGATATCTTGTAATGAGTTTAGGCACACACTGGAGTCAAGCAAAGAGTTAAATCTGTAAAGTGAAGTATGCACTTTTAGACAACTCATAAATTGCTTGTAACTGCACAAAATACCGCAGGGTGCGTGTGAGCACCCCCACATGGAGCTGAATTGCAGCCAGATAAAATATCCTGCAGCTTTTGCTGATAATCCTGATGAAAGAGAGGCTTATTGTAATAGAAAGAAAATGTAGGAAAGATCTGTAGATAAGTGACCATTCTAAGTCAGTGACCTGGGGGAGGACATGATGCAAACAGCATTATTTGATGAATCATTAAAAGCTGTAAAAGGAAGAGTGGCAAAGCTTTATAGATCATTTCCAAAGTCTGGCCATTACATATATATAAGCTAATATATCTGATTCTGCTTTGTCACAGAACTGCAGCATGACAACACAGCTGGGTTAGTCAAACCCTGATGCACAGAGGCAGTGATTGAAATATTAATGTAAAAGAGACAAATGCTCTGCAAAACAGATGAGGGATGAATGGAGAGTAAACTTGGTTGGCCACATCCTTATAAAACTACTCACTAGGGGTCATCTTAGCCTGAAAACCTCTTTAATGGGGCATTTATTTTAGATTTAAGACACTAGAAATATTTCTAACTCCTAAGAAGTAGCCTAATGAGTGGTCGTTTATTTCAGTACTGACTTTACTGTAGCTGTAAATAAATTGCAGGGTCTCCCAGGTAAGAGCAGTAGATGGTTTTAAATGATGGAAAAGACAGCAAGCTAAACAAACCAATGTTCTCATGTTTAGGTTGGCAACATTAATATCATCAATCCTGTGCTTTTAAAAGTAATGTCTGGACTCTCCCTCCCCCCACTTCCATTTTTAGATTTACTTAAAAATCAGGATAATTTAAAATATTGCAATTCTAGATATGCTTGTTTTTCTTAGAAGGCCATCGTTTCTGTGAGCAAGGGAAAAAAAATCACATTTAGGAGTTTTTCTTGGCATCTCACATGTATGGAACAAAATAATCCAGAGGTTCTTGTTTGTCATTTAAAAACATCAAGCATTGGAAGGCATGTGATTAGCTTTTGAAATCTAGAAATAATGTACTGTTAAATGTGCATAAATACAGATCATCAGAGTAATTTTTAAAAATAACCGTGCACAAAATTGAGAGGTGATATTTTTATTCCAAACAGGAGGGTTCATATTCACACAGATTAATCTCAAAATAGTAAGCAGTATACAATAAGACAAATTAATAATTTCAATATGAATAAAGCCTGTAAAGTCCTGTATTTTTATGAGGAGGTGGTTATCAAGTCTGTTAATGAGTTATTCTTAGGAGAAAAAATGAATGTTTAAAGGCTCAATTACAAGACAACCAATATGACCTAAACAGTGGTCTGCTATTATGGAGTTTCTTACTGCTTGCTGAAATAAGTTGAATATTTTCTTGATATGAGAGGGAAAAAAATACACTCTTAAATCTGCACTATTTGCCTTTCGGGATGTTTCCCTGACAGGAGACTGCAGCAGGTAGCAAGACACAATTAGGCACTTTGACTCTAGACCTGAGATTTCTCGGAAGTATAGTTTAGAAATCAGAAAGAAAAAAAAAAAAAAAAACCAAACCAAAACAACACCACCAACAACAAAACAAACCCAAAACCCCCAGGTTTTTTCTCTTTTATAGATGGTTATTTGTAATTAGTGAAATGACAAGGTCTTTGGTTTTGCAATTAATGAAGCTACAAGATTTTGTATTTGTAGTTAGTGAAAATGCACGGGTTTTGTGTGGTTACATGCAGTGATGCTGTTCTGGCCTGGGGGCAATCCCAGAGGCATGTATTTCTTCTGATGACAGAAATGCATTTAAGCACTTGTCTGAGAGATTATGAGCAATACCTTTGAAAGCAGCAAGATGAATTGCTAAAGGAGGTTCACATGACTAAGCTGTATCACCAGTGATGTAATCACAAATGAAAAAAGAGCTAAGCTCATCCATGTTGTGGTCAAGCCGGTGAGAAGTGAGTAATCTCCACACTGCTCAAATTAGAAATAAGCAGGTTTTCCCTCAGTGTGTGGCAATGAAGCCAGAACATGGATGGATGAAGATGAGGCAGGGGAAGTGCAAACCTCATGATGCCTTAGAGCTCCAAATGTTGATGTCTGGCTCCATTGGAAGAGAGAACCATTGTCACATTTCATTTGTCAACTTCTGCTCTTCCCCCCTGTATTTCTCTTGCTTATTCTTACTCAGGCACCCTATCTTCTTACAATGAAAAGTACATCTCTGGAGGGTTACCTGAGGAAGGAATCCTGCAACCCTAGACTCACAATCTCTCTACATACCATAGGGATAACACCAATATCTGGTAAGGGGACAGCTGCTGTGGTGAAAAACCTGCAGCAGGACCTGACTTTTTTCTTTGGCAGTTAAAGGATAGGAAGGTTTCTGCCCTAATTCTGCTGAGAAGCAATCTTCCGTTGATAGAATCATTGAGAGGAGTGCCATGCTCCCTATCTACAAGCTCATCCCCAAATTTGGCACTGTGGCCACTTTGGCCTTACCCTGGGATGCTGCCCTGGTGACAAACACTCTGTAGGTCTCACTGTGTCTGAGCCAAGGGGAATATATTGCTTACCTCTATGAGATTTCAAGGTTTCTCACTGTGATGCAAACTGTAATTCTTAGTTGTGTTTGAAATCTACAGTGATGTAATTTCACTGGGACAGAACGTCAGGCCAAAACCACAGAAGAAGTAGAGCTTTACTCTTCTCAGGCTGTTTTCCAATGCTTATTGGTTTGCAACTCAGAAGCTAAAAAGCATTTTGCACTAGATGAAGTAAGGTTACAATAAAGATCAGTTAGGAAGAAAAACTTAACAGTGTGCAGCTTCCCTAGTAATATTTACAAAAATAGGCAGGCAAAACAAAATTAGTATATCACATAAAACCATTCAGTCCCTTATATTTGGAAAGATGATTTTAAAGGTTAAATGTAATCTAAACCAACTATGGTATCTTTTGTAGTCATCTTTCAAAACCATAGATAACTAAAAATGTGCTTTCCCATCTAAACATGTCTGTTAATATAATAAGAAAGTAGGAATGAGCATGTAAATCACAGCAAAAATTACTTCTGAGTCCTGATTTTTCCTTTTGTTGCATCATATGTAGTTGTAGGGCCTAGAGACTTGCTGATTATAGATTAAATTACTAGTGTAAAATTATTTTATCTTGATTCCATTAGAAATCTTGCTAAACTCAATATTTAGTTTACATTCATTTGGTATAAGGCTTCTTTAGTAGGGATGCCTTAGGCAATCATGGACTTGGGTTCAATGATGACGTCTCATTGTATTATCTGAAGCTTGGAATAAAAGTTGTTCACAGAACTTTAGAGTCTACAGTCTCAACCTAAGTCTCTGAATTTCTGCACTGATTAGAAATGTGGAAAGGCTCCTTTCATTAGACATTTGCTTCATGAGGACCAGGGAGAATGCTTGTTTCTGCAAGAGAGGGTGAAAAGGCTTCATGAAATACAGCCTAGAGACAACTGCTCTGGGTGTTCTCTAAACTCCTGGATGCAAACTCCTTCTCCTCTGGTCAAGTTAGATGCTTTCTGAAACACTTTGAGAAGAAGTCATGGAGCATCTCACCATGCTGTCTGAAGGTGAAAGGAATTTTCACAGCCCAGTGGTTGGAAGCAGATCACAGAATCATGTCTAAAAGGCACCTGGATGTTTGTAGCCTGTGGTAGGATCCTGTACTACTAAATTTCTGTAGATGATTATTTAACCTGATCTTAAATCTTGGCAATATTTCCCATTTAACCAATTTTGTCTAAATGCTGTTCAAGTCTATTTGTCATGAGCACAACAATTCCTTGCTGTCTTTGCAATGTGTTTTTGCACGTTTGAAGACTATTGCACTCTCCCTGCTCAGTTTGTGTTTCTGTAAGATAAAGCAACACAACCTTTCCTCATGGATCATGTATTTCATTGTTGCAGTGGATCATCACTGAGGTTGTGGGTTCAATCCCTGCATGGGCCATTTACTTAAGAGCTGGACTTGATGATCCTTGTGGGTCCCTTCCAACTAAGAATATTCTGTGCATCTTCCTGTTGTTCACCTCTGGGTCATCTCTAGCTGATCTATGTACTTATTGAAATTCACTGCCCAGAAGACAATTTCATACATGGGTCTGGACTTCCTACTGCTGCAGAGTAACAGAACACGTTATATGTTCATTCCCATACAACATGCCCGTTTACTCATGGTATTTCTCTTTTTCTTTTACAACCATATGTTATTGCTGGCTCACATTCCTTTTTAACTGCTCCATATTCTTCTGCAGAAATTTTTTTAAGTAATATTGTCAATGAAATAAGAAATCGGTTAATGAAGAACAGAAGAAAGAGTCTAAAATCATATTAACGCCATGCAACAAAGCTAGTAAAGCTTCAGTTATCAAGAGAGGAGTTTGTGAGAAACTCTGTAAATTCCATTTCATGCTGCTATAGAGGCATGTGTACTGTACCCCTGCTTGAACAGTGACTCAGCTTGGATGAGACGAGTAAACAGAAATTTTCAAACCAGCATTTACCTGTAGATATGAAACACCTGAAGCAACTGGGCATGAACAACTCTGTTTCTTATTAAACTAATTACATGTCTGCTAAACTGGTGGGAGCTTCACAGGCTTGGGAATTACAGAAAGACTGATTGCTTGAGAAAGTGGAACATATTCCAGGTAGTGAGATGTAAAAGGGAGCAAAGAAAAAGAGGGAGAGAAAGCGGGAAGGAACTGAGATGAAAGGCAGTGGTGATCAAAGGTGTGACCAGATGCTGTTTTGCATTCTACTAAGTGAGGGAAGAGCTAAGAGAGCAGTGGACAGACCATTACTCTGTAAGACCAGATTCAGGCCTTGACTGGTGCAGGTTTTACTGCCATTAAGTGGTGCTGTGCAGGACGCCATGCCAGATGCACGTGCCAAGAGCATAATCTCTTACCAGATGAGTTTGGTGCCCTTCTGCTGAATCAAAGCTCAAAGATCAGATGATTGAGAACACATGTCAGCATCAGAAGCTCACTGAAGGGAATCCCGAGTCTGAAAAAACGCTGGCATCAGAGAGGTCTCAGAAAGAAGGGACATCTCAGAGCAAGGAAGCAGGTAGGTAAATGAGATAGTGTGAATTAAGGAAAGACTTCATGTGTGAAGGCATGGTAGCACATGTACAAAATATTAAAGATTAGTCATATATGCATACACTTAATGTGTACATTTGTTAAGAACATGCCTAAACCACATATAAGAGCCTGATCAGATGCAAGATACCTATCTTTGTGTGCTTATTTTTAAAATCTTTCTTCTTTTAGTTCTTTCCTCTCTTTTTTTAACCCGATATACTCTGGGTTTTTCCCCTAAGGAATGTTTTTGTGCAATTATTTTCGCAGTGATATGTGGGGCCTTCATCTACAACTGCATGGAGCAACAGTGCCAGAGAGTGGCTGGCTGGGATAAATGCAGCTGGATTTGCCTTGTAGTTAAGCTTTTGGGACTTAAAGCAAGCACGCACAGAATCACAGAATATGCTGAGCTGGAAGGGAGCCACAAGGATCAGTGAAATCCAGCTCCTGGTCCAGTGGTTGATCTGCACAGTACAGAAAGAAGAGAAAGGTATGTAAAGTGGCCTGTCACAGAGTAATTATCTCTGTTGTCTGCATTCCCTAGAAATTTCACGGGGTTTACTCTGAGTTTGAACACTATTCTTGGAAAAATGCTAGGGAAGATGGTGTGAGCTGTGATCAACAGCAACAGCTGTGACCAACCTTTGGTCCTGCTTGCTCACACTTCCATTTACAGAGCTTTACAGGCTGCAGACTGTTCCCATACTGTGGGGATTGCTCCTCCTGCATGAGCAGAGTTCCCTGTTCCTTAAACCCCATAAGCCCAGGTCATTCAAACAGCACTGTGTCCCTTGTGGCACATCCTGGAATAAATGGGACCCGTGCCTGGGCCAGTGACTCTCATTCCCATCATCTTCATTTTTTAAAGAGATGCACACCTAAGTTGCTCTGCACCCCATAGTTCCCTCCTGTTGACTGAGCTTCCGGATTCACAGCCTGACCAGTGACTTCTGAAGGTCACTTGGATTCTCCTCCCTAGGTGAAGGAAAAGGCTCTCCATTTGCAGTGGGGGTAAGTGCGTTTGTGATGGATTGGGATAGCTGAACCTCAACAGGGATTTGAAATATGTTACCACAGGAGCCACTTTATCAAAAGGCTCTGGGGAGGTGTGGGGACCAGCAGCAGTTTGTGTAGCGACCTTTCCTTTGGCAGGTTTTGGAGGTGTGAATGCTGAGCTTTGTCAGCAGGTCAGTGGTAAGAAAGTGAAATACTGAATTTTTAATTGACTATATCCCCTGCTATGCCAATTGCTTTGGATGAGTAATAAATAAGAATTGTGTACTAGAAGACCATTAAGCAAATGGTTTCAACACACATCTACCAATTATTTTGTATTTAGGAATAGTACCTTGCATCCAGAAAGTCTTTTAACATTATTAAGGTGATATTTGTTTAAAGTAATTTGACGAGCTTTATATATTTTGCTTATAAAGTGATCCGATGAATCTCTGAATACTAATGTGAGAAATAAGCATTTTAACTACAGAGTTTTTTCTTAAATCACAGAATTATTAAGCTTCATTAAATCTTCTTATCCTCAGCCTAAATTTTTAGTAATAGTCAAACTAATATTTGAAGGTAAGAAAAGATATAATTTTCCCCCAGTGCAAGATCTTCAAATCAATAAGCTGAGGATAACAGTGGAATAAGGGTCAAAATACAGAAAATTTTTGCCCTCTAAGCGATCTAGTCTAGTTTCCGTTGTTGAAACTTATTGCGTTTGCATGAAGAATACTCACCGTTTTGCAGAAGTGAGTGGGATGTGCTAGCCTGACAGTCACTGAGGAGACAGGAGACAATGTGAGCTCTATTTATTCCCACTTCCATGGGGATTGTGAGAAAACAGGCAGGAGGGGTCTGTAGAGGAGACCTGTAGCAACAAATAGTTGTGATGCGGAGCCCCTCGCTCCCCCCTATCTCCCGGGCCGGCGAATGCCCCGTTGCTGCACCTGGCCGCACAGGAGGGGGAGGCAGCCCGCGCCTCCGCGCCGGTTCCGGACCCCGCCCGGGTTTGTGCGGGGACAAAGGGAGATCGCGCAGGGGCAGCTCCCGGGTGCTGTAGCCTGGGGGCCGCTCTGCACCTCCCGTCAGCGCCGGGGCTCCTGAGCGCATCCCGGCCCGACAGGACGGGGCCGCCCCGCAGGCTCCGCTCCCCGAGCCCGCAGCAACCCCGGCCCGGCCCGGCACAGCGCCGCGGGGTGGCGCTGTGACCCCGCGGGACCGCCCGGGGCCGGGACAGCGCTCCGGACAGAGACCGGGGCACGGCTCATCCCCGGGGCACGGCTCATCCCCGGGGCACTGCTCATCCCCGGGGCACGGCTCATCCCCGGGGCACGGGGCACGGCTCATCCCCGGGCCAGCGCTCCGGACAGAGAGCCGGGGCACGGCTCATCCCCGGGGCACAGGGCACTGCTCATCCCCGGGGCATGGCTCATCCCCGGGACAAGGGGCACGGCTCATCCCCGGGGCATCGCTCCGGACAGAGAGCCGGGGCAC
>VXBU01005971.1:993306-1157508 GCA_013400315.1 Bombycilla garrulus
CGGCGGTGCTGGCGCTGCCGGTCGGACCCCGCCGGGGGAAGGGACGCACCGCCAGGTAACTCCCGGGGCTGCCCCGCCGGCGAGGCCGGGGCCCGGCGTGCCCGCAGCGGGGGCGGCGCACCTGGGAGGGCGGCGGGGCAACGGGACGCGGAGCNTGAGAGTCGGTGGGTGGGACTGCGAGGAATTTCGGTCTCTTTTTTTAATATCTATAACTGTATCTATCGTTGCGGTGGATAAGGAGCGGCCGGGCTTAGTCCGCGAGGGCTGCGGAGAGAGCGCCCGCCGCCGCTCTCCTGCGGGTCCCCCGGCGGCTCTCTGTGCTCGCCGGCCGCCGCCTTTGGGTGGCGGGGGTGGTGGGCCGGGGTCCCCGCACCGGCCTGAGGGGAGCCGGGCCCGTCCGGGACCGCAGCCGGGGTCCGGAGGGGCTGCCGGGGAGCTGTCAAGGACTTCTGTTCTCCCGCGCTCCGGAGGAGAGCTGACCGCGCCGCGGGGCAGCCGTGCGGAGAGGAGGGCGCTGGGGCGGCAGGTACCCTGCGGAGGGAGCCGCTCTGAAATCGGGAAGCCTTCTCCCTCCCCCGAGCGTCCCCCAGCCCCGGGGCGAGAGTCTCCGTGCCGGAACGCGGGGATGTGGCCCGGGGGAGCGCTGGGGCTGCGGCAGAGGGGTCACCCCTGTCGGTGATGGGGAACCCCGCCACGGCATCCCCGGCCCCGCGTTTATCTCGGCTGCCGGGGCCGGACGGATTTCCCTGGTCTCCCACCCCCATGCCGACCTCAGTGTTTTGAGCCCCGACGGATGCGAATTTGAGGTCCTACCCCTGAGCTGTACGTGGATCTATATATATTTGGGGTTTTTTCTCCGTGTGCGCGCACATGCACGTAAACATGCACGTGTGCGTGTGTTCCTGTGTGTGTGTGTCCGTCTGTTTTCTGTGGGCTGTGGAAAAAGCATATCCCACTGCTATGGGAGAAAAGTGGGAATAAACACACCCATAAAAAGAAACTAAAAGCCTATTTCAACATTCTTAATTCTTAATGAAACGCACATGTCTTGGCCACCGATTTTTAAAAGCGCTTAGATTTATGGAAGCACGTTAGATTAATTCAGCCAGAGCTGCCTGTTTCTGTTCACAGGAGGGATATGTCTGCTGCGTAGGTGACCGATAGCTTGTAAAAAAGCTTGCCGTGCTATCTTTGGTTGGTTGGGGTTTTTTTTGTGGTTATTTTTTCTTTTTTATACAGGAGGAAGGAGTCGTAATAAATAAATAAATACACCCTTTTAATATAAGCGTAGCCATATTTTTCTCAAAACCGTAGGAAATTACTATCCTACAAAGTTTTCCTTCTATAAATAGTTCAAATCTTAAAACAAAAGTTTGCAACCGCACACCAGATGCTGGGATGCTGGCGGTTTCCCTTGCTGTGTGACATAATTATAAGGTCCGAAAGCAAAAGCTATAGAAGTATAATAATAATACTAAGGCGACTGCTGAGGGGAAATACAAGGGAAGCAATGCCTGCTTTATTTAAAGCCAACTGCTTGGGGATCTTTTGAGCGCTGCCCCGCGACAATGAGAAGTTGTGGCGGATAAATAATGCTCTCTCGCCTTTCCCCGGGCCGTCCCCAGTTCATCCCCTCCGCGGCAGGTCACTCGGAGCTGGACCCGCGGAGCCGGAGCCGCGGTGGCTATTGCAGCCCAGCAGAGCAGAAGCGAAAGGGATCAGGAGGTGAAACCCAACAAAGCGGAGCCCCAAAGCGACGCGCACCTCCCTCCATCCATCACTCCGGAGGGACGGGGCCGGCGGTTTTCCCGGGGAGAAAGCAGCGGGCGCGGGGCCGCCGGGGACGGGGTGCCCGGGATCCGACCCTCCCCGCTTCTCCTCCGTGCCCCCCGGCCGCAGCCCCCGCGAGCCACGCTTGCTCCATCCCCGCTGTGTGCCCCCATCCCTCCCAGAGAGCGGGAGAGCCGGGCGGGCTGCGGGGCTTCGCCTCTCCCTCCGTAGGGAGCGGAAAGAAAGAGGAGAAAGAGGAGTTATTTCAGTGCTTAATGGAGAGTAGCCTACTGAACTTGTGGTGTTTGTCTGGTGGGTAAATATACTCCTCTGGCTTACTAATGGTAGCTTTTGAAGATTAAAGCATGGTAGAGCCTGTTGGAGCATTATCTGCTGGTGTCTGTTTCTGCTACCCTCGCTCTGCTCTCCAGAGGGGAGGATGCTTCCCAAGCTGCTATTTAGTGAGCTCTCAGGGACTGTCAAGGGTTATGTTCATTTTCCCCGAGATCTCTATCATCTGTTGGCTGTGGGAACGACTCCTTGGCTTCTGCATTGCTGCTGCTTCAGGGACAGAGGGGGCGAGTTTCAGCGGGCAAGCAAATGGAGTGCGGGGTGTCCGTGCTCAGTCTCTCTCGGTGTGGGAAATGCAGGCTGGGGAAGATGGGATGCTGCCCTGATATTGTGAGAGAAAATCTGTCAAGCAAAAATCCCATTGTGATGAAATGGAGGGTTCAGAATGGAAAAGGCAATGGTGAAATGAAATGAAATGGAATGAAATGAAATGAAATGAAATGAAATGAAATGGGCACCACACTTCAATGTTTTTTTGTGCAATAGCTGGGAAGAAAGTTAAATTATAGTCAACTACGTCTGAAATTAATTTAAAAACTGACTCCTTTATAAAACTGATTTCTATATTGCAAGGGTGCTATCTGATAAAGTCATCATCTTCAGTGTGCTTGCCTGGTAACCTTTGGCCTGCTGAGACACTGTGAACATTTTTACAATGAGAAGAAATTAGTGTCTGACTCTGAAAAAGAAACTGACTGTGGCTCCAATAGCTGATGCATTTAAATGCTGGACGTATTTTGGTAATCCAATTAAATATTTCAACTATAAAGCTGCCATTAAATAATGTAGTAATTAGTATAAATGTCTAAACGCCAGGACTGTGCAGAACACTGTCACTGTTTGTTGCAGTGCTTGTGGGAGTGTGCATCTTTCTGTACACATGCACATATTTAGCTGCTTCTAAAGGAGATGTTGCTCACTGGCTTTCCATTGGTACATCCCTTTCACTGTTCATCTTATTTAGGGCTGCATTCAGCAACATGAGAGTTGGTTCTGAAGAAGTTTATTTGGAGATTGTCTGCTGGCACACAGATACAGTTAATTCAGTTATTTGCTATAAAGTGATTTGGAATAACTCTTAAGAGTGTGTGTTTATGTAGTAATAGCAGCACAAATCTTCAAAGCAGATACATTTTCTAGCACCATAACACAGCAAATAATTTATATTGGTGAGTAGGTATCCCTGCTTGGTTAGGAAATGTAGAGGAAGAAAAATCCTCATCATGTTTTGCATCTGTTCTGCTGGTGTTTCCACATCCTTACAGTTCTGTATCCTTAACAACAGGGCTTCTCAACACTTGTGGAAAGCAGATTAGAAAGAGTGCAGATTGTTCATATACCTACAGGAAAGTGGCCATACGTAATCCCTAAAGATTAAGACTGCTGGAGAGATCCCTGGGGTTTGCTTCTTAATCCATCAGTGCTGCAGGGAGCTGCACAGGCAGAGAACAGCCCGGCTGCTCTGTGAGGCAGAGCCTTCAAGGGGACAGCGGGCACAGCTTCTCCAGCAGTGCCAAGCAGCCTGACTGAGGCTCCCATTTGAGCTGGTGCAGGCAGAGTTACACAGGCTGGCCCACTCTTCCCATCCTGGCCAGATCAGGGCAGGATCAGCCTCTGTGATTAAGCTGGCTATTACGGAATGGGATTGTCTCTGGCTCAGTCACTGAGCCGCAGTGTAAATCCATAATTTCCCTGTTTTTGCACCTTGCTCGTTTTATGACTGAGACTTTAGGGCAAGCTTGCTCTCTCAGCCTCTACTTATGCAGTGTACAATGCCCAAGGACAGCTCTGTCGAAATCCTTAGGTTCTCCTTTTATGTGGCACTGTAATCATGATTCCATGTAAGAGGATTTGTAATAGGACTTCCTTCCACTTTACTACCCATCAAAGATGTGTTCACTTATTGACAGAGCAGGTGAATCTTCAAAGAGTATCAGGTATTTTCAGGCTTATCCAAAGCTAATGCTTTTGCTCAGCAGAAAAGAGAAAGATAAAAGATATTTTTATGCTGGACTGCCGTAAGCTTGGCTTAACCGCCTGACACGGGATATTTCCATGTATTGAAGCAGCTGCACAAAGATGGAAGAATGATTGTGATAAGATTTCTTGGTAGCTATAGAAGCTAAAGTCCAGAATTTCACTGTGAGACCCAGAATAAAATTCCCTGGTCTAAAACCAGAGAGCTCGGGTAAATCTGTGACTGGCCACTCCTCTCTCTGCGAAGAATCAAGCCCTTGAGTCCTGAATATCCTTGAATCCAAATGCATTTGGATGGAGGCAGCTCTCTCAGTCCTTTGCAACAATCAGGTTCCAGGAATTAGATTAGCACACCTTGAAATTGAAAAAAAAAAAATTACTTTAGAAATTATAAGGAAGGGTGGCAGCATTCAGAATGGGCAGGATGACAGCATGGGATTACTACATGTGTTGTATTACTAACATAAAGTAAAAAGTGGGTATAAAGCAATATGAAATATTCAGATGAACAGGTCAGGATGAATACAGATGTGTTTGCATATTACACACCCAACAAGGCTAATCCCTCAGAAGAGAGTCTTTCAAAGAACGTGTTAAAGAGCTAAACAAAATGACTTGCAATTATACAGTTAGACTGACAAACACCGTTTTTGCAATGGGAAAACCACCCTGTGTACCTGGCAATGTGGTGTGCTGAGGGTAGAATGGTGTCATCAGCTTTGTCGGTGCACGGGACTGTGTAATTGGGGCTGAAATGCAGTCAGAGAGCCTCCTGACCCCAAAATAGAGTTTAACCCTCTAGTCCTCCCAAGTTACCCCAAGCAACAAAAAACCTAGGGCCAGCTGTAGATCAAAGGAGTTCTACAGATGTGCTGACACCATGAGTTACAGAACTGGTTAATGTTGCAAGCCCAATTTCTTCATCCCACAACTTTTGCAAGTTGTTTTACCCTCAGTGGACTCTCACCAGTGCCTTTCACGGCTGCTGGCGAAGCACGTCTACCTGCTAATTACCTGACAGATGAATTTTTGCAATACAGGTTCACCTGTTTGGTTCTTCTCACGATTTTTGCTCTTTCCCCCTTGAGGCTTCACTGCCCTTCTGTAGAGCATCCCTCCAACCTACCCCAGGAATGTAACTTCAGTGTTACAGTGAAACTCCGCATGGAAAGGGTTCTGTGAGAAGCAGACAGGCCTCTCTCCGTGAGAACCATGACTGAAAAACAAAATCTCCATGACTTCTTTGTTCTGGAATTGTGCCGTGCACATGTGAATATCCTGTCAATGAGCTGAAGAAACTTGCCACCAAAAACTTCAGTTTTACAAGCCTAGAGTTATGTAGGAAGATAAGAAAGTCCAAGAGTGTAGGCAACAGGAGTACTCTGGAAGAAAAGCCAAGGAAGGCATGTTTCTGGAGAATATATTTCAGTCTTTTAAGGGTTGTTAGAACCCTCTCTTCTTTTGCTGTCCTTTCAATCCTCCCCCAAATGTAGAAGGATATGTTTTCTCTACTGTGGAGAGCTGCGTAAGACTTGCTGTTAACTTCTTGCCAAGACAATTCCTACGTATTTGCATTTGCTCCAACATGTGCCTAAGGAGCACTGCAGATTCTGCACTAACAAAAATTGAAAGAAATTCTAGATACAGAGACTTAAATATTTACCCAGTAGGTTTTTCTCTGCGTATGCATTTCTATGACTTCTCCCTTCCGTTGCTGCCAAAATGATTTTAGGACAAACTTTTAGATAACATGCTGAGTTGATTTTTCTATGCTTTCCTCTTGGGCTTTCTTTCTAAAAGTCAGTTTTCTGGATGGAGCTGAAAGTTCAAGCTGCCTTGTTCAGTTCTGATAGAGTATGAGCAGTTTTTCTGAAGTTAAGACAGTTGAGGCCAAATAGTTGCTCTCATCATAAAAATATTTTTCTTCCACTAGGATCTGATAATAAGATGATTATCACCTACTAATTATTTTTCAGCAAATCATACCTTCTCTAGAAAATCTCAAGACAGAGTGAATAAGAGAGTTATTTATCTTTCTTTTCTGGAAATAATTTTAGTAACGCATTCAGTTGGTACCCGTATTGCTGTTACGGTTTTGAACATTTATTTTTGTTTCAGTCTATGCTTGTGGATCAGATTTCCCTTAAGAAAGGATAAACCTCACATTTATGCAAAAATCCCACTTAATCATCGTGGTGACAGTCTTTGTTCCAGTTCTTTGCCCAAGGTCAGATTTCACCCTGAGTTCATAATAAGGAGAAAAAAGACATCCAGCGGTGTAGCAAGTGTGCAAGTGAGGGCAGAAGTGAGGGTCAGGTGCTTGATATGTGACAGAAGAATTTCCTCTGTGCAGTGGCACCAAGTCCACTCACCCCTGTGCGTCCCAGATGTTTTATCTGAAGTAGAGCCACACTGTTACTAGGCAGTGACACCACTTTCAAAGCTGATGGAGCTCTGTGGACTTTACTGTCAGAATTATGATGCAAAAAGTAACACTGATGAGTTGTGTCTCCACCAGCACATACTTGGAATGCACAGCAAAGGCTTTCAAAATAATTTCCTTCTGGACGGCCATCACTGTGTAGCGTTTTGGGAAGCTCTTGCATTTTGTCTTTTCAGCACTATGGGCCTAAGGCTTCTCTCCCCTGAGGCCATTTCCACAGCTCAGCAAGCTAATAAAGCAGGAGTAACTCTGCTGCAGTCAACAGAGTGAATGCAGTGCAGTCAAGAAGAGTACCAAACAGAAAGTCAGCACCAGCCTTGTTCTTACAGTATCCATTTGAATGCAGCCTTGACACAGGCTGCTATTTTATGCAATTTATAGGGAATCTGGCCATAGTTCACAAGAACGTACAGAGGAGACAATATCAATAGGAGGCCATGCCAGACAAACCCCAAAATCAGTTCTATGGGCCACTGAAAGTATCGTGGCCTTTGGAATCAGCAAAACCAGACATAAATCCAAAACCTTATTTAATTTTTTGACGGGAGGAACGCATCAAAAGCGTTGCAGCATTTGCTGTTGTGTGTGAAGTATGGCAGAGCAGCCCAAAGGTGGAAGTAAGCATAAGCCAGAAAAATATAAACCACTGTCTGCATGTAAGCAGAACTGTTTTGAGTTGTATCGAATTTAAAATTTTAATGTGCTGCAATACTGGGACTGGATATCATATGCACCTTCCTAGTCTGGTTGAAGTGAGACATAATTCTCAAATGTGACTACTGTTCAGTAATAATTTCTTTCATTCAGGGATTGTAAGTGAATTGATCCTGCCAGTATTCAAGTGAATTGGGCAAGGATCATTTCCCTCACTGCTGGGGTGGAATGCAGCAGTTGCTGAGCAGCACCCAGCAGAGCTGTATGGACATGCAGGACCAGCACCAGTCCCAACATTCCTGGCAGCAAGGCAGGGAAGCATCTGAAAAAGCCCAAGTAACTCTCTGATTGATCTGGACCTCGGCCAGGGCCGGTTTCTCTAGAGATTGCACTTTCCCATGGTGGGTTTCACCCTGTGGTGAAGTTAGGAACGGCCCGAGACTGGGCCCATGTCTGAGATGCTGAATAGCAGTATCGTGACTTCTGCCTGCCTCAGTTTCCCACAGCTTTAATAGGGCACTGGCAAGGCTTGAAGGTAGGGGAGGGGCAGGAGAGCAAGAGCTGCCACAGCACTTTGGAAAGAGAAAACGCAGCGTAAGTGCCGTGTCATTACTTTCAGTGACTCTTTCTGACCACAAGCACGAAGACGGAGCGATTGCAACTCATCTGAAACACGGCGTCACCATCGCCCTCTTCACCACCGTGCCCAGCATGGCCCTGGGGAGAGGTCGGGGAAAGGGCTGCTCACCAAAGGCATGAGCACCATTTCTGACAGCGCCTTCTCCTTCCATGGGAGCCAGACAGCCGCTGTGGGCAGCCAGGAGAGCTCCCGGCCTCGGCGTACGAGGTGGCCGCTGGCGCGCTGGGCAGCAGGCAGGACATGGTTAAGGGAGCGCTGAGGGGACTGGCAGCATCTCTCATGACTCCTTTGGCTGCTCGCCAGGGAGCCATGTGACTCCTTGGTCAAAAGAGTCCTCTCAACCATGAGACACTTTTTTCCCCTCTCTGGCTGTACCTTTTCTTTTCTGAAGTTAAAAGAAAACAAAACGTACCCACAAAACTTTCCACATTTAAGTTATATTGTAGTCTGATGACTCAGGGTGAGAAATTCAAGGGGAATGAAGAGGAAGGGAAACATTCCTGAATCAGATCTGTTGTGCTGAGCCTTAAAGAAGAGGATGATTTTGCTGGATGGAGAACAACTCTGCTGCAGCACAGTGAGCAAGAAGCAAAGGATGGGACTTAAATCCCTTCCCTGCTGCTGTGGACTGCTGTTAAATCTCTCAGGGTAGCCTCAAACCCAGTGGACTTTGACGCTGTCAAGAGGGCTGAGGGTGGAAGCGCAGATAAAGATGGCCTCATCTGATTCACAGTAAATTCCTTTTTCTCCACTCCCATGGCCTAAAGGGTACATCAACTAGCTTTACAGTTTTTGGTTAGGTTTTTTCATTGGCACTGCCCACAATAATTAGATTGGCACATCCCTAGCAGACTCCCTGGAGTCTTTTGCTTCTCTGCCTACTCTGTCTCTGGGGAGCTCTGCCCAGGGTAGATGCTTCTGAGGGGAGGGATGGGGTCAGGTTATTGTTGTTAATGTCACTCTGGTTATGTTGCAAAAGATGTATCAAAGAGGAAGTTCTTGCACTATGACCTAAAGGTCATCAGACTCTGGATTAGGCTAATCTCTAAAAATTTGTTCCCCAGACAGATCCTTTCGACCGAGAGTAACTTACCTCTAGGCACAGAGCTTTGTCATGTGTTTTGTGGTCTCCATTGTTCCAGAGAAGCTCCACAGCTGAGGTAGAGGTTTGTTCTGTCTTCTCTTGCTGGGCCATGACCCACTGTTTTTTGTGCTGAGGTTAGGCTTCACACCTTGACCTAAGGATGAAAGAGAGCAGGGGAGATGAGAAGGACTTGCATGCGGAGGTGACATGCATGGCATAGCCTCAGCCAGACACACGCTGTCGGCTTTGAAGTCAGTATGCTGTATTCATGGTCAGAGCACTTTGGAAGTCATAAAGTCTGCATCTCGGTGGCGTTGTCCTTTCTTTGGAGAAAAAGGGCAAAACGTTTTGGGAATTGCCGGCCAAGAAGCTTTCCAGGCTCATCCGTCCCTTTGGGACTCTTGTAGGCTGCGCTGAATGATTGGAAAAGCTGTGGATGGAGAGTGGCAAGTTCAGGGATGTCCATTAACCAGTGACACAGAATTTAAGCTGTGCCAAGGATGTGGAGGTGCGGGACAGGATTCAGAAACAACAGCTTGCTCCTTCCTTTGTAACCCCCAAATGCAGACATGCTTCTGAGCAGAGCCAAGGTATCCACTTGGTGTAAATACTCACTTTTAAGGAATGCACTTAAAACAAGCATGTGAGCCTGGCCCTGTATGCTCCTCTCCTCTCCACACCCCAGTTATGCAGCGTGCCAAAGCCAGTTCCTCAGCAACAAGACTTGGCAGGTGGCACCTGATGAGATAATTGTGCCCCTGGGACATTAGGAGTCATGAGGTGCAGCCAGGTGCTCCTGATCCGTCCATGGGTGTGATTTTCTGTCATAACCACACCCTCAAGTGTTGTCTTATTGCAGTTAGGCAATTTGTTCGTTTTGGGTCAAGTGCGCTCTTCTCACGCCTAACATGTGTTGGCATGGGAGGAAAGAGTGGACGTCCAGGGCCAGGAGATGCACTAGGCTGAGGGGTGTTCTTCCAGCTAACAGGAAGAGATCCTTCTTCTCTCCACTTTTTTCCAAATCTCCACTTATTTCCAAATCTGGACCTTCCCTTCATGAGGACGCCCTAATCTGAGCATTGATTTAGGTGCAAATAATGGAATGGCTCCCGTGGCTCAGATGCTCCATTTTGTGTGTAACAGATGAGGAACCTTTTAAGTGTTGGCCTCTTTTGCTTCGTGGGATTTCCATTTTGCAAGGCCTTTTAAATTTTAAACATATGAGGGCAATGCAGTAGGAGAGATCAGATGAGAGTTCTTTTTTGTAGCTTGAAAATGCCTTGTCCTAGGCTGTCTTGCCTCGCTGTCTTACTCCTGGTGTGGAACTAGAGGTTGAATCAGTCACACCTTCTTATTAAAGACTTGGTGTAGCAAAGTCCAGCAATGAAATGCTCTGGCTATCATGGAGGAGAATAGGAAAGGGGAGCCTCCAGTGGATTGCAGAGTTCGTTCTCTGTGTCTGTCCTTGGGCAGAGCTGTCACTGCTTGCCATGTTTACTGCAGTGCTGTAGGAGGCAAGAAATGAGACAGTTGAGAAGTGGCTTGAAGCACTGCCAAGTGTTGCTGCAACTTTGGGAAAGTCTTTCCTGACAGTGCACAGGAAAATCCTTCCAGCATTGCCTGCTGGACCTGCAAGCAGGGGAGGATGGCTCTGTGCCTTCACACAGGGAAGCACATGCAGGGCTTGTGCTATTTGCCAGCTAGGTACTGCCTAAAGTTGAAGTTTAAAGTTTGGTTCCACCCAAACATCCCCTGAATAACATCAGGATTTAGCTCACAGTATTTTGTTAGGAGAGTGCTGTTTTTTGGAAAGAGACTAGTGCATTTTACCTCTCCAAAACTGAAAACCTCTTTCAGCGCTAATCAAAGTCCTGCTTTTCTTTGTTATGCCCAGATAAGATTTTTTGAGGTGTATCTGATCTTTTCTTACATGATAGTTGCCATTGTATACCTAATTAGAAATCAGCTTTAGCTTTCTGACAATAGCTGGCACAGATTATGCACACTCTAAGACATCTTGTGAGATAATTAAAGCGTTGACTGAAAACATAGCACAGCAAAAGAAATGTTTCTTGAAGCAGAGCCACTTCACAGGTTGGTTGTGTGTGTTTTGTTAAACGCAGCACCCTGACTTGGGTGAATTCCCCAGAAACTGGTGCCTTATTTTTTGAGAAAAAAAATCCTGAAATGCTTTCAGTTTCTGTCTTCTTTTTAAATTAAAAAGATGTATATGAATATACTGCTTGTGAAGGGTGCCTGAATCCCAGCCCTGGAAAACGAATTCCTCTTCTTACCCACAAAACCAGCACAGCACAAGCAGAGGGTGTGTGAGCTTCCCCACTCCACCCCATCCTATGTCTCATCCATGACCTAGAGGGGCAACCTCTAGCTAGGCATAAGCGGGTGGCTCAGTCCCTGTACTTATTTAATCCTTGGCCAACCTGCCAAGGCTGCTGAGGAGGGTGCCAATTGTGGTGGTGGTTTCTGTGATGTGGATAGTCATCCACTGGGAACTGGATTAAGACCATCAACTCATTTCAAATACTCTAGGCCACAAAGCTTCTGCCAACCAGTAACCATTTTTTGGTCACTACCGACTTGGGTCATGTTTGGATCAGCGATGAAAGGCTCCATATCCCAATACCAAGCCCCTGAGCCATACGGTTTCCCGAAATAATTTTTTTAAAGAAGGAAAACATTATTTTTTGGTCCTAGATTCTACTTTGATCTGCTGATTTTTAATGTGCGTATTGGCACTTTGAGATGCATAATTTTCATTACTTGATTGTAGAGGTTTCAGATGATGGGAAGGCTTTTGGAAGATGGCAGGTGGCAGACCCATGTGGTGTGATCCAAAATAAGCTCTCAGAGATAGTGGTTACACACTCTGGCACCCCAGCTTACATTATATTTTGGCCTAAAATTGATTTTGCGCCTTGAAATTTATCTCACAATCCCTCAGGAGAAGAAAACTGCCGCTAAAATTGATGATCAGATTCTCTGTTGTTCTTTCAGAGACACCTAGGTGTGTGTCAGATCTGGTAGCATTTCCAGCAGCTGTTTGTATTTTCAGTGAACCCACCACAAATTTCTGTGCATGCCCTCTAACACCTCGAGTTTTTGGGGGGTGATTTATTTCCCAGAGACAGAGATTAAATTGTTTTGCTCAAACTGCGTGGCCCAGCAGGGCATGGAAATGGAGTGGAGCTCCAGCTTAACCCACAAACCATAAGTTCTTTTCTTCAGCACACCTGAGAGTGGTGTTAGGGCCAGCTGAAATAGTTTTGCTGGCAATAAAGGACATTGCTTCCTGGGACTGTAGCTCTTGCCCAGAAGAGACCCAGCCCCAGAGAACACCGAAGGTGAGCAGCACGTTTTCAGAGTGCCAGAGGAAAGATTCTGGCCTTTCTCAGGAAATATAAAACTGTGCAGTGTTGCCACCATCTCTCCCTTGAGCTGGAGCAATTCCAGACGGGTACCTGGTCTTGTTTTTCTGGGGGTAATTTACATTGAGGGCGCTGCTTCGATTGCTTCAGTTCCTTGGAACAGTGAGTCACCTATCTCTCTCTCCCCTGTGACACATGGAAATTATGCCTGCTGGGACTATTAAGATGATAGAGAATTCTGAGCAAATCCATTGCAGATGTGGATATTCAGAAGCAACAAATAGAGGAAAAAATGATGGTATTTACTGATGGTATTGTGAGGCTGTGCTAGAACCTGCTTTCTCACACACAGGTGAAGTGTCAGAGGCTTCTTATCAGTATTTTATTAGTTTTTGACTGTGAAGCCTATATTTTGGATTTCCTTTTATTTTGTTAAAAAGAAAAGGAAAAGGTTTTATTTTATGTATCTGTCTGCTGTGAAAAGTTATCCTTGTAAGGAGAAATAGAGGAAGATAAAGAGTAGGGAAGAAATTGTGCTTAAAAGATTATATGTGGCCATATAGATATACATAGAAATAATAATCTTTAATGTTTTTTTTTAAATGTGTGTCTCTCCTCTTTTAGAAGTTTCTCTGCTTATTTAGAGCCCTATATATATTATTTCTCTTTCCAGGGTAGAAGTTTCCCTTCCAGTAACAGCTGAGGCTTAAGTTGATGGAGAGCTGGAAGCACACTGGCTTTGGAGAGTTTGTAGTTCCATCATATTTAAACATATCATGTCACACGTGTAGAAAACACAGGATATACACAGTGCCCAGCACCCTTGTATGTTCCCAGACTACAAAAGGATCCTAAGACATGCTTAACTCTTTCCTGAACCAAGCTTTTAATTTGGGTGGCATCTCTGAATTTTAATTTTTTGCTTCCAAACCCATGGAAAGTGAAGTGTAAATGTACCTTGTCAGGCAAATCTTAGCTTGGGACACAGGTGTTTATGTCAGTAAGTCATATTTTTCCTTTTAGCCTGTCCGCTGTGTGTGATGGCCAAGTTTACCATCCTAGGAGTTTTGAGATAAGAGGGGATGAGGAGTGATGGTGGCATGGGTGGCACAGCCAGGGAAGGGCCTGCATGTTCCCCAGGGAGGAGGGAATGGAGAGAAGGGTGGGGTGGAAAAACCCATCTGGAAGGAGACTAAAAACTGAAAGGAAGAAAGTAAGAAGTCCACAAAGCCCGGAAGAGATGGATCTGGAGGATGAAACAGGATTTAGAACGGCTGCCAAAGAGAGAGCCGTTTTTTGGGAGGTTTAGTGTTCAGCCGAGTCATTGCTCAGCTTGTCCTGTTGGTCCAAGCCATGACCCCATCAGCTGGTCTGGAATTTAATCACCTGACAGCAGCTTTTTTGCCCCTCAGCATGAGGATCACAGCTTGGAGAGGAGCATATCCTGGAACCAGAATGTAAGTGGGGCGTTAGGAGCGATGATCAGGAGCTATGAGCAGAGTGGCTCAGGAAACCAAGCTCAGCCCAGAGACACCCTCTGTGCTGCTGTGGCTTGTTTGTCCCCAGACAGGATGTGACTGACCATTGCTGGCCAGGAGAGAGTCAGCACAGGACAGAGTGCAGGTCACAGCTGGCCAATTCCAGCTAGCAGAGATTCCCCTTCTGAGGGGAGAAGTACAGGAGAGGGAGTGTAAGAGATAAGAGACAAAGCACAGTCTACATCAATAAGAGAATTTGGTAGTGGAAGAAAATTTTCTGCATGGCTGCTCCACCTAAATTATGCTCAGCTCTATGGGTGCAGGATTTTGGGGTCTCTGGTGAAGCTCTTGAGTTGTCCTAAGGACAGTTTTACATTTTAACATCTGAGAAACCTAAGGCCTTACGTGGGTGTGCTTCTAAGCTTAGAGATTCAGAAATGCTCTAATACTGGTGGTCAAAAAAAGATGTAGAATAAGGGTTGTCTTTACAGGTTTTAATTTGTGGGTATGGGGTAAAAAACAGTTTGGCCTGAGAGTCCACAGCTGCAGTGTGTACTGGGAATACAGAGCACTGCAAACCTTTGGTGTGACACTGGTGTGTGAGGCTGAACTCACACGGTCACTGCTGAGGAGATGCTCAGCTTTGCCTTCCTCTAGAGCATGAATTCATTTCAAAAGCCAGCTTTCAGGGAGCATAGCATTGTTTGTGTGCAGCCAAACCATAAGGGATTTTTTTTTCCCAAATTAAATTCAGCTCTTTCCTTGCCATCTTTAGAACTATTTTCAATATTTCAGCTGACTGGGATCCAGTTTTTGAAATATATCTAGGAGCCTTTGCTTGGCACAGAATAGAGACCTTGGCTTTTATAGCAACCATGCACTACAAGGGTCTAGTTTATTGCTTTGTAAAGTGTTTTGGGGATTTATCTTTCTTTATATAAAGCTGAGTTCAGTAAAATTCATGTTTCACATCTCTCTTCTCTGTTGCTCTCTTCCTGGACACAAATATGTATAAAATATTTGTAAGGCATAGGAAAGAAGGTCTGGCTGAGTGGTTTTGGGATATTCTTTTTAGCTTTTCTTAGAGTCCTCTTTTCAAAGTTACACACCATTTTATTGTGTAACTAGACAAGTTGATGCCTCATCCATATATATATTATTTTGATGTGTGTCTAAGCCTGACTCTCAGAGTTTCACTCAGCAGTTTTCACCAGGGACATGTATGTGCAGACCTGAGACCAGGCAAATGTTACCATAAGCTGGCTGTTGTATCTCATCCTTCTCGGTAACGCAAATTAAATTCCTCGAGATGAAGATTGGTATCTGATGTAAGCTATTTTATCAAGGCTTATCTCAGTGCAGCTATGCCATTTCAGTCTTGCCATACAGCTGGAGAGCTGCATTTTCTTTTTCTCTCCCTCCTCTCTTCCCTCTATTATTGCTTCTACAATACAAGGTTTAAGGAAGGAGATAACTGATAGAGAAACACATGGAACTCAAAAGAAGCTCAGAAACCACCTATTTGGAATAAACCTCAAGTCCTAACTTTCTCGAGGATGTGAACCCCAAAATACACTTCCCAGGGACCAGGAAGCAGCTGGCAAATACCTGGAGAGAGACTTACTCCCATGTTCAGCAACACATGCAGGCACACATGTGCAGTTGCCCAGGCAGAAGAGTAAGTGCTGGCTCCAGTGCTTCCAAGCTGAGAACACATATCTGGGCAAGCATAGGTTATTATAACTCTGGACAGCAAACCACAAAGGCATTCAAAGAATCACCACCACAACATTTTACAGAATATTATTACAACTGTCACTAGGAGTTCTCTCAGAAATCTGGAAATTGCAAAGGACAAAAATTTAACCACTGAGGAGCAGGGGATTCTCAAAAATTGTCTGGCAGTATGCTGGCACAGACAGAGAGGTGCTGGACTTTGCTGCTAATGATTCTGGATTGTAAAGAAATATCAGAATAATACAGGGGTACCCCTGAATGACCCTCATGTGCCCCTTTTCCTTCAAGATCCTAATGTATTCTCATTAGTGTTCTCACGTTGCTTGCTCTCCTCCTTTATGTTGCACCACCTCTGAAGCTGGACCAGCTCCAAGGATTAACTTGAATACTGTTCAAAATCTCGCATCTCATTAGACCTGAGACTTTGGAAACAAGTTTGAGCTTTAAGAGAGAGAAAGTAAGTGAAACTGTTCTCATACAACCTGCACCAGCAAAATAGGTCACAGCAGGATTGCATTTAAATTATATCTGGTTGGGCACGTTAAAAGCCTTATTTTGTGCATTTCTATATTTTGGTAAGATGCATGGCATTTTGTGTTGCTCCAAATTTTAATTTTACAATATGAATCCTTTTCCCATTATTCAAGTGGCTGTCAGAAGAGAAGTAGGGATTTGGACACAAGGATCCGAAAGCTGGCACCTTTGAAACTTGAGAAGTTTCCATAGGTTTCGGTAGTTTGAGTGCTTGGGATACCTTTTAGACAGGAGGTGCAGCAGGGCTGTATGCAAAGGTGCAGAGCTTGAATTCCTTGCTTAAGTCTCACATCAGCAATGGCTCTGGATCTTCTCCATGCTGCATCCTTTTTAGGTGCTACTTCAACCCGAAGTGATCCATTTCCTAAAAGCTTTTGGTTGCATTACTAGGAGCAAAATGATTAAGCACACTAATTGCCGTTTCTGCCAGGTTTCAGGAAAAGCAGATTTGTGGCATGAAATAGCCGTGTTTCTCTTGGAGTTAAGGCTTCAGGCTCCTTGCAGACTGAGGGGAGCAGTCAGCTGCAGTTGCTGCTGTGTTGAAGGGCTAATGAACTCATTATGGAAGCACTTGTGATCCAGAATGGGGCTGCAGCTCCAGCAGTGAGTGAGGACATGTTCATGTCCTTGGCCCTGGTTCCTGTCTGTGGGAGAGCCTGCCAGGGTGTGTGCAGAGCGCTGCTGGGGCTGTGTCGCTGCTGGCAGCAAAGCCTTGTTTCCTCTGTCATCGTGTATTCCAGGGTTGGCTTTCTTGGAGCCCCACACCTGTGGGTGCTCCTGCTTGCTGAGATGGGATTGCTGCACCCAGAGTAATCCTGGACCTGCCTTCTGTGGTCCTCTGTGGTGCCCTGCCAGGAGAGAAAGGTTTATCCTGGAAATGCCTGGGAGAGTTATGGAACATAATTTTTACTGCAGGTCACGCTCACCTCCCTCCAAAGCCAGGTGTCTCTAATACTGACAGTTCGGGTTCTTGTGTAACACAGTGCTGGCACTGTGGAGGTGTGAAAGTGCCCGGTTGTGCAAAATCCTTTTGGCTGGCCCTGCTCTGACGACTTGGCATTTGGTGAAGATCTGGAAACTGAAGTTCAACTTCGGTTTGACAGGACAAGAGGACATCAGCTTAAGCTGTGCCAGGAGAGGTTCAGGTTGGAAGTCAGGAAGAATTTTTTTATGGAAAGGGTTGTAGACGTTGGCTGCCTAGAGAGGTGGTGTTGTCCCCATCCCTGGAGGTGTCCAAGGAACACCTTGGTTGACAGGGTAGGAACTGGTCACAGGCTGGACTCGATGGTCTGGGAGATCTTTTACAACCTTAATGGTTCTGTGATCATATCCTCTCACTTTATCCCATCCCGCTCTGGGACCATTTTGTTGTTTGGTGTAGATATTTGCAAGCAGGAGAAACCAGTTATATTTTTCCTAAGTATAAAAAGCCTCATAAGGTATAGACCACAGGGTGAATGAGAATGTGTTGGACCAATGGTGCTTTTTAGGAAACCTGAAGCTCTAGTCTATGTAAAATTGTGTATTGCTGTAGAGTCATATGATCCTATAAGGCCTAGAAATGGACAGAAGACAATTCCTAGCTCCTCAGGGGTGCAGCATGCTCTTTTCCAGCCAAATGACTTATGAGATATTATGCATGAAGCCTGTAGGTCATCCAAGGCTGGCTATTGTGTTTGATGTAGGAAATACTGATTCTGGGGGAAATATGTTTATGTATGTGCTGGTGGTTTTATAACTGCTGCTTAGGTTTGGGCTTCAGAAGTGGCTCTGGGGAGCCTGGATTAATGGGTACAGGAGGGGCAGGGTGAGTATCATAGGAGGATTTCCCCAGCTTAGCAGCTGATATCACCACAATGTAAGCAATATCAGTGTCTTGCTGAACAAAGCAATCTGCACTGCTGGGTTCCTGTCTAGGGTCAGTTCTGGCCTTTTGTGGCCTAATTTCACCAAAATGCTTAAATCTGGGAATATCCCACTGGCTCTGGTTTGAGCTCAGTGGGAGCATATGCATGTTTAAAACTTCCCACACACACTTTAGAGTGTGTCAAAAACCCATGCCTGGTGTGCTCCACGGGGCCAGCACCAAGACGCTGAGTGCCATCAGCAGCTGCCAGTGACGTGCACGCTTCAGTCACAGCCTACTCCCCCGGGTGGGTGCTTGCTTCACCAGACTGTTTTCAGTTGCCTTTTTTTTTCCTGACCAGAGATGTTTTGTTTGTCCCATTCCTCTCTGCTTGCACAGTTTGTGTTGCTCTATTTAAGGGCTGTCTTTAGCACAGGAGCAGCTCAGGCCTCCAGGGAATCTGCCTGCAATCAGCAAAATCGGAAGTGACAAATCTGCATACGGAATGTGCTGAATGTGTAACGTCACGTACTGTCCAAAGGAGCTGTGAGCTCTTCAGGAAATCAGACTGCTCCTGTGCTGGAAATACTGCTTTCAACTCTTTGGGAAATTTGGCTGCTGGACAGATTTCCTTTTAATTGTCTGTCTCTGAAGCTGTTCCTAGCACTGCTAAAAGCTTAGTGAAGGTAGTCACCTTCTCTGAAGGCCTAAGAACATTCATTCCCTTCCATGTATGTGCAATTGCCAGTACACACAGCCTGGATCCCATCCCAGTGCCTCTTTTCACAGAGGTGTCCCCAGGGCTGCCTCACCACCCTACCTGAACACAAAGATGTGGTGTGACCCTTTATTCCTGGTTCTTCTCTGTCTCTGCTCTAGGGGTGGTCACCCCAGCACTGTGCTTTCGCATTCATTGCCATTCTAACAATTGCTATTAATTTATTTTAAGCTGGACTCTGCAGCTGCCCAAACTTCTGTCTTCTAGCAGATTAAATCATCAGCACCATGGGGTCATCATCCACCACCCATTCCCTGGTCTAGCAGGAAGGGGAAGGAAAAAACATGCACTGGAAGGGTCCTGCACAAGACAGAAACACTGAGGCCACAATCATGAGCATGTTCATTGCCAGTGAGAGCAGTAATTTCTTTGAAGTCCCCAGAGACTTGTAGAATTAAATGGACTTTGGCTCAGGTTGCCTTTTTTTGATACAATAATTTGCTTTAATTATGTGAGTCAAATTACTCCGGTTCCCTTCCAGTCTGAGATGCAGCTGATTGAAGGGGAGGGTATGGAGTTGCAGTAGGAGGGAGGAAGAGGGAATAGCCTCCTTTGAAAGCAGATAAATGTTACCACTTCTTCTAATTGCATGAAAATGAAAAGCTAAGCCATAAACTGGAGTGCAAGCCTGAGATTACTTGGCATCCTGTTATTCAAATGCAGAATGCTGGATGAAGCAGATAGAGAGGAGCTTAGTGTTGGAAACGGCACTTATCTTCACTTGTGAAAGCCCTGCGTGTATGAGAAGTCATCCCCAGCCTGGCAAAGGAAGATCAGTGCACACCCATCAGGATTAAAAGGCGTGGACACAAGAGACTGTAACACCAGACCCACACGGCCCCTGATCTGTGGGGATCTGACACCTCAATCTGGCCACAGCTCAGGGCCCTTTATCACAAAACATTCAAAACCCACCTGTCTGTCACGTACTGATGAACACGTCAAGGAATCATTTTGCTGTGAGAACTGACTTCCCGGTCCAATTAACCCGGTGGAAAGGCTGCTGCTGTTTTCAGTGAGCTTTAGATCGAGCCCAGGGGTGGCCGATAACACACACTGCACGTTCCTGCGTGGCCCAGAAGGATGGCAGATATTGCTGCTAGTGTTTGGCAGCTCCTGTTAAAGCCAAAGCATACCAGAGTGGTTCCTCAGAGATGCCTTGCTACTGAGTGACAGAAAATTGGCCTCGGCGTTAAAATCCAGAGCTGTTTTCAAAGTCAACTGGAATACACGTTTGTGTGTTGGATTTTTACTTTGAAAAATTCAATATGCGGAAACCACAATTGCTCTATGATAAGAGAGAGGTAAACAAAGAGAGGAACAAAAGGAGCTGTGAAAGGCAGTGGCGTGTTGCAATCTATTTGAATGTTTATCTGCAGCAACACGAAGAGGTAGATTCATACAGCCAAACTTAGGCAATGAGGAGAGGTTCTCAAGTTATGAGTCCGGTCTCCTGGGTGTCTCCTGTAGTTAATGGAGAGACAGGGAGGTCCATGGGGTAATTCAATCCACCTCTGCTCTGAATCATCCTGGGAGGTGTCTGTCTCTTTCCTTGATGGCAGAGGGAACCTGGTGCACCTGGTTGCTTCCCAGGTGCATCTGGTGGCACTGTGAATGGACAGAAAACAGGACCCAGTGAAGAAGTCTACCAAAACTCAGGATGTTCTATATGATTCTGTGAAAAATCTGGTTTTAGTTCCTGTTAAAATTAATTAGGTCTAGCCTGGTTGCATGAATGCTGAGCTGATAGAGAATTAGAAGGGAGCAAATGGGATGCTAAAGAGGCAGAGGACCAAACTCTGCTCTGTGCCTTTGATCCATCACATCCAAGGAACCCAAGCAGTGCTGAGGGAAATACAGCAATGGCAGTCTTTGTGCTGCATGGATTTTTGGGTTGCTAAACTGGAGCTGCAACAGCCCCTCGTAAATCAAAATAGTCCTGAGCACTGCACCAGTGGCATCCTTCTTTGTGAGGACATTGCCAGACGGCTGCAGTTCTTTGAAAGTGGGATAGTGTATCATCCTGAGTTGGAAGGAACAGACCAGGATCATTGAGTCCAACCTCTGTTCCTGCACAGACACCCCTCAATCCCACCCTGAAAGCATTGTCCCAACTCTCCTGGAGCTCTGGCAGTCTTGGGGCTGTGCCCATTCCCTGGGGAGCCTGTTCAGTGCCCAACACCCTCTGGGGGATGAACCTTTCCTTGATATTCCAGCCTAAACATCCCCTGACACAACTTCCATTTGCACCAACCCACTCCTGTTCCTGAGCCAAAACAGCTTCTCCAGCTTTGTTTTGGTTTATCAATGTGCAGGTGAGAAGGAAGCAGAGCAAAGGTGTTTTCTCAAACAAGTCAGGGGTTCAGCAGTGCTTTGGGCAGAGGGAACATAATCTCTAGAGCTGCCAGCGTGTGCTTGGGACTTCCAGGCAGTGAGGGTGAGTCACAGGGAGGGACAGAGAGAAAGAGAAGGGAGCTCAGATCTGGGAAGGTAGAGAGTGTGGGTGGAAGGCAATTACCATGAACGAGCAAAGGGCTGCTGTGTGAGTCAATTGAACCCTATAGATACTAATAGTTATCATAAATACCAAAGAGGTTTTTGCAACCATGATTTTCAGAAAGTAATAAAGGAAAACTGTTTCCTGTGGTTAGAAGGACCAGAGAAGATGATGTGAGTGGAGGAAGAGGAGATATCAGGACTGCAAACGCAAGGAAAGGAGTATTGTGGAGAATGACATAATGGAATACGGAGCAATTAGCAGCAATTATGTGGCATGGCCAACAAGACTGGATGATTAGCTTTTCCAGAAAGATGTTGTGCTGTTTTTCCCAGTAATATCTTATTAAATGGGTGCTAGAATGCATGAACAATACAAGAAAACCCCTTCTTATTCTAGTGGCTTTTTTTTCCATAACTCAGTAAGTTTGCCCATAAAGCATTGCAGGACGTTATTTTTCTTTCTAGTGCTGCTTCGTTTCAGCGTTGTTTGTCTTACTTGCTTTGGTTTTCAGGTGGCACTAAATGTGGGACAGTCTGCAGAAACAATTTTAACTCTTAAAGTTTCTTTTTGGGAGTTCTGTTGATGCGGAGATCACTGTTTACTGCTTTTACTTGCAACATTATCCCTTACGAAGGCCTGCACTGTGGGGTGCAATAGCCTATCAGCAATTCATTTATCTTCTTTTCTTAGAAAATGCATTGAGAGGTGAATAAGCATTATAACAATCTTTTGACTCAGTTTTTAGATTTTTATTTCAAAATGTCTCTTTTGTTATTAAAAAGATAGAAGTGCATCTTTGAAGCAAAGAAAGAAAAACAATGTCTAGGACAATGCAGAGTTTTCTCCAACCCTTTTACAATTTCATGAAGCCTAAATTTTGGGCAGTCCCAAAATTCCGAAGTGGGTTTTTTTTCTATTTTCTGGAGGACAGAATGCAGTGAATTTCAAATGAAATTGTTGATAATGCACCTAAACCATTTCAATTGATTCCATTTACAGGTGAAGTGTACCACTGCTCAGAGCAGATATAAATGTGGGGAACTGGGCCACAAATGAGGGCTATGCATACAAAGCAGAGCAGGCAGAGAATTTTTATCTAAAATTATAGGAGGGATTGTTATACACTGACAAGGCATCAAGACTTTTCCTGATCTGTGACCTGAAATTTCTGCTTCAGTAATTTCAGATAAGACAGTTCAGAAGATCCTTAGAAAAAAGGCTACAGAAAGCAAGGCTATCCTGAGCTTCATGTTTCTGTCATAATTTGCTTTTGAACAGAGTGTTGCAGTTGGTATCCAAGCTGTGTCCACGTTTGGTGTTTGTAAGTTCCCATTTGGGTTAAAATTTCAGTCTAGCTGTTATATCTTTTTCTGACAACTGCCAATGGCTCCTGAATATGGTTCCCACCTAAGTGTGCATTAGTGTCTGATCTCTGGTTCAATCACATGTTTCTGCAGTATTTCTGCCTCGGGGCATTTGCTTCAAGAGGCTTTGGGCTGTAGGTTTTCCTGCAGGGGCTGTGTCTGAGCCTGGGCTGTGCGGGGGGAGCAGAAGGCTCCTCTGAGTCAAATATTTGACTGTTGCTATATGAAAGTTTTTTTTGTTTTCAAGTGAGTAGTAGCTATTCCCTGTATTTGGTTGCTTGATTCAATTTCCCAGAATGTGACTTGCTGAAATGGGGAATGATCCCAGCTGCAGACAAAGTCAAAGGATCAGACAAAGAATTGTTTTGAAGGCTGAAGTCCTGAGAGCTGTCAAACTCAACTCCTTGGACCAGTGAATATTTCTTGGCTAAATCTTGCTGAATTTCTAAGGTGGGAGGAATCATGTCTCCTGTCCTCGAAGGAGCTTAATGGGATAATTTTTCTGCCATTCTCTCACACATTGCATTGATCCAAATTATACAGAAGGCAAGGTCAAGCTCAGAATCTTTCAATAAAATGGAGTTTGAAATGCTTATAAAGCCTGGGTGAGCACAGTGAACAAGGAGGAATCAAGACAACACAATTCCTCATCAAGAGAGGGCATCCACCCCATGAACCAAGTGGATGAGAGGGTCCTGTGGAAAAAAAAAAGTTGCTGTAGGACTGTAGGCTGCTGTAGCACTGCAGGCTGCATTCCTGTGCATGCACAGGAGATGGGTGAATTCAAGTTTCACTGTCAGTCCTTGTCCTGGCATTTTCTGACTTGCAAGCGCTTGACCTCATGACCTGAAAATGTTAGTGTAGAGTTGCTTTCTATCACTTAATATTATGTATGCTTAGAGAGGTTTGAATGGAAAGACTGGCAGAATGAACTAGGACATAAAACCATGATGTAAACTTTTTTTTTTTCCCCCCAAGGAACAGTTCTTTTCATACTTAATTTTCTGAAGCTTTATCTATGATGTATGGTAATATACCGGCTCACTCACTTTTAAATTACCAAGTTAACTGAAGCCTGTTAAATCCTAGAGTTTAACAGTTTGCCCTTTTAGAGGCATTGCTCAAATCCATCATATTGCTCTAATGACATTGGTATTTGGCTTATTGCACCCCTTTCATTTTGGAAGGCTAATCCTACTCACAGTGAAGAGATACATAGACTTGGCTTATTACACTGGACTCCTTTGTGTCAACAACTCAGTAAACAAAGAGATATATCTGGATGCCGTTGGAGGGAACAAAAAAAAAGAACTACTTTGTGTATTGCCAAAGAAACAGAAGCATTCACATGGCAAATTAAAACTTTGCTATGTGGGTGATGGAAAACCGCTAAGTGATAATTTCAGTAAGTTTGCTAAAGGTTGTACCCTGCTTACAGACTCTTGATTAAATCCATCCTAGCTCCTAAACTCTTGATCTAATTAAACCAAGGTGTATTTTTAGATAAAGACGTTAGAACACTCTGTAATTTCTATGGCTGATTGCACTCTGCAAGAGCAGGGGAGGAAGGTGAATGGCTGGGTGTGTATGAGCGCAGGTACGTGTGTACGTGTGTGCCAGTATCTGAAACAAGGTGGAGCTGAGTCTTAGTTGAAAGAAGAAAATCAACCTCAGCAATTTTTGGATTTGCTTTGGATTTTTTTTTAAGAAAAAAACCCCGAACCTGTAAAAGGCACAACCTGCAAAGCAGCTCGGCTGTGTTTCCCAGGGTAAGTGAAGAAAGGTGGTGGTAGTTGAAGCAGGATGTTGAGGCACATATCTGAGTAGAATGTGGTTGACCAAAGTCCATTGAGCAGATCTCTCCCAGCTTCACAATGAGCAGCCCAAATTCTGTCTAGAGCAGGATTAGTTGGGGGGCATCCCCACACCGCAGCTGCCGGGTGGCTGAGGAGAAAATAGATGTTGTGGCTTCACAGCAGCTCCCCCATGGGACCCAGCAGGCCACGTCTGTGACCAGTAGTAATTAACACCCCTGTTTCCTGTGTTAGCTCCATGGCCATGAGGCAGGCCTGGAAAGGTGAGAGCTGTCCCTCTGAGAGGCCCCTGGGTTGTGGCTAAACTTGTAGGGTGAGCACTGAAGTATCTTTGAACACACAAAGAGAGTGGGCAGCTGGGAACAACCTAAGGTAGGGAAAGAGATGGGTTAAACTCTCTCTCTTACTATTTAACTAACCCGGGGAAAAGCAGTGAGATCAGTTAGGGAGAAAGAGAAAGCACCTATATCTTAGGATGCCACTGTCAGAGTCTTAGGGCAGAACTGAGTTTTGTATTGCAAATGTTTCAGTTTTCTTTTTGGCTGTCATTTGCTCTTCTGTGACGAATGTGTGTGTCTGAATCTATGACTGGAGGCAGAAAACAGAAAAATTAATATTTTTATGTTTCAACTGGAATTGCTAGAGCAAACTGCTATGGGAAGTGGTGGGCTGTTCATCTTGGAAAGTGCACATGAAAAATCAAAATGCATTCCAGCATGTGCTTTTAAGCTGGGTTTCTCAGATGAGTAATTTGTGACCTCTTCAGGGGTCAGAAGAGGATTTGGGTGATCCCACAAAGTGCTGCATGGCATTGTGCAGCCCCTTGGTTCCCGAGAGAGGCAGTGCAGATTTGGGTGTCTTCTATTGCACCAGCCGAGGCACAGCACCTTGGCTTCAGTGTGTTGTAGGAGCTCAGGTGCTTCAGACCTGTGGAATGTGCAGCAGGCAAGGACAGTGGAGCAGAGAAGAGGTGTGCAATTGCCAAGTGCAGAGTCAGCACTTAAAAAGTCACAAAACTTGTGCTGGATTTACACTCGGTTCATCCATGTTAAGAATTTGAGTTTCAATATATTCAGGATGTCCTCCTCATCCTTAGTGGGAGATGGTTGATCCACAAACCAGCATTCGTATCCTAGGCAGGTAACTGACGTGCTCGTTAGTGCGCGTCTGTTTAACGTGGCTGAATTTGAAAATTATTGAACTTAAGATGGTTCTCCGAGCAACCTGAAGGAGATATTTGTGATTTGCTGTGCCTACGCTCCTGTACCTTCTCTGGAGCTGGAAAGCACTGACACATGTTTGGCAGGAGCGAGGAGGATGGTTTGTTTTAGAATTACTACTTTGGCAACAACACCAGCTCAGTTAGGAAAAATCTACGGGCAGCTGGAGAGGCAAGACCAGATTCCAACCCAACATCTTCCCTCTGTGCAAATGAATAACAGCAGCTACAGCAAGAACGATCATTGAAAAGAGTTTGAAAAGGACAGTTTGGATGGCAGAGGGAAGCACTAAAACTGACAGTACTCTATTTTTTTATTGCCTCTCCTTTTTGCTGTCAGCCTGTTGGTTACTGGTGGTACCTATGTGAGAGTCAGCTGATATATATCTTCTAATTAATTTTTCAAATAAATGAATGCCTAGCACTCAGTCTGTAGCATGGAAGAGATTGCAAGTACGGGCAAGTCACTGTCCTGGCTCACACTCTGCCTGGGAAGGTAAGACTGCAAAGAAGCAGGAAAGCAGCACAAGACAAGGAGACAGCTCACAAACCAACACAGCAAATCAGAGCCAGGAGCAGGACCAGATCCTGTCACTTTGATCCAGTGTTGGAGCCACTGGAGAAGTGGCTCTCCACTTCTGGATCTTCTGGAAGAATATGTGAACAGGGAGAGCAAGTTTAGACTGCTTCGCAGGACCAGGAGGCTCTCAGCATCCTGCACCTGCTGGATGCACCCTTCCCACAGCCTGCCTTAGCTTGTAAACATGGCAAGTGAGCTGATGTTCTAGGTGTGAACAGAGCAGTGCAAGACCTGAGTCAGGTTACCTGATTTTTCTATGAGTCTGTGACTCCAGAGGACAATCTCAGATTTTCATTTCAAATCCTAGCCTGTGGGATGAACTGGCCTATCATTCCCATGATTTAACATTATTGTCCTAAGGTCTTTCCTTTAGAAAGACAACAGGAAAGTAAGTGTTGTGAAATGCTGCCCTCAGTGTGTGCTTGGAGACTTCCCATGCCATTGAGAAGCTGTAAGCCTCTGAAATGTGGGAGATACTGGTGCACACAACTAAAACCAGCAAAATGGAATCTCATATCCAGCAACTGCTTGGGTTTGATGTTGTAAAAATGTACATCTCCTGGAAACTCTAACTAACAATTTTCTACAAGCTCCTGTGTGGCTTTTTAATCCCTTCCTTTTATATTGTGCTACAATTGTGGGAATTGTCTCCAAAAAGGAATGGATGATGCTTTAATTTTCAATAATCACCAAGGGGCTGAGCAAGAGCTTGGTTGATGAAGATATTGCATGTGGAAGATGTCACTAAGTTAAGATAGTAGGGAGCCAATTAAGATGCTTTTGCATTAAAATTCATTAAAAACTTCGCAAACCAGAAGATGTTTTGGATTAACTGCCACATTCAAATTCAAAACAAACAGCTTTTTACATAGTACTGTGCTTCAGTATTCCCATCTTGGAGTGCCACTTCTCATCTATCGCTGTTGCTGGGAATTTCAATCTCTGATTTCTTTAAGACTCAAGGCTTTTCTTTATTTCATGCAGGATAGGTTTGAAGATTATTTTGCTTGCCTATACAGGGTCTCACCAAGCTCAAAGGAATGTTTTGGATCCCACCATCAGCTGATGCCAATTAAGGAGAAATGATGACAACTAACACGTTGTAGCCAGGATGAGAGTAGGGCTCCTGCAGCACCGCTTGTTTTCTTGATAAAGATGCTGTGCAAAAGTTGCTGGAGTCCGGCTCTGATTCCTGGCTTCAGTAACTCACAAGATCTTCTCTGGGACCTATTTCTTCATGTTTTCTCTTTAGTCAGTGTCAGGTTACAATTTGGCAGCTTTCTGCACAGCTTTCTTTATAACTATATCCAGGCCAGGACAGCTGTAAGCTTGCAAGTCAACAGCTTGCAATCAAACCCAAGGATCTCAGCCACTAGGAGCACAGTCTGTCAATAAGACAAAAAAATAAAAGCTACCCACCAGTTTACCATGCTTCAGTGTCAGGGATATTTAATTCCACCCCCTCTCGCTTGGAGTAACAGCAATATGGAAATGTTAGCTGACTTCTGTGTGAGTTCACTGAATTTAGTGAAGCCTGGGGAACGTGGGTGGAATTTCAGTGTTTTGTGCAGAATTTTAATCTCATGAAGATGCAAAGAATTGGTGTCTGGAGATAAGGTATTATAGGCAAATATAATACAGCATTTTTTTCTGCGTTTTTGATTCAGATCATGATGAAACAAGTAGTTTGGAATGATGTGAGTTTGGCCAGCCTTGGGATAATTTTGAGACCCCAGAGCACCACAGCTGTTATCTGTCATTGCCTCATTGCTGGTCTCTACATAGAATTCAAGGACTTGCTGGTTGTAGAGCAGGAACTCTCTTCATCCTCAGAGAAGACTTTTCCAGTTCAGCAGTGAATACAGCAGTCATGGCCTGTGGGTAGGGAAATAAGGGAGGGAGAATATCAATTTCTAGAGACTTACCAAAAGAAGTGTGCCAGAGTTTTTTTTTCCTCTCCTTTCATTCTTGCATAAAAAAAGAATACACCAGCTATATCTTGTAAAAGCTGAACAAGAAACTTTTTATAACTGGAAAAAAAACCATCAGGCAAACACTGAATTTTCACTTTTTTTTTTTTTTAATGTTGGCTATGCAGAGTTTTATTTTTCTCTGCAAGCCCTGTATTTGTCACACCGAGTCATCTGAGGTCAAGCAGCTCAATCCTTTCTGCCATAGTGCCCATCTTTTCTGGGAGCAGCCTTGGCATGCTGGCACAGTGCAGCTGTTGGCATTCCCAGGCCCAGCTTGGCTTGGGTGCCCCTGGCAGGGCAGCCAGCGGTGCCTGGTGTGGACCAGCAGCTCCTTGAGGCCACCCCGTGTCTCCTTCCCCCTTCTTGTGCAGAGCTTCTCCTGGTGCTGAACCACATCATGGACAAAGTGACGCTGGCAGTGGGGAGTTCACTCCATCAGACTTCTTTCTCCCAGTATTTCCAGTTTTCTCTGCTCTGTCCTGTTTCATTCCTGGAATTTATTACCATTCCAGCCTTGCTGCAGACTTCAGTCAGTAAAAGTGACTTTAGTTGGCTGCAGCATGTTAGGACCTTACACCACAAGCTATTTGATCTCTCTTTTGGCTTTACATTTTCCTTCTGAGTGAGTGATGTTTTGGCACGGAAAACATTTTTATTCATGATGAACTTTTCTCCGTGTTAGAGTTTCGTGCAGTGATGTTGTTTGGACATACATGATACGCTGCTGAATATTTGGCAGAACTGAGAATAATCCCTTCACCTAGAAGCTGGCTGTCAATGTTTGTCTTTCACTGAAATAGCACAATGGTGGTTTTGAGCTAAATAACCGAACTGGATAGAGAACTTATCATGACAGTTATGATTCCAAAATAGTCCGCAGCATAAAAATCATTATAAGGTCAAGTTTCCCATTTGAGGTCTCTAGTTCTGTGAATCAAATTTTCCTCTATTAGTGAAACAAGGGGGATCATCTCTTCTGTGTAGTGTGAATTCATTCATTCATTACCATTTCTAGAAAGCCTTGAATGAGCACATTTCATAAGTCTGGCTCTTTTGCCATCCAAGAATTATTTTTTGGTAGGTTATGGCCAAAATCTATTCTAGCATCAATTGACTTCTCTATCCAGAGAGAAGCCTAAGAAACACAAAATTTTATGCCTTTTCTTTTTGAGTTAAATCTGCATTCACCTACCCTTTGTATGCATTTCATACAGATAAGTAATAAATATACAATATTTATGTCCCCAGATGAGTCCCAGGACTGTTGCAGGCCTCTGACATGTGTGCTAAATTTTACATTCATGGGATTGTCCTCTTGGGCCATAGAGTTAAATATCTAAACTTCTAGGTTGAATCATTTGAATCTGAACTGGAAAGTATCAGCCCTTCACTTAAGCCATTTTACTTTACTAATCAGCAGGTTTATTGCCCCCAAAATAAAAAAGCTAGGATGGTTTTCATACAGGAAAAAATGCAGAAAAACTATTTAAACAGAAAGAACAGAAGAATACAACATACAGTTAATACTTACAGGGATTCTACGCAGGCAAGTTTAATTATCTGATTTTCCATCAGTTCTTTGATTCAAAAAAATGCCAGAGGATTTTTAACACCACAAGAGATCAAGCCCTCTGTTTCATCTGTGGGAGGCAACAACAAACTGTAGGACGTGCGTCATCGTCTATCACCATCTATTTTCATTGTGAATTAGGCATTCGGTATCTCCAGAGGAACTGGATTTTGGGTTAGCATGAAATCACATTGTTTTGTTCTACAACAAAGACCCTGATTCTTGTTGGCTTTTGGGAGTTGGTTTGTGATGTTTGGATTGTATTATCAGGATCATGCACCAGATGGGTTAGTTATCAGATCCTTCGTGAAGTTATAGTTTTCCCAACACCAAACAAAAAATCCCAAAGGAGCGATTTTCTTACTCTCATCTTTCTGTAAGACAGAAGGAATGCTGTTGATTTTTCTTTTTTCCCTTTCTGGTGACAGGAAGTTTTGAAGCATAACAAACAAGATGCCTAGGAGAGTTCTAAAGCATACTTTAAGACATGGCATTAAGGTATTATTTATAATTCTTCTTTTTTTTTCCTGAAAGCATTCAAGACATTCTCTTCATTAAAGTAACTGAACAAATACATATGTTGCTCCATTACTGCAACTAGTTTTTCCTTTAAATAAAGATTTTTAGCACTCTGTGAGTATTGTTTAGGACACACCACAAGTCATAGTAAAAGCATTCAGCTTGGAAAACACTGGCCAGCCCAGGAAGAGCCTTGGGAAGATGGATTTTGAACTGTGATTTATTTTTTTTCCCCTGTCTGTGAGGTGGGCTTCCCCACACAGAAAGGCGGTTTGTCTCTCATGGTCAAATTTTCAAAATAAGTGAGAATTCTGTTGACCCTCCAAATGGGTGGCCAACTCATCACAAAGAATTGTCTGTCAACTGAGTAGATTTGTGAGAGGGGTGAGTGGTCCTGCTTACGGACTGAACCCATGACCTCCTAATCCTATCTCGTGTAGTGCCTGCCAGACTGTTCAATGGTCATTAGACCTGGGTGAACAACTTGGACAAAAAAAAAATGGAGCTATTCTGCAGATTAAAGATCCAAAGAAACCAAAAGCCAGCTCTCAAAGTTACTCTAGGCTTTCAGCTTCCACTCAATTTTATTTTTCAGGAATGTCTTTGCCATGCTGCGTGTTTGTTCCATGGCAGTAAAGTTTCCTCCTGGATCATACAGACTATGCTAGGAAAACTTGAGGAAATGGCACAAATGCTTTATGTGTGAGGTGGAGAAACTGGAGTTTAATGATTCATGTTAATGGCATAATGCAGTGATAATCCAATAAAATCAGGCACTTTGATTTTTACTAGGGATGAAATGCTCAGAAGCTGGATGAAAAAATGTAAACACTGGCAAAATTCTACAAGTGTTACTGGATAGAAACTTTTATATCATCCATACTCTATAGAAAATCCATGAATTACAGAAAATTCAGAAGCATTGAATGATTTGAACTGTAAATCTTTACTCCTAGGGTCCCTTGAATGGACAGACTGGCCTAGAATTTAAACAAAGGGTGACATATTTAAGCCTGCGATTGAAAGACACTTTTTCACCAGCGTGTGTAGTTCCTTACAAGGAAAACTTCTCTGGCTTTGTAGACACAAGAGAATGACTTAGGAAGGCTGGAAGTGATGCCACCTCATCCTCTCAGTTCACAGATTTCCAGTTGGAGCAATTCTCATTCTCCTGAGCAGTTGCTCTGATTCTCAGAACTGCAATGAAACCAAAACACATCAAGCCTACTTTGGCTACTGTTTATTGGGAAAATTGATTCCTGTGCTGTAATTCCACTCAACATGGCACCAAAACTTGGCAAGCATTTATTCACGCTTTGTATCAGTGGGAGGCAATATATGCAATATTTTTAGGACTCTTAAAACAGGTGCTTCTAAAACACAGGCTTTGTGTATTTTAGGTACTCAGTGAAGATGCTTTTACTTGACCTGTCTCAGAAGTAAAACCGCTAATGTAAATATTAAGCACAATCTAAGCAGATGGTTTTTCTACACTTTTAGCCATCCTTCCCCTCCGTCTGCCCCATGTTCTGAAGTCAGATGCTGCAAATCAAAGGAGTGCTCATAACTGGACACTAATTGCTGAATTGCTACTGTTCCACCAATCAGGGGGTGAGAGGCAAAATATTTCTGGGCCCTTTTTACACAGCTGCCATGCAGCCCATGCAGGAACTGAGGAAGTCAAGAGCAATGGTAATTCACTGTAGAATGAGGACTAAAGAGCCATTTTAGGTCTCAAATCTGTTTTACTGAGTGGAGCTAAAGACATGGAATGGCAAAAATTGTTATCTTGGTTTTGTATTCCTGAAGGGAGAAGAGAGGAGTGCAATTCCAGTCATGTGTAGATTATTTCCTTGTGCAGAGGAGCTTGGACCGGTAGGAGGGAACATTGAAAAGGGGGTTAGAAATGATCAGGTGTCTCATACATGAGAGGAAAATTTGAATGAGGGCTGATTTACTCTACAGGAAATTTATAAATAACGTAAAGGAGAATGCCAGACTTCTGGGGACAAGATATTTTGTTCTCATTGGGTATCAGAGAAGGCGCCTTGAGCTTTAATTGCAGAAATTTCATAGAATCACGGAATAGAAACACTGGACTATTCTGAGTGGAAAGGGACCCTCAGGAATCATCAAGCCCAGCTCCTGGCCCTGCACAGGAGAACCTCAAGAATCTTGCCTTGTGCCTGAGTGTTGTTCAAATGCTCTTTGAGTTCTGTCAGCCTTGGAGCTGTGACCATTCCCTGGGGAGCCTGTTGAGTGCCCAACACCCTTTTTAGGGAGGATTTCATTAGGATGATTTATAAATAGGATAATTTATAAATGGTATGAAGTGCCTGTTGGGTGTGGGAAAGGTGTAGCTGATCCAGCCCAGCCCTGGATGGACTACTGTGTCCTCAAAGTCCCTTACTGCCCAGTTTGCTCCCTTCTGTGGACCCTGTGCCTCCCCAACTCCCCTCAGGAGATGTGCTCACCACGCTGCTTTCTCACCAAGCTCTCTCAGGGGAGTGCAGCTCATTCAGGGTCTCCTACTCTCCCAACAGGAGCCTTTCCACACGAGCTCACAGGGGCCAGTTCTGCGTGCACGGCTGCCGGTCTGACACGCCTTGGCACGTGTTTTAGCATCCCTTGGTGCTGGAGTTCTGCTCTGGTGCCTAAAGACAGCCGTGCTCGAGGCCTGTCACACCATCGGGGTAACCACTGGGAAATGAGGGGACAGTTGCAGGCTTCGTGTCTCAGAGAATGTCCATGGCTGTCCTTGCCTATGACCACAACCCTGTTAAAACAAACTCATCTTCTGAGTATGCCATAGTGCTTAAAAGGTGTTAAATTCATGGGGTTTGGGGAAACTTTGATAATTTCTCAGCTTCCTAATAGTCTGTGATGCCACTGTTAGCTTAAGTTTTTCTTCCGTGGAGCAGATAAAAGTAACTCAGACGGAAAGCTAGCACTTATCTATCAATTTCTGTTTCACATAAGGGTAAAAAGTTAAAAAGATCAGAGGCAAAAGAATGGTAACATCAGGGAGAAAAGTGAGAGGAAATATTTGTTAGCAGTGAAAGGAGATTTCTGTGAGTGTGTGGGGCTGATTGAAGATGAAGACTAGACTGTGGCTCTTGTGTAGCTGTTAAGCCAGGCTTAACCTGCTCTGGGTGCTCACTGGCTCACACTGTGTGCCACCAGCTGCCCAGAGCCCCTGGAAGTTGTGTCCAACTCACTTTGGTAGAACTGTTTTAGTACCACCTGTGCAGGCTCAGCTGGGAATCCCAAACAATCCTTATCACTTACCTCTTTAAATCCCTTCATTCTTTTATGCATGGCCATCTAAGGATTTTTCTTCAAATTTTTAAATTCAGAAAGAGAAGTGGAGGAAAGAGAAATCCAACATGCCCAGAATCAGCAGCATCTTCAGTTTGAAGGCAAGAAGCAGCTAAACTGGGGTCAATATGCCACCTAACAAAAAGGCAGGTAAATGCCTGTGTGTTCATGATTGACAGTGTGTGTAGGATCTTTTGAGTGAGGGTTTTAGAAGGAGAACTATTCCATCCAGCTGCTTTCACAAGCTTATAGTGATTTGCAAAACACCAAAGACACACCCAGCACGGGCCACTGGGATAATAACACAGATGCACGATTTTTATGGCTGCATACCAAATTTAGAAACTCCCTCTAGAAAAACAACTCAAAATGACTTTTGCTAATCCTTCTGAACACCTGGAATAGACTCAACAAGCCAGGGAAGTAGAAAAGTTACTGTGTGGTTTACCAGGCCTCTTACATCACTCAGAATTAAAATTTTGAAATAAGTAGCTGAAAGAAATCTTAGACATTCATAGATAGCTTTGGTTGGTGTCACAGTATTTTGTGCCAGTGTTGACAGTTCAGATTAGAAAACAGAGAGTTTTTGTTCACAGAAAGCCCACATGCTGCATACAATAATGTTTTAAATGCTTGGAAATCTGCGTAGGAAATAGATTTATATTCCACAGTTTCTGAGGTGTTCCCTCCTTTTTTCCACACTTGAGACTTTCTCAGACTGCAGCTATTTTATAGTAATATCCAACTTCTAGGTACTTCTAGATTTGAAGGTCTGATCAGACCGGTGATTAAACCCCATTTCCATGTCTAACCAACATGTATAATCTCAAATAGACAAACAGTCTCATAACTTCAGTGGGATAATTCATGTAAGGAGCAACCCATAAATTACCTATCTGATGGATCACAATTTCTCTTTGTGTGATCACCCATAGCCAGTGGGAGTTTTGCTGGGTGCAGGGAAGGCAGACCTGCTCCGTGGAAGTGCCAAGCAGTTTTCCTTACAGCTGGTGTGGTGGTACAAGAAAGGCTGCAAATAATTTTCTCATCAGGGAACAAACTCAGAAAATGAGAGACAAAATTAGTTAACATGCTAAGAGACTATTAAAAAAATTATTTCCAAGTGCCATTTGCTATTTGCTTAAAAATGTGTTACATTTTTTCTTTTACTTTTTAATAACTATTAATTAAAATAATACAAAGCCTACCTAGTGCAGCATTTCTGCACTCTGCATTTCTTAGGCAACTTCCTTAGTTTAATACCTTTACCCTCTTAATTTATTTTGGGATCTGGTGTTTAGCATGAAGTCTGTGTACAGGAGCATATTCTGGTACATTGAATTGGGCTGACTTGCAGCTGAACAACAAATTTTCCATGGAAGCAAATAGAACTACGTGTCTAGGAAAACACAAAGGGTGCCAGCCATACATCTAGCACTTCGAAATCTGTGACAACTCTCTTGTATTAAGTAAGGTGGTCCTAAAAGGATTTTCCTTCCTAAATTGAGGCTTTGCAAGAACTCAGCTGAGCTATGTAGGCTGAAAGGGACTTTGAGGGCACTCTTGTTTGAAGTTGCAGCCAGTCCAGGGAGGTAATTTAGAGATGCCTGTCCAGCCCTAGAACAACCTCCTGGGTGCCAAACCTGCCTGCCAAACCTGTCCTGGCAGCAGCAGATCAGCCTGTGCCAATCTGAGCAACCTGCTCCTGCAGAAAGTGAGGCCCTGGCACAGGCTGCCCAGAGAAGCTGCAGCTGCCCCGTCCCTGGAAGTGTCCAAGGCTGGAGAGGGCTTGTAGCACCCTGGGATGGTGGAAGGTGTCCCTGCCCATGGCAGGACGTGGGACTGGATGGGCTTTCAGGTCCCTTCCAACCCAAACCATTCCATGATGCTGAGGAGCAGAGCAGCATCAGTTTCTTTTCGAGGTGATGAGGAAGGCTCATCCTCCCTCCTCTCCGTGCTGCTGGAGGTGCAGAGTAGCTGCACATTCAACCCATGTCTCAGACAGAGATTTGTCTGCCTGTGTCTGCCACCCCCAGCCTCATGCAAACACACCACCTGTGTCTGGTGGGATATTCCAGTTCTCCTGTGAGGGAATAAAGTCTGAAATGAAATATTAAAATGTTTTAAAAAACCCACAGCTTTCCCCATTCTTACCCATTCATGCTAAACCTGGAGAGGTCCGTGGTTTCTGCTTCTGGGATTTTGTGTTTCTTTTCCAGTTTTTCTCACATCTTGAGAACAATACAAGTGTATTCACCATGAATGAGTGTCCCCAAGCTGCTGTAGTTTGATGAAAAGGTGAAATTCGGTAAATGAGGAGGAAAAACACAAGGGCTCAGGGCATGGCCTTAGGACTGGGACTATGTCAAGGCACCAGTGATCTGCCTGGTCCCACTCGGGGGGCACCCAGTCCTCACTCTCACTCCCTCACCTCCTGCACACCTGAGCAGGAGCAGCTGCCCTTCTGATGGTCTGTCATCCCAAAGCTTCAACAGTTGTGGAGAAACATCAGAAGAACTCATTCTGCTCCTTGGTCCCCCTGACAATGGTCCTGCCCCAAGTGAGGTGTTCACAGCAGATGAGAACAGCACACGCTACTGGTGGTTTGAGCAATGCTCCCATTCCAGATGTAGGATCAGTAAGTGAACCTGACAGCACCAAGCCTATGAGTTTTTTGCTTTAATTTTGTGTGTGGATGTTACTTAATTCCATATCCTGATTTTTTTATGGCCTTAGGAAACATTTACCACCATGAAAACAATGGTGGGGGAAGGAATAAAAGAAATAAATCGTTGCTCATCATACTAGGGTATTCAGTGGATAAAAATTCAATGTCACTGACAAAGAGAATTTGATATTTTTTCTCCTCTGCTGCTAATTCAAGACCAGTAAGTCTTGTTTTGTGCTCATATATCCGTGCACAAATAGCAGCCTTCAGTGGTCATTTAGTCTGAAGTGCATGTTGTGGGAAGGGTCAGTGTGGCCTTTCCACTTTAATAATGAGAGAACATCTGAGACAACTTGTATGGCTTTTCAGGTGTACCTCAGAGCTGCACAGAGACTTTGCTCCTCATGAATAATAACACTGCAATGGAATCTCAACATTTTTAACATGAAAAACTGAATTCTCCAACATAATTGTTCACCAGTAGATTTTCAGAATTTATTCTCATTGGTTGCTCAGATTCTGACTAACAAAAATGAGTTCCTACCTGAACCATGACAACAGTAAAGCCAGCTGACTTCATCTCCAGAAGGAAGAGTCTTCCTTTCCTGTAACTATACAGTACATTTTTTTTTCTACTTTCCTGTAGATTATTACAAGCTTTTCTCTTTCAATTTTTGTATCACATCCATGAAAGCCCTATGCATCCATGCAAAACAAAAAAATTAAGTAAATGTTTCATACATGTTTAATGAAAAATATCACAAAGCATATATTTTAAGATATATTCCACTAACAGACCATCTTAAAGATTTTAAAGCCACAATACATACCTTGCATTTTAAAATGAGCTAACCAACAGATAGCTGCTTCTGTGCAGGACATCTGTGGTAGGACTGGGACAGGCTTTCATCAGATCTCAAAAATTAGGCACGGTATGGACTTGATAAATCTTGGACTTTCCCTGAAGATTACCTGTTTCTTTCTTCTTCTTAATTCATTCCCCAAACAGAACAGACTGCTATACTTTGGTCAGAGGGAAAATATGCACTTCACTTCAGTTTAATTAAGGCTTGAAATGGATAAAAGTTGGAAAATGCCCATATCTATATATATATGTTGTATGTGATTGGAGAAAATGTATTTGTTATTTACAATATGAAAAACATGACAGAACCGTGGACTTTACGTACAGAAGTGTGAAATTTTAATTTTTCTATGGTACTGAACTGTTTCTGCATAGACACAGAAAAATCTGTGAGCTATCTCTTCCAGCCACTTCGGTATCTCAGAGTTGCATTCCATGCCAGGACAACTGCAATATCCCACCCCAGTTATTCTGCAAGGTGACTTTGCTTTCCACAGTGGTGGGTTGCTGCTCAAACAGCCCTGTGCCTCCCTGTCAGGTATCAGCGTGGCTCTTTCTAGTGCTAAAGGGAACTAGAAATGGGGTGGAAGGCAAATCACAGTGCTGGACATCAACACCAGCTGTGGGTGTTTAAGGGGCATCGTGGCATTGAGGAATGGGCTGTGTTGTTACTGAGGGTGGAAGCTGCTTGGTACGCTGCAAAGTAAGGCACGTGCATGTTTGCAGAACTGGACTGGTAGGTCCTGATAACAGTGTTTATAGAGACAAAAGGAAAAAAAAAACTGTGAGACAAAAGTGTTTCAGTTTGATTTCTAAATCTGATAAAGTTCTGTTTGGAAAAGGAGTCAAATAATTTTACATCAACACCATTTTTCATTAGGCCTATTCAGATAAGTTCAATTACACCATGTATGTCACCACTTCATCACTGACAAGACCGGAGCTGGAGTATTCCAGCCTTCCATGAATTGCCCTGGAGATTGCTAGAATTGCTGCCTTCCTGCAGCTTTCCAGCACTGGCCTATCAGTTTTCTCTGGTTTAGCAAACCAAAAACTTCTTGAAACACAAATTCCTTTGGAATCATTATTTGCCACACTTCAGATGTTTTAACACCCGATTTTATTTTTATATATTCCTATATCCACAGGATGTGTTTTCCACCATATAACAAGATGTCCCAAGAGTAAAGCAATTTGAGACAAGAAAGAAAATCCTCGTTATACAGTGGTTTGCCATGAAAATTCTGGAGGGCAGTGAATGTCCAATGAAAATGGAAATGTAAATTTGCTAGTGTGGCCTTTACAATAGGACACATGAGGCCTGTGAGGCATTTCTGTTCTCCATGAGCCTTTCTTTGGTGTAAAAAAGTCGAATACAGGTAAACTACAGATGTAACAGTCTTCAAGACATCTTGCTGTTACATATCAAGTGTTGCCTAACTGAAAGATTATTTAAAATTATTGCAGTGGGCCAGTCATAAAGCAAATAAGATACGTGTCAAAATCAGATTTCTCTTGCTCAGTGAACAGTAGGAATTTGCAGGAGGCCGGTGCTGGTTGCTGGGTGTTGATCTGTGAATGGCATCCCAGGTAACGTCTCCCTGAAGCCTAATGACTCACTGCTGGTTCACAGCAGCCATCCCAGCTGGCAGGCAGGGGAGCCAAGGCTTTGCTGGTGTTCCCCCATCTCTATGGCACTGAGGGATGGGGGCCATGCTCCCTCTCCTCTCTCAAGCAGGTGTTTAGCCCGAGGCATGCTCTGCCCTTTTGTGATCCATCCCTCATCTCACCCATCCCACCACATCCATTCCTGACCGTGCCAGCAGGCACACTGAATAGGGTATCAGGCCCTTTTTGGGTGAGCTCCTCAGAGAAATCTCTGCCTTTCCTTTGGTGGGAATGAACAGGTTGCTGTGTGCAGCCCCCAGTCCAGAGCCCCAGCAGAGGGGTGAGCACCACAGGGTTGTACCACGCAGCCTCGCTGGATTTCCGCCGCAATAACACAAGTGCTGAACAACGCTTTCCCAAAGCCAGGGTGGAAAACAAAACTGAAAACCTAAACATATGCAGATGGCATTCAGAGCCCGGGACACTCCTGCCAATTTCTGCAACTGATACGCACTCAAAATATTTGCTTAGGAATTCTTAATTAAGTCAACCATTTGGCAGTGGTGTAGGGTTTCAGATGTGTCGCAGTGTCACCACAAAATACCTCGGTGGTTCCTGCTAACAAAGAAGCCACTATGTGGATTTTTTGTCCGAGATGGTGAGGCAAGGTTTCGGTACAATGTGCCAAAAAAGCTGCACAACTCCCCTGCTGTTAACGGGGTTCGTGTGGCTAAACCCCTTCATTCCTTGCTGAAAACAAAGCCCCTGCCCAGCAGCAGGTTCGGGTGGATATCAAGCAGCAGAGCTGGGGTGGGATCACAGTGGCCCTAGGGTTGCCTATCCAAGGGCTCGCAGTAAGGCTGGCTCGGTGCGAAGTGCGTGCCGTGCTGTTGTGCAGCCAGGAACGCAAGTGAGGAAGGGTGCTGAAGGAGAAGAACTTCTTGAAGCCGGTCCTGGGCTTCAATAAAATGTAATTTACTCAGGGAGTGCAGATTGGCAGAGAATTTTTAAAGCAATGTTTAGGGTTTTTTTAGCCAAAAGGTTAAAATCAGCTTGATGAAGTGTTTCATCAGAATGCAATGTGTTGTTGGTTTAATCTCTTATTTTACATCTTTTGTCATGTATTTGTCAGAAGGGTATATTAAGCTCCTTGGAGAAATCTCAGTACACATCTGTGCCTGTGCAGGAGCTGGGGGACAACTCTGAAGATTGGTTAGTTACTGCTCTTCGTCTATAAGTAGGCAGTCTGTTTCATATTTTTATCAAAATTCATAGTCTTTAGACAAGAATAAAATTCAGATATTTTCTTCTCCTGTGCTTAGACGGCTGTCCATTATAAGGATTACTTTATATATCTTCCACTCATGCAAAGACTTTGTAAAATGCAGTTCACATGATGGCTTTCTTATAGTAAAATTATTCAGAAGTTGCAAGGACATTATAACATTTGAAATTAATGAAATTACTTGTTCTCAAGTTAAGTGAACACTTGCTTTTGCAAATATAAAATGGGGACTCAAGCAAGGCAGCCAGGAACAAAGAGTACATTTCTCTTCCAATAATCAGTTCTTAAAACTCAAGTGGCCTCAGTGTTTTTAATTTCTGAAGCGTTTCAAAGACCTTTACTTTTATGACTTGCTTAGAATATCTAATAATTTTCATTTCTCATTGTGAAAAGGGAACCTGGACTTGCTTAGGTCCTACAGAGGAGATACAACTGTAACAGGAAATAAGGAGAAATGTCTCTATTTGTGACAGGATTCATCTGTCTTTGCATAAGTAAGCAAGCATTATTTCAGAGAAAAAGCTGAAACTTGTTTCCCACTGGCATGAATTTCTGCTTGCTGTGACACCATCCTAGTTATTTTTTTAAAGGATAAAAAAAACCTGATGTTTCAGAATTCATATGCAGAAACCAAGCCTACCAAAATCTTGTTCATCAGGCTTAATTTGATGGAGATTTGAACTGTAAGGTCTTATCCAAGCCCAGATCTGAGTGGGGATTTTTTGCTTGTTTGCGTGTGTTTTTTGGTTAGTTTGTTTGTTGTTGTTTGGGTTTTCCTGTGGACTTTTTTGGTGGTTGTTTTTTGGGGGTTTTGTTGTTGTTGTTTTTTAAATTTGGGCATAACTCTGTTTACAGATGTTGCTCAATTTCAGTGCTGGTTTTTCCCTTGGATTAATGGCACAGGCACGAAGAAATGTGAAAGCTCTCCATATGCCAGACACCAATGCCAATTCCTTAGGAAATGTGCCATTATTCCACTAACTCTGTTTATCTGGATAAGCCATTTGGATGATGTTTAATTGGATGGCTCATGTGGATGACCCAGCAGAACACTCTGAGCTGTGTGGAGACGGTCGTGGCGCAGGATGGTTGCAATTACTGTAAACTGCATCAGAAATCTTAACAAAATGCCTCACTCAGGAGTTTCTGGTGATAAGAATTGAGGCAATTTGCACCACAAAGAAAGATTAGATGAAAGATGATGCCAAAATGTGGCATGGAGGATCTGCCTTTTGACAGCTATAAAGTGAAACAGTCTCCATCTTGAAAAAAAAATGATGTAGCCTTCAACCTGCCAAGGGGCAGGAGCACAGCACAACCCTCCCGAATGTGTGATGGATGCACAAACTGAGGGACGCCACAAGAAATAGAGGAGAGGAAGCTTGAAATGCTGTTGGGTGCATTTCTTTAATAAAAATAAAGTTTTCCAAAACCTCAGTTTCATGATTCAGCATTTCTTTTGGCACTGTAACAATTTAAAAGTAGGCTAAACAAGTCTGAGGGAATATGCTGGTAAGTTCAGGCCAGAGAGGGGGAAGTTTCTGGAAGTAATAACAGAAAAACTAAGACCCCTTCCACCCCCAGTGATTGCAGTTTAACTGTTATAATACACTTCACAAGCACACAATAATTACGACACCCTCACAATACCTTCTGAAGCAGATGTGATCGTGCTTATTTTCTGGGCAAATAAACTGACCCACTGTATTAAAATACTTTGACCATGGCCTGGTCCAAAAAACGATGGGAGACCAAAGAATATACTCTTTAACCTAATTATGAGACAGCACTGACGTGTATGAAGGAAGCAACTTAACTGAAAATTATACGTTTAGATGCTGTGGCCAATTCTTGCTTTCCTTTGTTTTGAAAGTCGTAAGGTTTTGCTGCTCAACTTGAGAATAGTTAGTGGAAACTGTGGAAGCCCACCAGTTTAAAAAAAATGATGCCAGGAAGTTATTGCACGGTTTTCATCAGTTTTGTAATTTTTAAAAAAGTATTTGGGTAACATAGAAACAATTTTTAGATGTGATTTTTTTTCTGGTAAGTTGGTGGCATAGCCTCAGTACCTTGAAGACCGTCAGGTAGCTATGAGACAGGAACTTGTGCATGTGCCAAGCATCAAACGGAATTTTGAATGCCTTGTGCATGTCTCTTGATTTGGAGTCAACCCCAGGTTCCCTCAGGGTTAGATTTTCCTGGAAGGGTCAGTGTTGAAGCAGCAGTGGGAATGGGTTACCAGGTGGGAAGGTCTTGCAGGATGCTTGGGCACCTGGTCTGTCCCGGGGAACTGAGCAAAGCCAGGTGGAGGGGATGGGGGAAGAATGGGGCACAGCATTTAAATGTCATCAAAGAGTGTGTATTTCTGAATTTGACACATCATCTCTTAAGGAAAAATGTTTTCCTTCAAGTTTTACTGCAATATTTACTGCAATATTTTCAGAATTTCCATCCTACTTTGTGTGGAAAGTGGAGGAAGTCAGAGAGAGAAAAGATCCATGACCTTTCAAAGAAAATAACACTTTTGCTTTTCAATATTGAAAACTGTCTGATTAAAAATAAAAAATTAAGTATTGATACTTTCCTCTGTGATTTTCATTAGCTTTTGAAGCCATAGTGTAAAGGTCGCAAGACTCTTTACAGAAAATCTTATCCCTGTATCAAACTTAATACTGTTTTAAGATTACCAAATCTCCTGCAAAGTCCTAATTTAAAGACATCATTTTTTTTTTTAATTTTAAAATGGAGAAATGCTTTTTGCCAGAAAAAAAACCCTTAGCTCAAAATCTGCATGAATCTCAGGGACTCTCTGGTTCCAGTTGATGTGCCAGCCTCATTGCTCAGCGCGCAGAGGAACGCAAATTAAAGCTGCAGGTCTGAGCACTCCTGCTCCAACCCTGAGAATGGTCAGACTGCAAATACCTTTTGCTCTGACTTCTGTTGAATAGGCAGAACAACAGGGCATTCACCTTCTCTCTGGTACCTTGTTTATACATCCATAGCTCCCTCCGCTGCGATAAATAAAAACCCACAAGTGGTGAACTTCTCATGGGTTGTTAACTTTGGAAAGATGCAAAAATACCTATTAAAGGCAGCGTTGGATCATCATGGAATTTCCATTCCACAGGAATAGCAGTATTTCATTTTGGCCAGGGAAGAGCTCTCAGTTTCACCCTTTTTGCTCTGGCTTTACTGCATCTTACTGAAAAGGCAAAATGAAACACTCTGATTTCATTGAAATGCAGTACTTATGTAATTTTGCAATTAACTTGTGATGAAGCTGACAAATTCTTATATAATTCTTTAGTTTTGTTTCATCAGAATTTCCCCAAGGAAGCATTTCCAGTGGGAAGTTTTTAACACTAGGATGAAAGCCTTGGGCTGGTGTTCAAGGTGGGGAATAGGATCACAGGGCAGTCAGGCTGCTTGTCCAGAGCCAGCTGAAGCATCTCCACACAGGCCTGAAAGGTTCTCAGTAGATGTCACAAGAGGCTTCACCAAACGTGTACCTATGTTGTCCTGTGTTTTTCAAAATATTGCCATTTAAAATGTAAAGATGTTGAAAAATGAGCCTGTGATGATGTTGAGAAGTGAGCTGAAAAATTAAAAATAAATATGCTCAAGTGAAAACATATGGCGGGTGCAAGTAATATACAAACTTCATTATGAATTCTGAAAATACTCTTGAAGAATGGGAACTGCAAATGTTTCCAGTCTGGATGGCACACATTAAGGACCACTCCTATGTGCTCCATGATGTGTGCCAGATCTAAAAGCACAGTTATGCTGGTGAACTTCATTAATCATTCAATACCCTGGGCATAATAATGGACAAGAGTGTTGGTAGTGCCAAGTCATTTTCTAAATTGTGCTTAACAGTCCCAAATGAGGGGTGGATGAACTGGCTGCAGTCACTAAAACTCTTAAGTCTGAACCTGCATTCAAAGTAGTCATGAGTTTCAGAGGTTTGTGGATGTTTGCTTATCACTATTTTTTGATTTTAAGTAAGTCTTTCGTTCCACATCTCACAGGCTGATGTCTCTGTGTAGGACTGGAAACAAAAGCGCCAAATTCCATTTCTTTGTTTTTTCTGGCTCAAATCAGATCAGGAATTACTGCAAGATTTCCAGGCTGCTGTACCAGACCAGAGACACTGTGCCAAGTTGGCATAATTACAAGAACCCGACCTCCAACCCTTCCCCTTTTGCACAGCACCTTGCCAGCCACACAGCAGCACCCGATCGCCTCAATTTGGTTATAACGTGTCTTTCTGCTTTTTTCTTCAGAGCTTTGTCATCCGTGGTGGCTTTAGGAGCTAATATAATCTGCAACAAAATCCCAGGCCTGGCCCCTCGGCAGCGAGCGATCTGCCAGAGCCGCCCTGATGCCATCATTGTGATCGGGGAAGGGGCACAGATGGGAATCAATGAGTGCCAGTACCAGTTTCGGTACGGGAGGTGGAACTGCTCTGCGCTGGGAGAGAAAACAGTCTTTGGACAAGAGCTTCGAGTAGGTAAGGGTGTCTCTGCTATGGTGCTGTTGGGATGGTTTTCTTTTACCTTTCTTGCTGTGGTCCTGCGAAGGTTTACAGCCCTCAGAGTTCAACGGCGATGCCTCCAGAGCAGCTGTGTGTTTCCACTCGCTGAAAAGTAACTGGCAAACATGAAATCTCCAGTGAGCTGTAGATGAAGTCACTCATATCTGTGCAACTTCAGGCCCAGCAATGGCCTCAGTGCCTGCACAGCCATCCAAGGTCACAGCCCCTGAAGAGAGTATTTCCAAGTGTTGTCTTGTTAAAGTTGTCATGCTAACTGTGGCGAATGTTATGGCCAATCAAAAATGAACTGAAAGCAGCTCAGAAAAATCCCTCTGCAGACTTCCCAGAAGCTTAAATAATGGGAGAGTCCCAAATAATTGATGGAGGTACTGTGCATACAACACTGGCCTTCCAATATGTGGCAATGATACATTTTAGTGTTGCTATCATACTGCAAAGAAAATACTGCAAGTGATTTGAGGCAGGAAACCTATTCAAAGAAAATAATACATGGCCTTGGCCTGACAAGCTGTTAGCTGGCAGAAGTTAAACCAATACCTTTTCATTTACCCTATGTCTGATATTATTTCACAGGGGAGATTATGTAAATTTTTTTCCAGCACTGAGGTCACTATTTTCCTCATCACCCAGCTGGGTATCCTTAGCTTTTTCCTGACCTTTTCTCTCTCCCCCAAGGGCTGCCCATTCTCCTGTCTGCTGCTCTGGGTTGGGATATCGTGTTGTACTGTGTGGCTCTCTCAAGGGCATTCAAACTGATGCCATCCTGCTTCTCTGTGGGGTCGTAGCCTATTCTTCTTGTATCCCATTTTTCTTTGGGTGATACCTCTTGGATTCAATGGTTCGGGTGAGTCTTGTGCTTCTAACACAGCTAAGTGTGATCAGACCTAAGATCTCATTAAAACGGTATGAAAAAAGGCATAACATTTAATTTCATCTGTGAAAAGAGGTGTTGATTCACATGGTGCTTGGGTTGTTAGGGGTGGTCAAGGCTTCAGGGTTTTTTCTGACACCCTTGTGAAACGAGTGCCAAAAACTGAGGTATGTTTGGGTCAACAAGGGAACCAAATATTTTTTGGAAGAGCATCCAAATCTGAGAGTCTGGCTGAGGTCTGGGCACTTTAAGAACAGGGTGGTTCAGCTGTAAAGTGTAGTAAGGGAATAAATTCATTGGCATTGTGCAATTGACTTATGCTTGCAGAGGGTCTGTCATATCCTGTGAGCTTTGCATTACATTCTCAAGGCATTATATTCAGGAATCAACCTAACTTCTTACTTCTACCTTCAAATGTAAATGAACCAGGAAAAGATCTAGTCAGTTGTCTTGACTTTTAGAGGCAGGTCATCCTTGGTTGGTATTTTTTACTTTCAGTTGATAACCAGAATTATGCTGCTGCCAGAAAATACACATCTGCCGAGCATTCTGTACTTCATCATGCTCTGCTTTCATCTGCCAAAGCTCGCAGGCATGCTCTGACCTTAGAAATGTGAGTTGTCTTACCTTCTGGGAGATCCCTTATGGCCTGAGATGGGCCACTCTGGAGAGTTGTGCCAGAATTGCTGTCATCACAAAGCTTCCCAGTGAAAAGCTTTCACCACTTCGCTCTCCTCTTCGAGCTGAGAATCTTGTGCTGCCTCACCATCGTCACCACTGTACTCGTGGGTAACAATCCTCCTCACCAGAGAGACTCATTTCATCCTCCAAAACTTTGCAAGTGAGTGCAGTTCAAATGCCTAAAGAGGACAAGTTGCAGTTGTGCTTTCATTCTCAATGTTTCTATGCAAAGTAAGAGCTACAAGGAACAGAAATTGTTTCTCATTAGGATAGACCAGCTATCAGGCTGGTCAGAATATACAAAGTTGGAAAAAACCCAGGGTTTTTTGAGCCACTGTTCAAGCCATATTTGCCATAATGTTTACCAGATTCTTGACCTCTTCACTGAACCTGGGTGGTTTCTTGCAAGTTTGAAAGGACTGATGTGGAATTTGGTGGGTTCTTTTATGGGTTAACCCAAACTCAGACGAAACTTGGCTGTTGCAGCTGGGTTCTGCTTTGACATTTGTTGGGTGTGAAACCACACAGGCTCTAACTGTTGCAGAAGGTTTACATGACCCCTTCCAGCCGAGCCAGATGAGTTCCATGCAGGTCTATAAAGGATCCCATAATCCACAAGTCTTTATTTTTTTTTATTAAGAAATAGCACCCAGAGATGATGAGGTCAGTACCTAGGAAAAGGGTAGGGTTTAGGAAGTAGTGTTATTACACTAGGAAGGGGGAAAAAGGTAAAAAATGGACAAAGATTTTAGACCCCAGCTATTTAAAATAGAAGATATTTCTAAGCATAAATATTCACATGTGTAACAGAGCACACCTATGTCTGACACAGAAACCCTAAACCAGCTATTCAGTTCTGCCTGAACACACTGAAGAAAGGACTAAAAGTAAAACAAGACAGGCATGTTTTTCACTTCACCCCAAAGGAAAGCTTTGTCCCCGAACCCTTGGGGAGATGAACCCTGAAGGTGAGTTATTCAGGCCTCAGGGTGGGGAAGGAAAGCGAGCAGTGATAAGACATTAATTGCTGCAAGAGAGCCACTGACCAAGACTCTATTCCCCCCAAACTGATTTATGTAGATTACCACACTGATTGAAAGTATGGATTTATTCTAACTTGTATTTTGACTCAACACTTCCCCTTCAAAATTCAAAGCAAACCCTCAGACTCACCGAACGCGAGGTTTCTCCAACAGATGTGCGTCTGTTGCTACCATCACCTCTAGGGTGCCTTTGTGTTCTAACTGTGCATGTCTTCCACCCACCACCAAGCCAGAAGACACGACACAGGGACACGTGTCCCCCCTTGTGATTTCTGGGGATCCTACTGTGCCAGGAGAAGTCCTCAGTTTATTAGCTAAGGTCTGAGATGGATCAGTGAGGAGTTATTTATCCAAAGAGGTTCTTCAGAGAATGAGGGCTGCACCACCAGTACAGTTTATATAATCTCTATCAAGAACGATTGAAATAGTCCAGAGGATGGAACAACAATTGTAGAAATGATGGGGCATTCATGTTGGTGTGAAAGATTTATAGCAGCCAGAGATAAAAGTGACAGAGAAATCTAAATTACTAGCATGAACAAAGACTGTAGCATGGGATTAATTAGCCATTGTGTGTGTGCATAGCTTTTTTTGATATATTTATAGCTGGGAACTCTTCCATAGTCATGCCATCCCCAAAGAAAGTCAGTCCTGCACTTACTTTACTCACGCTGTCCTTGTACATACTTGTATTTGTCACCTTCCTGCGCTCATCCCTAGTTTCCATGCCAGTTTCTCACATAATCTTCTGTGCTCTCCACTCATTCTTCTTGCTTTAAGCCTCTTAAAGATTGCCTCCTCAACAAATGGATTCAAAAATTAAAAATTAAAGTTTTTAAAACTAATTAAAATAATAATTATATATCAAATGTTATTACTGGTAATCACTGTTGAAAGATAATTGCCCTTTAATACTTTGAAAGCAAGAACTCTGATCTGGATTAATAAAGCCCCTGGTCCTATCAGGTTATTGACACAAAAGACTTCCAGTGCTAGGTCTCTATTCCCCCAAATGATGGGCAGAGCAATTTGTCACTTACACCCTAAAAGCTACAGATCATTGATGGCATTGACAGCAAAGAACTCACCCCAAAAAAGTAAGCAGTGCAGGCTCTGTAGTATGAAGTCTGAATCAATAACTGAAATGAAACCTACTGTGCTCTTTGACAGTGGGTTATTCTGGCTAATTATTCGTGCATTGACCCCTTCCACTGGAATCCTTTAAACTGAAGTGCTTATCAACAGGCAGCTCTTACCAGTGCTAAATCCAGGGCAAAACTGAGCTGTTTTGCTGTTTTGAAAAATATGTGTGTCAAGATATTCAAAGTGATCTGTACCTGTCTGCTTTCTCAGACAGATTATGTGGAAAATGATCACGATTTAGCAATATTTGGCTGTGTCACTGTGCAGTGATTAGGCAAAATATTAAATTGGACACCTGACAGGGAAATATTAACAAGTAGGCCAAATCCATGGGAGTTCTGAAGTTGGGCTTTTTTTTTTTTAATGTCTTACCCTTTGTTTTGATCTTTAGTTTTCTGGTGTGTTGAAATGATGCAGAGAAGGGAAGTTATGGCTCTGCTTGCCAGGGGAGGTTTAGGAGAAGAAATCTTAAGAAGTTTCCTGTCTCTTCCCATTCACTCAACTTCTGATCCACTCTCCAGGCAGAAAGGGGGAGGGACAGGAGAAAAACCCTACAGTTTTAGAGACAAACAAAATCCGTGCATGGATTTTATTAACTCCCAGGTGAAGAAGGCTTTTGGCAAACACAATCAGAACATAAACCTCAATATCACAGCTCTCTACAAGCATTTACACATAAACCAGGAGAGGATGGATAATTCCAAATGGAAGACTGGGTGAGGGAGGGGGACAACTTCTGAAGGAGAGAGACTCCTAAACAACAGTGATTCCTGCTCTGTTTGTACTGGAAGCAGGTAACACTGTCAGTCCACTCTTGATCCCATGTTTCAGCTGCAGGCCTGAACACACATGGGAATTGGGCATGGAAGATGTCTAAGTGATGGCGTCATGGAGAAGTGGTTGGCATCTTATCATACATGCTGAGGGGGTGTCAGCCAGTAAATTATTCTTGGTTCAGGCCATATATAGGCTTAATTAAATTTGGATTCCACATATGAATCCAGTCATTTTTATTCTGGGCTATGATGATGGTTTAACCGAGATGCCAAATGTTCATAAAAGCTTCCTACCAAAAATGGGAGGAGTAGAGAGGCTCATTATTCTCCAAAAATGGATATTTGGGTCCAAGCAGATGGATTAATCTAGGACAGTAGTGTCTAGTGTGGTGTGAGTTGGCCAACTTGGCTTTCAGTGTGAGCAGAAAACTTCCAATACATGAAGACAGGCGGCATTCTTAGGAATGCTCTACAACCATAGCTGTGCTTTAATGCTATCAGCAAGTCAATAAAGGGAACCATAAATGAATCCAGACAGTTTGCTCAAGTAAGTACATTTCTAGCTCACTTTTTGCCTTTATTTTCTCCTGCCATTTCTTTCTCCGCTACTTTACGCTCTCATTTTCAATTTTTTAAAATCAATTTATGTTGTTTGTTATAGGTTTGTTAAGGCTTAGTAATATTCATATATCAGGTTGACTGTATGTTTATTATTCTAACATCTGTGTATTTATTATGGGAAAATCTATCTTTACGAACTTGCACTATATCCAATGAAAACAATATGGGGAAAAAAAGGAATTGTACAGCTGGAAACAATTTGGAGGGGGAAAATGAGTTGGAATTAGATTATTTTAAATATGATACAGAGCAGGGTACACACTTCACCGACGGAAAGGCAGTAATTATCTTTGTCATAGCAGTAGGTGCTATGATTGGTTTAGGCATTTGTCAGCTATGGGGAACCTCAATTGCACAGTGGCTTTTGGACCTAATGTGGAAAAATTTGGGGTTTTTTGTTGTTGTCATATAGCACGGGCCCAGACAACAATGTCCTTTGAGCATTCAAGCAACTGAGCAGAAATAAATTTGTTTTCAGTAATTTGAACTGGATTTCTCTGTTGGTGCTAGGAGTAAAAAACTTTCCAGTGTGAGGGGTGGGTTCTCAGGGCATGGCATCAGCTTTCAGCTCCTAGGCTGGCTGGGATTTCAGGAGAGAGGTGCACAGGATGCATTCAATTGGCTGCAATCTGTACGAAGGATGTGTGCAGCTCCAGAAGATGATGTAGGACCAATACAAACTGTGTCTTTATTGCTCATGCAGCCAGCTTGCAGTGACTGCTGATGTTAGTTTCCCAAGATGCCACGTGGAGTCATTGCATTTGCACGTTTGATTTAGTTAAACTATGAATACCATGGCAAATTTAATGATCTGTGGTTTAAGCAAGCATGACTCCTAATAGAAGCACAGTGGTGCATAACAAGATGCGTATTTCTTGGTTGTTTGGAAAGGGAGAAATTTCTCATTATTAGCCTGAATAAAAAAAAAAGTAACCAGACGTGCACGATGAAACTCCACCCCTAGCAGCTAGGTAAGAGGCTGGCAGGCAGTAAAGAGGTAAAACCCCCAAAATCTGTAGACTTCCTCCACACACTCATTTTGAAGGAAGGATTTACCACCCAGTCATTGCAAAGCCTCCTCTTAAAATGTCTCAAACAACACTTTTGTTTTCACAACTGTCACGTTGTTGCTGGAAGAAGAAACAGAAGTAATCTTTTAACGTTAAGAATGTCCAATTTATTTGTTCTCACTTGTTAGCTGTATAATAGAGAAGGAGAAGGATTTTGCTGCAGAAGGATTCTGGTGTGTCAGTGGCTATCCCAAAAGCTGCCTTTGGGTAGGAAGGCCGTGCTGGAGCAAAGCTGAGCTGTTCCACCCAAGGCCCTGCCTGCTGCTCTGGGTTACACTACAGGCAGTGAGAAAAGTCCTCAGAAGAGTTTCCTCAGTGCACTTCATCTCAGCTGAAAGCGAAACACGGGGGAAAAGGTGTGATAATGCAGCAATTACAAGGCAAAGTGTGTCAGAGGGCATTTCAGTTTGCATTATCATCTTTGGGGAAACTGTGGAGTTGATTTAAATAGCTCATACTTTCTTGCTGTAGAAGGGTGGATAAGCTTTTTGCTATCACAAGTAACAAAGTAAGACAGTAACCCAAACCAGAATAAGAAAATAAACCCTCCCAGCTGGAGGTAGCTGAGGTTGTGAAGGAGCAGTAAAAAAGTTATGAAACCACTAAGGTGCTAAGAATTTGTATTTTTTTAACTGAGGAGACAGGCTGTTGTGGGAGTGGTAGGTTCAGACTCCTAATGTCTGTCACTTGGTTGATTCTAGAAAAAGAAAAATATATTTTTATTCTAAGAAAGTACTGTTGTTTTTAAGAAACATCGTATTTTTGACAGTATGGAGGATTTCCAGTTTGGTGAACACTTGTGTGTGATATTTTCTCTGTGCTTTAAAAATTTCTTAGATGTCAGAGCCTCAAAATGATTCAGGGAGGCCTTAGTAATATTTTCAAAATATATTTTAAATCATAGAGGAAAAGACAAACATAAATGGACAGTGCCATTTGTAAATTATGAGTTGACCAAAATAAATTTTGTTTTACTTTACTAGAAAAACTGTCAGTTTGCTACATTAATTTTATAATCTTTACTTCTTTGTCTCCCTATAAAAGAAATAAAAGCACATATAGTCTGCAGCATATAATAATTTCCAGCCACGAAGAGACAGATTTTTATATATCTCAATTTATCTTCTCTACTTCCTTGTCTTTTTGTATGGTTTTACTGTTTAGTTCAAGTATAGCTCAATAGTGTTTTCTCTTCCCTCGAGGGTCACGAGTGTGAAGAACAGTATAAATTCTCTTAAATTAAAACGTTCTTGTTGCCATTTAAATAGTCACCTATTTGGCAGCAGAAGGCAGATATCCTGATTCCAAACACAGCAGTAGTATGGTAATACAATTACTTGGAGAACTGTGTGTGGCTTGCAGCTGGATGAGGAATGGTGGTTATTGATCTGAATGAAATCTGGAATTTCCATTCTAAGGAAAGGGCTTCTGTTTCATTCCATTTCATATAAAAGTGAAGATTTTCTTGGAACAGGTGCTTTTCTGTAGACATTTTTGTATTTAAATACGCTGACATACCTGACTGTGAGCAATTCCATTTTTGTTGTCAGAGCACTTAATTTTAAATTTGTTCCATGCATTGATGTAAATCAATGCCAAGAGCTGGAACTTGGGAGACTCAAGTCTCTGGATCTCCTTAACTCTCACGTGCTTCCATGGGTATTCTGGGATGTAAGGTCCCATAAGAGTGAGCAGCTTGGCAGGAAGCATCACATAGCACAGCACACTGTCTTCCTGTGACCCTAAACCTCAGATCTCCTGAAAAACCAATGGACTGACATTAATACACTGTTTCCATGGTTCAAAACTAAATGGACCTTTTTTATTGTATGGAATGCTCCATTTAAGTGTCAGTATGGAAAAGGGGAGGAGAGGGGTGGGTAATCATGAATTTTGGCATTTGATCATCCTACTTGTGTGCTTAGGTGTAGTGGAAGGGGAACAGGAACATGTGACGGGGCCTTGGATCTGTGATGATCATTTCCTGCTCAGCGCTGGCCAGGACAAAACTCCTCCTTTTCTCTTTTGGCTTTGTCTGTAGCTATTCAGGGTAACATTTTCCATGTTACTTTTCTGGTTTCCCTTGGGATGAGTCAGTCAGAGGTCCTGTGGAAAAGATAGTATGCAAATTCTAGGCTATGGCTTAGATGAATACTGTACCAGAGTTTGGACACAGGGCTGACTTCACAAAGCAGCTTTAAGCTTGGCATTTCCTTGTTTGCAAGTGCCTCTGAGGAACATTAATGTTCATTTAGTGTCCTTTTTTCGTATCACTTTTTAATAAAATTGCTGAGTACAAATGTTCCATAGCATGCTGACCCATTAGTTGCTTCAGCATCTCAGTCCCACTGGTCAATGAGTTAGAACGTAATGCATGCTTAAACCAGGAAGGCAAATTACATTAAGAGTCAAATAAAGTGGGGCTTGGCTTAATCCAACAGGACAGGGGCCAAGTTCTTGTCCTATTGCTGTCAATAGAAATTTTGCCACTGCTTTCACCAGAACCACTAAAAAGTCTCCTGGCTTTTGGTCATGAGCAGAAGTTGGAAGTGAAGCTGAATTTCGTAGAGGGATTCTGCTGAAACCCAATTAGTTAAATGGCAATCAACCATACAACATTTGACTTTTTAAGTACAGAGCAACTTTGCAAACAGGCAGGTGCTGCCAAACTTTTGCCTCTGCGGGGGAAGTTCTTTATGGAGGGTGACAGGGAGGGCAGGACAGCACCTGCTGGTGCGTGATGCTTTAATAACTTGGGGTTCTAATGACTTTGGAGATTCCCTGAGCTGTACTACTGCGGTTAAGTGTGTTGTCAAAATCTCTTCCCTAGAATTACAGATGATAGGTTTGGTCATCTAGTCCAACCTCTACATCAAGCAGGACAGGCTAAACATAACATTAGGCTTCAGAGTTACATGTGTAGCAGCATCCCTCCCTTTCCTCCTCTGTTCTTAGGGATAGGTTGTGTTTGGTAAACTATCTGTTTCTAAATTGAAAAGCTTGAAGTGCAGAGAGAGGCATGTACAAACATTACAAAAAACGCAGCATTTGTTATCTGCACATTTTGGTTTGCAAACAAATGTTTTAGCGTTTAGGATCAGATCACTGATCCATGCAGTTTGCCATCGTGCCTCCAGTCACGAGCAATTTCTTTTCCTAACAAAGTGGCTGGCGTATTGCAAAATATTACATCTGACAAATACCTCATTTTCTAATTGACAAAATTTCCTCTGTGCGTATCATGCCTGACCTTTTAGCATTGGGTTAAATTGTGCATGACTGTAGTTTATTTCTTACTGACGTTCATACTGTGAAGTATGATATTATTGTTACTGATAGAGGAGGAAAATTTTTAAAAAGGAAATAAAGCAAGCAAGCAAGAGGACTCTACAAGCTATTATTTGGAGGCTTGAAAAAGTGAATCTAGCGTTGTAGTTCTAAGGTCGTCATTCTCTCAGGATTCAAACTGGCCACTGACTCCAGCTGTGCTTTTCTTTACCCAATATGTGCTTAACTTTAAACCCTCCATTGTAGGTGCTGTTAAAGAGGCTTTGAAAGTGTTTAATTTTAAAGGCAGAACCAAGTGGTTTTCAGAATATAGAAGTCATAGTGAAAGCCAGCATGCAAGATCAAGCCAACAATGGGTTCTTCTGCCCATCCCAGATCCACTTGGAGTGGACCTAGTGAACCTGCTTTTAGCCACAAGTGCAATTTGCTGTTCTCTATAATGCTCTCTCCACTGCAGAGGTTCAAACTCCAATTCTAGGATTGTGTGAGAAGGATGATTCCCAAGACTTAGCTGGTGTCAGTTAAATGGGTTTGAATTACTGAGGTGTTTTTTGGTTTGCTCTCACCGCAGACAACTCACTGGTGCCACAGGGAGAAGGCTCTGCTATCTCCTGATAGAAGCTCAACAGACATGCACAGAGCTGCTCTATACATTACAGCTTTATTCAAGCTGCTAAAACAAAAAAGGTTTGCTCACGGATCATGACTTATTTTCACCTGTTCACTCATTTCTTCACCAAAAGGTGGAAGCTCTCTTTCTGTCTGACTCAGCCTCCAGCCATGCTGTTCAGAAGAGATCTCCACTGCAGGTCCCATCAGACATGGTCAGTGCACGCCTTGCAGCTCCTGAGGGGAATGGCACAAGAGGCAGAAGTGGTTTCTCTCTGTTGCTGAATTATAGCGTTTCAGACAACAAAGGCAGAAAACTGAGGAGCCCCTTCCTCACTTCTTTCCTTTGGCCCAGTTTCACATCACACAGCTCCAGGCATTTGCTTGAGATGTCTGAGATAGGAACCTAGTCAGGCTGTATTCCTTGTATGGTCAAAGAACAGGGAGAAACGCTTCCAGAGGGTGATTTGGATCTTAATTTGACTGCACAATGGTCCCTGTTGCCTATCCCAGGAGTTTAGTCTCCCTTCATACCTAATTCCTCTTTGTGTTTGAAATTTTTCCATATCTATGTATATAGTTTCTCAGGGGTGCTTTTGGTCCTCTCATAAAGTCGTACCTGCTTGCCCCACACAGCAGACATGGAAACTTGATCACTATTTAAAGTCCTACCAATTCTTGCTATTCAATCACCACTGCTACCTGCAAAAGTTGTCTTAGCTGAGGACTTTCAGACAGATAGTGGCAAAACCCAAAAATAAATGCTGCAACCGCAGGCGTAGCTCGACCACCGCTCTTTGGAAATTTAAGAAGTGGGAGTCCAAAATTACCACCAGATGGTGCACCTATTTAGCAAGTGACAGAGACATGTTCCACAAAAAAATGGAAGCCACAGCCTCCAGCAACCCACCAAGTAGCTTCCCCTGCTCTTTATTCTCAGTTGTGATATAAATTGAATGTGTTTGAAACATGGACCTGCTGGTTGTACTATCCTGTTACATTTAATATGGAGTATGGTTTCAATCTTTGTGATGGAAACCTTTCAACTCTCTGGCTAGGGATGTGAGGAAGTGGGAAAGAGTGAGGCAGACCTATAAATGCTTGTGAAGGGAGAGGGAAAGAAAAAGGGATGGGCCAGAAGCAGGAAAAATCGGTAATGCTGAAGGGCAATGACAGGGTCCAAAATCAGAAGAGGCCAGCCCAGTGCACCAGTGCGTTGCTGTTTTGGGTTGAGGCAGATCTTGCTGTCAGTGGTGGGTACCACTGCATTTCTGAAGGATAATCTTGATGTCTATAGTTTGGAAACTTGCTAATGCCAGTAGCCCAGGCAGAATCAGACAGGGCATTTCATGAAGTGCAGAGCAAAGGTGGTGAACTTTCCTAAACAGTCAGGTGGGTTTTATTCTCTGGCTGCTTTTCGTTCCTAAGCATTTGGGTGCTCCGTGCACAGAGAAGGATTAGAACAAATTGACAAGCCTATGTTCTCTGCCATATTTGTCACAGTGACAAAAGGCCATGTGATTCTTTCAACTGGATTTTCTGTACATCAATAATCATCATGGGTAGCACACGAGCAGGTATCTATTTCCATTCTACTCTACTTCTTGCTTTAAAGAAAATTCTAAAGTAATAACTAGGTTCCTGGCAATCTTATTTCATGAACATCACAAAATTTGTGCAGAAGAAAATATTATGTCTCATTCCTTTGCTTAGGTGGGTGTTTTGCTGCTTTCAGTTGTTATGGTGTGTTTAAAATTATGCTATAAATAGAATTTACTATATCGCTAAGAATGATTAATTAGAAAGATTGGTCTTTTAGTTACAACTTCACCAGTGAAAATGAACTGAAAATTTCTTGAGTGAAAACATTTGAATATTCTTTAACTTGAGAAGTATTCATGCAGAATGGATAAAATAGTTTTTCATTCTCTGTCTAAGCTGAGAGGAAGGCATCACATTGAGAAGCTCAATACCATTTCCTTCCTACCCTTTTTCACATACCTAATTCAATATAAGAACTATAATTTTATGGTGAAAACATGGACCAGGAGATAATGGACTTGTTCTCTGCTCCCAGCTGTGCCTTTTTTGTGACCTTGGGCAAGTCACTTCATACCTCACTCTCTGGAAACTCAAGATGATTAATTTCAGTGAGGAATTGACATGATTAAGACTAACCTCCACTTAAACGTTTGGGATGTATCCTCAAACCAAACTGGTTGCTGCTAAAGTCTTCTTACTCAAAGAGGAAATAGAAAGGAAAAGAAAGAAATATCATGGAGAAATTTGGTCTTCTAAAAAGTGAATCCAGGCCTGAAAAAAAAAAAAAAACATAGTGAAAAATCTCAGCAGAAGAGGCTTAGTAGGATTATTAGCTTAGTTTGCAGAAGAAGGAAGTTTGAAAACCTTAGGTAATTGTCCACTCAAATTTCACAAAGAGAAAATATTAAACTGATGTTCAGTACTTACACGTGATAGAAAAGGGCAGAATAAAGCCCACAAGGAGAGTAGATCTGGTTATTTATTGTATGTGTGCTGTGATTCTTTGAGTAAATCTTCCTGTGTGACTTCCCTATTTTTCTAGCTGCTGGAGTACTGTGACATCCTGACACCAGAGATGGGGCATTAATGCTTTTTTGCTCTTTCCCTTTCTCTTTCTCCTTGCCGTCTCCCATTTTCTTTCACTTCAGCAGTTCAGTAATGCTGAAACCAAGCTCCCTTCCCTTTTGTTTGCTTTTCCCTCGTCCACTGATCAACCATGTTGATGATTACACTGTGGTATTAACTGTAGTATAAACAGAAGCCCTGAGCAGGAGCTTTAGCTGAGTTTTCCCTGCCCTCTCAGGCAACTGAAGGTTCTGCAGCACCCCCTTCTTGCTTGTTTTCAGGGATTAGTGGCAATATTTCACATACTGCTGACATAACGAGGCATCAGCTTCACTCAGAAAAAGCAAGACACTGTTTTTTGAGGAACCCTGGACCACTGTGCTAGAAGGGATGGCCATGGAAAGTTAGAAAGGTGGCAGCCTACCCTCAGAGCTGAGTTGGCAGGAAGATTGCTGGGGGGGTTTTGCACATCACAAAAGCATTTCCATGAATACTGTTTTCTGCTTAAATTAGGATTCAAAGTGTCTCCATGGAATATCTCGTGCAGCAGCCTGTGCATGCTGTCAGTTTGCGTTAACCAGAGGAACATGACATCATGTGATAGACAAAAACACTGCTTGGTACCATATAGCCTGATCCAGAACTTTTCACGTGAAACATTTGTTTTGGTTTGGTTTGAAGACATTTGCCTTTCTAACTGGTCTGTTTTAATTAGAGCTGAACCTGAACCACAAACGATAGATTTGAACTTTCCCAGAGTTCAGTGGTGTTCAGATCTGGCTTTTGGTTTGGCCCATCACAAAGACAGGGGTCAGCTCCAAAGTTCAGATCTGGAAATGAGCTTCTGGAAAGTGGGGGGCTGGAAAGATTATTTAGTGAGATCTCACTTGAATGGTGGATGTGCAGTAGAGACACTTGCCAGTGGCTTATGGAAGCAGTTTTACACAAGCAGCATCTCAAAGACTGGTGTTAATGCCAATCTATCTATTGAAATACTCACATACAGCAGAAAGGGCCTTGTTCCTCCTTTCCTGGCCATAAAGCCTGGACCCTGGTCTGAAGCTGGAGTACCTAAAAAACCTAGAAATCTTTCTTCTTGTCTTTGTTTAAAACTCATCATTCCTTTCCAGGGTATAGTGCATTAAAAAAACTATTTACTCTGGCGCAAAATTATTATCTTTTTATTTCTATAAAATTTAGGTTTTTTCAGCTGGTAGCTTGCAGGGCTGTTATGGCTTCTGCCATTTGTCAATCTCCTGCAGGTCTGGATCATCATTTTGGGGTGATTTCGCTCCGTCCCTGGCAAGACACAAGCTTAAAAAACACAAATAAGAAACAGCAACCACTCGTCTACTAGATCAGATAACCTGACCCAGTGGGGTTAGCTGGACAGGCTCCGATTAAACAGGGATTCAGTATCTGCCATGAGTCCTGAGAAGATTCAGATAACCCTTCCTTGTGAATCTTGTCACTTCCCAACTCTTGTCAGGACCAGAAACTCCAGAGCTGAAAAAAAAAAAAAAGAGACTTTGCTCTTGTGATGCTTCCAAACTCATTTTGCAAACCAGAGAGGTTTGGATCAGAATCTAAACTTGGTGTATTTATCCAGACTTCTCTGAGCTCTTTACTCTTTTAAATCTCTTTCATATGTGTGATTTGTGCTGTGTTTTGATCCCTGGGGTTACAAACACGACTACCAGGCAAAGACCCTTTAAACGCCAAGGAGGGTGGACATCATTGCTTGGCCCTGTCCCTCCTCCCAGCAAGATCACAGGCAAGTCAGATGTATCAGAAAGGTGAATGCAGCCACACAAGCCGTGTGAAAGAGCACTGGGAAAATATTTAAGCAAATTCAAAAGCAAGTCTCAACCAGGCCCTTCCACCAGAACTTTCTCATTTGCTCTCCACAACCTCAGAGCTTGGAGAGGGGACTGCAGTGACTTGCGGGGCCACTGCCCAGCCCATCTGCTGCAGGAGATGTGGCCTCTGAGCAGAATTAGCAGAACAGACACATGCCTGGGGTCTGCCAGCCCAGCCCCTCCGCTGCAGCCGCCAGGGAAGGGCTGGGTGGGGTGGGCTGAAGCCAGGCAGGCACATCTGCTGCCATGGGAGATGTCCAGAGGGGGAGAACATCCTAAACAGCCACACAACACTTGCTGTGGTCTCCCCTTCCAAACTCTGCCTTGCCAGGAATGTTCCAAACACGTGAAAGCCCCCACGCCTACAGGATGGGTCAGCTGTGACAGTGCCAGTGACCTGCTTGTGGAATGGGACCTCTGAGGTGTCCTGCCAGGCATCAGGAACCAGGCCAGGAATTTATGTGAGCCACACATTTGTAGGACAACCTTCATACAGAATTATCCTCCAGGGGACAATCCAACAGCAATTCCCAGCACGTGCAGCAAGGACCTCTCTGCTGTGTTCCTGTAGAATTTTTACAGAAGAAAACAACATTCTGGTATAACATTGGACACAAATTATTTTTTCTTTTTTTGTGGTCAGACATAATTCTTTTGTCTGTGTCTATACACGTTTTTAAGAAGAAGGCCACCTTGAAGAGCAGAGTCACCAGACAAACAAGCATAACACTCTCTGTGCCTGGAAAGTGCTGTCCTAGGCACACAGGAGCAGTTTCTCCATGCCCAGCAGCCTGAAATGCTTTCCAGAGCTCCCAGTCTGGCTGTCACCATTTCTCAGTTTGGGCAGGATGTTTCTCCATATTCACTGCTCTCACCAAGAAATGTTGTGTAGAGCAAGGTATTTCTAGAGGTCATTAATTCATAGTTATTTGACATAATGCTCATCTGGTCTTGCTGTCACAGTGAGAACTAAAAAGTCAGTGGTTATTCCATTTCATTATATTTATCTGCATTTAGATTGGAAGCCTGAAAGATAATTTAAATAAATATGTATCTATCTATGAGACCCTTCCTAGGGCACATGGATGCCTAGTCTATGTGATTCAGTTTAATAGAAGATATTGCTGCTCTTCATAAATCTTACTTTAGAAATGTCATGACTAAGTAGAATTAGCACTTTATATAAACTCATCCTAATTCTGTAATTGATAGAACCAAGTTAAATATACTGAAAAAAAAAACCAACCCTAGAAAAATACACTAGAAGAAATTATGTTCAGAAGAATGTCTTTTTTTCTAATCAGTGAAACCAACAAAGTCATCTCCTGGCTCTTCATGTAAAGAAATCTTTTTTCCCCAGTCAGAATATTTTAAGGGTGGGCTCTCCTTTTCTAAAACCACCATGTCCCCCCAGCAATTACACTAAGATGATTGCTGCCAGCATAGTTGGAAAGACTCACTGTGCAGGGAAATCTGGCTTAACTCTGATGGGATAAGTTTAGACTCTCCCTTTCTTTGCATTTTCTACTGCCAGTTTCTGGGCCTCCCCATGCAGCTTGATACCTTCTGGGAGCCTTGCTTTTTTGGTTTCTAATTCTCTCAGTGCTTGGTGAGGCTGGATTTTTTGTGCCACATGGAAAATGCTATGTGGAGGAACATCTGAAAGAGGCTTTTAGAGCCAACACCCTGCTGCAGATTTAGCTCCAGGTGATTAGCTCTTGTCCTAGAGATGTAAATTATTTTGTATCCCATACACATTAGGATCTAGTCTGAAAGCAGTATCCCATACTTGCTAAATGTCCTGGGCTACACTTGCTTTGTGTGTGTTTCCAAAAGGAGGTTTCTAGATTGATATTTATGTATGCATCTATCTATCTATCTATCTATCTATCTATCTATCTATCTATCAATCATCTATCTATCTATCTATCTATCTATCTATCATCTATCTATCTATCTATCTATCATCTATCTATCATCTATCTATCATCTATCTATCATCTATCATCTATCTATCTATCTACTTATATCTCTCAAACATTTGTGTGGGCTGACATAAAATTGAGCTCAAGAAAAAGGTCTATGCTGAAAAACAGAAGATCCAGCTTGAAGCTGCACATATCTCACTAGCAGTCAAGAAATGTTCTCAACTCCAAATGTGAAATCAGTTGGTATCTCTCTGAAACAGAACAAATGGAACCTCAGCAATTCTTCTGGGAAGACAAATTAGGTTTTTTTTAGTCAGTTATTTTTTCCAAATTGAAAGGAAAGGAGGGATGTGGATCCACGCTAAGCAGGTCTGGCACGTGAGGGTGTGTGAGTGTAAGGAGTGGACTCCAACACTCAGCCATGTCCTCCTCTGGCAGGCACTGGGATGAAGGTATTTCTGTGTTAGATCCCTCTGTGTCTCTGGCAGCAGATGTCCAGTTCAATGCTGTCTGGAGCAGTGGAAGAGCAGAGGATTTCCAGTCCCAGGACTGTTCCTCCTCTCTGGGAGGGCTCCTGTCCCACCATGCAGCTCCATGGATATTCTCCTTGACTTGAATTTGTATTTCAGTTGTCACTTGAAAAGATAGCAGCTGAATTACTCTGTTATCTCCTCACAAAAAAAGAATCTAACAAGAGGACAACTGGTCCTCTTGCAGGTTCTTCTGTCCTCTGGATACATACCATGCCCTCCTCATGCCCCTGTGAAAGAGAGGTACCTGTATCTCTCTTCTCTTGCTCTCTTCAGCTGAAAGATGTGTCTGCTTAAGGCAAGGACTGCCTCTGGCAGAAATGGATTTGTGTCTAACACCAATTTCATCCAGGAATCACTCAGATATTTGTAATTCAATAATTCTGGCAAACTAGCACTGGCCCATTCATAGGCTCTGCAGAGAGCATTCAGGTAATATTCATGATTTAATTAAATCACCTTTAGGGAGCAAGATCAGAAATTTCATCTGCAGAATATCCAGAAACCCATCCACAGACACTCTGGCAGGTACAGGATCTTGGTGCTTACAACAGCCCATAATTCAGGGCACCCTTCAGAAGGTGTCAGGTAGGCACAGCACAGGTATGCACAGTGATTTACAAAATAATACAGACATGACCACTGCCCTTGGGGATTTGTTGTCTGAGTTAGAAAAGACACGAGATAAGAGAGGAAAAGATGACTTCATGCAAACAGTAGTGCAGTTTTATTTTTATCGGGGTGCTCTTCAACACAGTACAATTATGTCAGGCCACTGGGATGATTTAAGTTAATTAAAATACTGACCCAGCAAGAAGTCCACTGAGAAGGTCTGATTCTGCATGGTAGTGGATTTTTACAATTCATGAGTATAATAGAAGAAATGACAGAGTATTTGTGAAATGGGGTCCACAGCAAAGTCAAATACAGTCACAAAATCATAGAATGACTTATATTGGTAGGATCCTACCTAGAGTGCATCCATTCTGAACTGATTCACTTATGGAAGGCTCAAGCCTCTAAAATCTGTTCCCGTGAAAATCCCAGGGGTTATGGTAGCCACCTGCTCTGCTCTTGCATCTCATTAAACAGAGCATGAAGTTGATTTGAAAGCAAATATACTTTAAAAATGTGATTGGTAGTACTGTCCTCTGTTTTCTTCTCCGGTTCAGAGTGCAGGTTTCTTTTCTGCTTGTTTTTTTCCTTCTGTTTTTTATTATCTGGCAAGCATCTTCTCTACTTCTTAAATCTGAGAGGACAATGTTTCCCTTGCTGAGCACCACACAGGTACCTCAGAAACCTTTAACAGGCCATATTATAGTGCAAAAATACTGTCAAGAGCAAACCTAAAAAGGGACAGAAATATGTGCTCACAAAGTTACAGATTCCCTCCCCTTTTTCCTAAATATTGGACTTATTTTTCTCTGTGATCTGCCCTTTAAAAGAGAGACTGTAATGATTGTCAAGTCCCACGTAAGAACTGTTGTTAACAGGTCGAGGCAGTTGAATTACTAGATTAGAATAGAACAGAATGTATAACACATCTGGTTCCTCACAGACTGTTTAACTTAAGGATGTTGGTGTACTTTAGAACACAGTTTCTCTGGGATGCCTTCAGGATTCCATGCTTTCTGGCAAGGGGTGCAAAGACCTTTTCTAAACCTCAGTACACTGCAAGACGTCTCCAGCTGAGCTTTCACACACTATGACATATCAAACCTCTTGTCATCCTTGAAAAGGAAAGGCACCAAACATTCAGCAGGGAAGCATTGAGTGCCACAGTGGGACACCAGCAGGTCCAGAAGAGAGCACAAGCAGGAGCCGGTCTCTCTGCTCCAGCTCTTGCTTCCCACATGCTGCTTTGATAGCATTAGCAGCAGCATTGTGGAAACACAGCCGCCTGTGACACACACAGGCTCCTCTCAAAGGCACAGAGCATCTGGGAACTCCCCCCTCGTGCTCCTCAAGCCATGCTCTCGTGCACTCTTTAAATGTGTGCTCAGCACCGTGTTCGGATTGAGCTTTGACAAAAACAAGCAGTGGTGCTTTGGAACCAAAACTCAATTTCACCATTTTCTTTAAGAATGGGATACGGTTTCCTTCTTAGGGCTGAGTTGGTAAGAAATATTTGTAATGGCAAATAGTGGAGAGCCCAAAAATTTCATATTTCTCTGGGCACTGCTAAACATCCTTTCAAAGATTAAGCAAGTTCACTAACCTCACAGAAACTGTCCCAGAAAACTTCACCAAGGGACGTTGCCAAAAGACAGTCAAAAACACAACAGAATTATGCTCACTGGAACAGAAATGCTGACTATTGTTTAAGGTTGCCAGGACTTAACTGAATAAATTAGGGGGTAAATTAAGTGAAAAATTCCCTGTAAATCCTTGAAGACTCATTACAGAAATCACTGTGGAAAGTAACGCCAAGCCTTTAGAAAATAACCATGACATTTAAAAAATGTTTGAAAAAATGTGAAAAGGAGAGGCAGAGTAAGCATCTCTTTTTAATAGACACGTTTTCAAAAGTATATAAAGAGTGACAGCAAGAAGCTGTAATAAGGCTAGTGTGAAATAATTCTGGCTCGTGTACAGCCCATTCTAAAAGAAGATTTGACAAACCCACATGAGCAACAGAAAACAATCCAGTTGACAGCAACTCTAAACTGACGGCCAAGATCCTGGCACCTCCAGCCATAAAAACTTAGTGGGAGCCTGGAGATGAAAAATGCTGAATAAGAGAAGAATCTGCAAATAAACCATTATGTCATATCACTACACATGCTCCACTTTGAGATCTGCAATTTTCTCTGTCCTGGCCATGTGTAATTGAAAATAGACACCACAGACAGCCTAGGAACAAGCTGCTGTAATCACCCCTGCTCTAACTAAGCAGACCTACATGGATGAAACAAAATTAAACATGACTAGTTTAATTAGACTGCAGTAGAAAATAAGGGGTTTAAGGAGGAAAAGTGAAATGAATGAATACTGTAAAGAGAACACCACTGAACATGAACATCAGCAGGCTCCACCAGACCTGACCAGAAAGTTCTGCCAGTAACAGATATTCAGATATTTAGCCAGTACCAAGTTCATTGTTCAGGAACACATCTGAGCACAGGTGCTACAAAGGAACCTCACAACCATGGATGACTTGATCTATTTTTTTTTCTTTTTTGACAGAAGGCTACACAGAAATCAGCGAGTTAGTAGCACTTTGTCAGTGAGTAGGAGATGTAGAACAAAGGCTGATCCACTGCTCAGTGGTGTGGAACCCTGAGGAGAGTGCAAACCAAGGGTAACATCAAGCACTTCCTGCCTCAGACGTCACTAAACAGGTGAATGGTGAGCAGATGGTTATAAACAAATGCCATCAACAGAGGAACACCCTCTGAGCATTGGAGAGCAGTATTTGTCTGCTTTCCAGTTAGCTGTCCCTCATCTCAGAACATTTAATGGAGTCAGTGTGCAGCTGGTTGTCCTCACAGCCACTAGTGCTGAAAACTTGTGGAGAACTCTGAATAAGAAGAGTTGAAAAGACAAATGTATTGCCTTTGTCTAAAAAAAAAAAAGGAAAGTGAAGTAAAGGAATTTTATGACCAATCAGCTTAACTTCAGTAAATGAAAAAAATATGGGAACAAACTCCCATTTGTAAGTTCATAACTAAGAACAAGGACATGAGTTAGAGTCAACCAGGATCTGTCAAGAACAAATCACATTAAACCAATCTAATTTCCTTCTTTGGCCACCCAGGGCCTCAGAGGCAGAGCAGAAGCAGTTTATACCATATATCTTGGACTTAAAGGGAGCTTTTGACGCTGCTTTTATGACATTCTCATAAGAAAAATAAGAACACGCCACATGAGTACAGACCATCTGGAAATCGTACTTGGAGGGTAGTTATCAAAATGGAAAGGTGTGCTGACCAGGTTTCTTGTGATCTGTGCTGGAGCTGCTACCAGTCAGCATTACACTCTTGACTTGACCAAGAGAATAAGCTGGGCACATTGCATTTGTGAATTTTATCATATTGGGAAGGGCTGCAAGGAAGCTGGTGGAATTGAGGTCAAAATTGAACATGATCATGGATAAGTGATCCAGAAAGAGGAGGCAAATCAAAAAGGCAAAGATCTGTACGTGGGAATGATCATCTGCACAAATGCAAGATGGGAAACATGTGGTGTGAGAACAGCTGCACAGAAGACAGCTGCAAATTGAGACAGAAGTGTCCTGCTGCTGTGAAATGAGGAATGCTGGTGGGAATAAACAGGACTGCAGCAGACAAGGAATAGGAAAGGCTCCTTCTGCTCTGGCCTCAAGGAGGCAAAACCTCGGCTGGAGCATCCTGTCACATCTCCAGCACTGCAACCAGCCAGCTGGGAGAGCAGGGGCAAGGAGCAGAGCTCTTGGGGTGCTGGGCAAGAACTGAGGATGCAACACATCTGGAAAGGGGTGGAAGTCTTCACATATTTCAAGGCTGCTGCTAGAAGCAGGGAATAGCCTGCCCTTGGCAGCTCTAGAGAAAGAGGCAGTGGGTTTGCACTCAGAAAGGGTTTCAGGTTAATATTAGTGAAATGCACACCAGTAGGGGTCCTGAGGCACTGGATGAGAACTGGAACCTCCTCTACTGAAGATCCTTAAGAACAGGAACAATAAAAGCTATGGTGAGGAACTTGTGTCCTCTCAGCCTATGTCAGGGTTGACAGAGTAGAGACCCTCCTGAGTTTCCTGCTCTTCTGCCGTACTTTTTCTGCCTGTACAAAGTGGTTTCAGTGCCCTTTAGTCCTCACGTGTAGTAGTGGGTACAGAAAGTTAGAGGGACAGAGAAATTACATTAAATTAAATTAGTCCCTGCTTTTATAAACCAAGAAGCTCCAAGTTAATTACACCGAAAAGGCAAATAAAGGATCTGCTCCAGGCAGTGAGAAAACTCCGACTTGTATTGCCCTTGGATCAAACACAAAAAGAAGACCCTGAACTGTTTTCCTGGAGAATTGTTGAATAAAATACAAAATTACAAAGGAAAGAAACTTGCCTGTAAAAGTCTTCATCCAACACTACTTAGGGTGCCGTTGTCTGAGTTTTAGTTTACTCGTCTAGATATATCTATTGTCTTTTGCAATAAAAAATTACTCAATCTGTCATCAGCTTACCAGACTTGTCGAAAAGGGTGGGTTTGTCAAAAAAAATCTTAGTTCTGCTGTGGTTCATTTCTTTTTCCCAGTGACCTATGTTGTATTGTGTCATACAATCAATCTGGTGTCTTGTGTAAGTGCATGAAGAATTTGTTTTGTTTATCAACAGTGTGTAGTACTTTTTTTCTATCATTGTTGACGCAAGATCTAGGAAATTACTGGCCAAACAGTGTATGTTCTGCAGTTTAATATCTCAAGTTAAATGACAGTTCTAATGGGTGACATTCAGTGGCAGCCTTATTCATCCAGCTGCTGACATGAGTCATTTCAGGATGATTTGTGCAATAGCAGAATTCTCATCTAGTTACTCTGACAAATAGATGTCTAGCAAGCAGCTATGGAACAGTTAAATCTTTAACCCTGTGCTCACAGCTGAATAATTGAATATGTATTTATCCTATGTGATTTTCAGCTGATTGTGGCTCCGGGCTGAAAATACTCTGCTGATTCTGTGCACGTTCGAGTCTGGTAAACTACAGCAATTGTGGAACTTGTAAGAATTTCCACATCTAACCAAACTAAGTTTAGTGCTCAGTCAGAGGTCTAAAACTTAGTCAGAAATGACATCTAAATGAGGGGTAAAATACAGGCTACTCCATGACTCCAAGGACAGATAAAGGCTCCGCTCTGCCTGTCTGCTGGAAGACGTGCACTGAGGAATCAGTGGTGCAGCATCTGTCTGTGTGAGCAGCCTGCAGTGCTGGCTGTTAGAGCACTTTTAAAGTACAGCCCTCTGTCAGAATGCAAATGAACTCAAGAAAATGGCAGCAACTCACACTGGCAAACCACAGACTCCTCTGATGGTCTGGCAGATTGCTAGAAGTGGCCTTGAGCACCTTCACCAAAGAAAAAAGGCTTAATTTTAATTAATACTGGCAGTCATCTCCTTTTGGAGTTATTAGGCCAGACAGTTATCAGATCAGATGGTTATTAGTTCATGTTACTCATGAACACTTCCCTTCTACATTTTGGGAATAAAGTTAGAACTGTCATTAACACCAGGGCAGGCATTTCTAACTGAGAAATGGATGAATCCAAGAGTTGCAATAAAAACCAAAGCAGTGTCTTTTTCACCAAAATAAAAATATCAACAGAGTTATTCTGGTCTGTGTGACAGAAAACTTTGGAAGTCAGACAAGAATTTTTCTTCTGAGACTGAGAAGCTGAATGCATACAGTGCCAAATAACTAGAAAATCAGGATATTCACTGGAAAAAGAAAAATGTAGCCCCAAATTTCAGTCAAATCCCAAATCTGCTGCTAGTTACGTCTTCATTTCGTGAACATTTCTGGAAAGATTTGTCTCCTTTTTGTTGCAGACCAAGAATATTTTTGAAATCTCAAAAAATTCCATAAAATGAGATTATTGTTCTCCATTAAGGTATCACAGCAATCATTACTTAAATATTTTTAGCTGCCTAACAAAGACTTGCTTAGAACTGATTCCAAGTGATGACATGCTAATGGAAAGCTTTGTGTACAGCAGACATTATTTGAGCACAGAGGTTCCCCTCCCTCCCCCATCAGCAGTTTCTGGTAGACTCCACTGATCCTGGGACCTTGGTGAACTGCTCAGGAACACAAGTGAAGTTTTACAACATCCTCTAGTTAAAAAAATACTAATCCTCCAAAACCTTAATTATTAGCAGGACAACTTTACTTGCTAACTTTTCGAGACCTTCCTATTTTAGAGCAGCATTGAAACAGGAGAGTAATCTCTTAAGAGAGTCAGTGTGGTTTCCATTTGATATTATCTCATGACTTGAGAAAATTCCACCACTGCTACAGCTCTCAGATGGATAAAGGAAAGATATTTTCCTTTATTGTTGGTGGTAGTCAGGGGTATGATGGGAATGAGGGAGAGAGAAAGGAAGATAAAGGCACAATTTTCTTTCATTTTATAAAATCGATCAAGTGAGGCAATGTACAGAAATTTACAAAGAAGTCTCAGACACAGTGGCAATAATAAAATGCCTTACCACATACTCTGGAGACATGGGGAATATATTGACCTTAAACACAAAAATATGAGCAACTATCACTAAATCTCTGAGTAGATCTAGTGAACTGTAGGTCACAGCTGCTATGGTCCCTCAGAGGAATAAGTTTCTTCTTGTAAATAAGTTTTTCTACATGTATTTCAAAGGTATTTGACCAAAAATTTCCCTGGGCCTGACTTTGCATTGTTATTTACCCTCATCCTGAAGAAAAGCAAACTCTCTATATATACGTAGCTTCTATTACATATCATACTTCCAATATTTCAATTTATGGATTAAAAATAGATTTTTTTTAAAAAAAGAAGAAGAAAGAAATCCTGCAAGTCAACAGAGCACATTTTAAAACAGGAGTCCCAGATTTGAATTCAGCTGGCGAGCGAAGAGGAGAGGAGTGAATATTGACATGTGAAGCTCACACTAGGAACTAGAACAGTGGTTCCACAACAGTTTTGGATTGCTATCAACCCTCAGAATTTCTTACGGACCACCAGGCATCGTTATCATCAACTTTTTAATTGAAACCACTATTTAAAATAGTGTTTAATACGGCTCTGTGGATTAGCTGAGAGCCCTTTACCGTGGCCTCCTGGACCACCAGAGCTCTGCGGGCCACGGTTTGGGAAGCGCTGAGGCAGACTGCACACATCGCACACCCTGACAAAACAGCGCTGTGCCTGAGAGCAGGGGCACTCCTGCAACTGCTCCATCCCCTCAAATAATGCACGTGTCAGCTCAGCCTTCCCCGTAGCTGAAGAACACAGAACCCTTTTGTTTTCCCCCTCTCCGATGTTTCTTTTTTATTGCTTTGGGGAAACAAGGAAATGGTGCCAAAGCTCAGTTTCTGATTGTCTCTTGTAGGATCTTCCTCATATCTGGCAATGATGAAATCTTTCAGTAAGCTATCTATGAAAATAAGAAGTATAAACCCCCCCATACTGTGCAGTTAGCATTTCAGAATAGTTATGAGATCTATGAATGCAAAAATTTAAAAAATTAAAACTAGCCTCTAAGTATTTTTTTTTTCGTCTCTGGAAAATTCATTCCTTTTTTTTCCCTTCCCAAATTCATTAATGATGCTAGAGCTCTGTGTGTGGTCATTAAAGCATTTCAGCAACTTTCTGCAAATTCTTTACAGTTATTCTTTGGCTGCAGCACCGCAGGATTGTCTGTTTTTTACCAGAGAAACACACAGAGGAAAGCTCTGAGAAGGGAACTTCTGGGGAAAACACTGAGAAGAGAACTTCTGGGGAGGTGTTATAAATAAGAGCAGCAAAGCACCACGATCCAGCCCTCTGTGGAGTCAGTGACAGTGTGGTCTCACATGAGAGCAGGGACGGGCTGCAGCTTCCCCTCCCACGGTTCTGCCTCCTTGCACCTCACAGGCACCGCAGCCATTCAGAGCAGAAAAGGCCTCATCCACCTCTCCTCATACACTCATTATCAACAGCTGTTACACGGAATTGGCAATCAGGAACCTTGGCCAGTAGCAGCATCACAGGAAAAAAAAAAGAACTCCTTTTCTAAAACTTTTTATTTAAATAAGTCTGTGCTTCCATGAAGGTATCTCACCTACTTTGGAGAGAAAATAGAGCTGTCACAGCACTTCTGTGCCCTTTGTATGCTCAGCCATGGTAATGCAGAGGTTTGAGTCAGAGTGGGAGTGGAAAAGGGTCACTTCAGCAAACCTAACCCACAGGAGGTCTGCCAGGGAATGGGTAACCTCTGCCTTGAAGGAAAATGAAACCTACCCAGTTCTTGTCTCTACAGGTCTCTCTTGCAGTACTTTACACTCAGCATCACTAATGGATGCTACTGGAGCATTTGTAAAGTCAGATTAATAATCAGCCCCATTTGTGTCCTGGGTTTTTTTGTTGTTGTTGTCTGAACAGTTCTCTTTCTCCATGCAGTGCCAATGCTTAGAGGTAGCTATTAATTCACTTTTTATTCATCTGAAACAGATAAAGTTCAGCTTGCAAACCTGACGAGACAGTGTGAAAACAAATCTTGTGGGCTCACCTCACCACTGTCCAGATTCATTGCCAAGTTCCCCTCTGGTGAAGGGGTTTACGTGGGACTATCACATGGCCGCATACCTGGGGTAAAACGCCCGAGCTGAGCCAAGCATTTAAAATATGCGTGGAATTCTGTAAGATGAGAAATCCACGCTGAGGAGCAAAGCCCTCCTCGCACTGCTGCCTGACCCCCTTGCTGTAGATGATGTGTGTACTTTCTTTAGCGAGTACGTGCTGCCTTTCTGCCAACCCATCAGCTTTTGGCTTCTCTCCACAGGAAGCAGGGAGGCCGCGTTCACCTATGCCATTACTGCTGCCGGGGTTGCGCACGCTGTCACGGCCGCCTGCAGCCAGGGCAACCTCAGCAATTGTGGCTGTGACCGAGAGAAACAGGGCTACTACAACCAGGAGGAGGGCTGGAAGTGGGGAGGCTGCTCTGCGGATATCAGATACGGCATTGAGTTCTCCCGGAGGTTTGTTGATGCCCGAGAAATCAAAAAGAATGCACGGAGGCTGATGAACTTGCACAACAATGAGGCTGGAAGAAAGGTATTCCAGAAAGGACGAGGGATGGGGAAGTGCGTGCTGGAGGACGGGGGGAGGCTGGCTTGGTGGCAGGAGGCGTTCCCGGAGAGCTTACCCTTCTCTCTGATGTTATCCCGCGCCCACATCGAGTCACCGGATGGCATCTGTTGTTCACCTTTTTTTGCTGTTTCTTTTTATTCAGAGCTGGCCATGTATTATAGGCACTCTTGTAAAAATTTCTGCTTTCTAAGCCTTCTTTCCAGCCCCCCCTGATAACAGGGAGGACCTCGCTGGATTTGTTTGGCATAATGTTAAATCACTGCTTGTCATCCAATTTGCAAAAAAACCATGCAAGGGATGTCCGGGCTTGTGGTGGGGTAGAACTGAGTTGTCTTCATTGCTCAACTTCCACAGCACTTCCAGATATTTATTCCAGTGAAACTCAAGTCACTTATTTGACCCCAGCTCTAATGAAATACACGTAGTAGTCCACAATGCACTTCTCAGCAGATGCACAACTGCCTCTTTGTGACTACAAAGCTACAAAGAGCTGCAAAAGAAAAAACAGTTTCATGTCCACAACCATGACTGAACTCCTTGTCATGGAAACAATAAGTATCATGGAGCTACGTTGATTTATGTTCACCAACAATCCTCATAGCTATCAAAATTTGTCCTTTAAAAAGTATAACAAGTCTTTGTGCATCATTATACCTACCTCAGGATAGATTTTTAGCCTTCAAAGTGTTTTCCCCCAGGAAAAGCGCTCCAGTGTTGCAGAAAAATCCAGTATGCCAATACAGCAATCCAATAAAATCCTCCTCCTCTAGTCCCCAAAGTAAGACTGAATTCTCCTCCCCTAAAACCATGTGTGCTTTCAGTCCTGCACTGAGCACAGAGAGTAGAATTGGTGGTGACAGAAACAGCGCAATTATTTTGCTGCCTGGATCTTGCCTGTCAGCAGAGCTGCACTGGCCATGCACTGAAACTGAAGGTTCTGTATGGGCAGGAGCTCACTGGGGTGGAAATACTACCTAAATTCAGTGTGGTGAGAGAGGCTTAATCCCAAGTGTACAAGACTGGTACTTCAGTGATAGTTCACACTGAGGGCTCCAGATGTGCAGGAGAAAGCTGACTGAAGAGTCAGACAGAAAACCAGCCTTGAGGGACGCACTGTTTTTTCCTAAAAATTGCTGCCACAGATATAAAAGAATTTAATTCAGCAGCTGATCATCACATTGGAACGCCAGCTCCAGGTCTGGTCACTTCACTTAGGCTGGGAATTTCAGCTCAGCATCACATGAGTTGTGTTTGGAGCCAAAATAAGGTGGAACTCAATTCTTAAACTCGCCAGGGAGAGTTTATTACTGCTAGATGCATTATCATCCCTGCTTGAACTGGCATCCTCTGTGGTGTGTGCTGTGCCACCCCTGTGGACACCCTGGTGCAGGTCCTGCTTGGAACAGGGAACAGTCTCGATGTGAAAGAGGGACAAAGGAGCAAAAGCAGACACTGAGATGGAGAACAGTGAAGTCCCAGGGGCAGAAACAGCTCATCCTGTGAACCAGGCACTGATCATGGATCCCCCGATTCTAAACACACCCCAGTAACCACTAGACCACATTGCTGATTCTTATTGAACACATTATATTTTACTTTTCATCAGAGTTTCATAAGCAGAGGGACATAAGCAAACCAAAGAAGTGTACATTTTTACAGATAGTTCTCGTAGCAGCATTCATGCAAATAAATTTTATTTAACAATTCTAAATTTTTTTTGCAAGTGTTCTTGCAAAAAATAATTTCATATTTTAAGAAAGGACTAAAAATGCTCACAATACTGGCAATATATTTTTCCCATTTTCTAAAATATAAAGAGTATTTTGGAATTTATTAACTTTCTTGTTGCTGGCATTTTTCAGTAGTATTTATACCCATAGCTGTTCATTAATTCATTGTATTGCTTTCAAAAGCTAAGAATGACTGAAAGGATTTGGTGAATTTTTTGTCTTTAAGTATAATCCATCAAATCCAGAGGAATGTGCTAATATAAAAAATGGTTTGGGTGTCATGTTTAGAAATAATGTTGGTGTTACAATATATATTCCCATTAATTGAATATTCAGAGTTGTACAGTAAATAATATTTAGTGATTTATGGTTCTTCTGAGATAATTTGCTATTTGTATAAATTAGAGATTTTGAATTCAAGAGTGACCGAAACTTAAGGTTAGAACAAAACTCTGGAAACTAGGATATGCTTTCTGTGCTTTTGGGTTGGACCCTCACAAAAGCAGTTACAGAGTTTTGTGCAATTTCAGTGTGAAATCACAAGCTCCTTCTAAGAATCCAGGCAAAGTTGAAATCTGACCCTGAAATTCACCTGAGATCTGGCAGTTTTGGGGGTCCTTGGTAAACCTGGACTGGACTGTAAGCCTGACACAAGATCTGAAACCGGGAGATTTTGCTAAAGCATGGGCATCATTCTCACATACTCCACACAGTCCTCATTCACACTGAATCAGAAATCACAGAATCACAGAAGGGGTAAGGCTGGAAGGGTCCAAGCCCTCTGCTCCAGCAGGATCCCCTAGACCCCGTTACTCAGGATTCTGTCCAGATGATTTTTGGGTGTGCCAAGAGGAGACCCCACAGCCTCTCTGGACAATCAGTTCAGGGCTCAGGCGCTGCCCAGGGAAGAAGTTCTGCCTCATGTGCAGGTGGAAGCTCCTGGGCTCAGTCCCTGCCCGTTCCTCTGTGCCATTGCTGGGCCCCAGAGCAGAGCCTGGGCCCTGCTGGGAGCCCTCCCTGCACACAGGGACACCCAGGGCTGAGGGCCCCTCTCAGCTGGGGCTCCTCTCGAGCTGCACAGCCCCAGCTGCTGCAGCTCCCAGTGTCCCACACAAAACACTGAGCTCCATGGTCTTGTGGGGCTGCCCTCAACCTTCCCATCCCCTTGTTTGTTAGAGTAAGGTCCAGCAGCACTCTGTCCCTCACTGGCTCCTGGGTACGACACTGAACCTCCATCCTTCTCCTTTTCCCTTCCAAAACTCTCCCAACACAACTGGGAAATGCTGGCGCTGCTCTGAGAAAGTCTGTCAGTGCCATCCTGCTGATCTGTATGTGGCTTGTCTTAAAATTTGGAAACACTTAGGAGCCGAGCTTCTGGTTCATGACTGCTGTTATAAAGAACCAAAGTATGGATATTTTATCTATGTTATGAGTAGGAATAAAAGGTAAGAAAGAAAACACAGGCAACTCAGTTTATTTTTTAATTCCTTCATTGCTTTAGAAGTTCTCAAATATTTTCAAATAGGGTTTTTTCAACCTTAGTATAGTAATGGACAGTAAAGATAGTAAAGGAAGTTTATGCTTTTGTAGCTTCCTGCAGAGATTTCACAGCACTTCCACCATTTAAAAACCCCTGTATTCACACCTGTAATGGTAAGGCTTGTGGTTCTTTTTTAGTCATATCGAACTGGCTTTTTGAGTCAGCTAAGAAGAACAACTTTTAGCTACCTTCCTTTTAATCTTCTTTTGGATTCTCAGTGCCTTCTAAGACAGAAACATGAGGAAAAAAACCCACAAAAAGCCCCAAGCCCCATACAACTGTTTCCAACTTGCCCTGAAGCCAGTGGTAGGCCCTTGATGACCTCACTGGACATCTACCAGGTGGCCAGAGGTTCATTGCTACGATGATTGGTCAAAACTGGCCTCTAGATTTGCCCTCTGAGTAATTTGAATGCTCTTTTACACCACCACAAGGACTTCCTCAGGTGCTCTCAGAAATCTTGCCCATTCTCAGTCTCTCCCAGCTCCCGTCCCACATGTCTGGGTGTCAGAGGGGTTTGTACGTACAGCGGTATGGCTCCAATATTTTGCCACCCTTGGGATGATTTCAAAAGCTGCCCTGCTGGTATTTCACTGGTACTAAATTTAGAGCCCAGAGCAATTTTTCTTTGTGGAATAAGCAGCATGCTGTAACAATAATTGGACAAACTTTGCAAAGAGATGGGGGGACTTTGCAAAGTCTTGGGGGGGTCCTTTGCTTGAGTCTAGGGATGAGATGTTCAACACAACCCTCTAATGAATGATCTCCTCGGAAAAAATGACATTTAGGCTTCTCAGGGAATTTCTGATGACTGTGGAATGAGTGAATCCCATAATTGCCCTGCACTGCATCCCATATGGCTCTGCATTGAATTTCTAAGAATTATTTCAGCTAACGGCAGGTTTTCAGCGTTTCTGATAAATTTGCAATAAATAGCACCAGCGACAAAAATCATAATCTTGCCGTTGGTGCAATTTGGAATAAATAGATGTTCAGGGATTCCTGTTGACACAAGACTCTCCTGATGGGACATTTATGCTTGGTGCCAAAGCAGCACCACACGGTGCAAAAGAGCAGAGGAGCAAACTTCCCTGTCAGTTTCTAAACATCCGCTACTTTCAGGATGGAAATTACAAGTGTGGTAAATGAAAACAAGCCCCCAAAGGAGGACTAGGATAAGTCTAACACAAATGTTACTGCAAGAATGTTTTGTTGCAAATCTGAAAGATTACAGAGAGATCTGTGGGCAAAACTTTGACAGGGTAATGAAAAATTAAATACCAACAAACCAAGTCAGCTTTGATGCTGTTTTATGAGACAGCTTTCTACCATGTATTTTTAGAAATAAGTATCTTTATTCTGGGATAAATGAACTTAGAGTAACATCTGGGAACACACATCATTAAGCTTAACTTTTTGTTGAAAGCTCCAAAACAAAGACCGTCTCTCATGGGGAATCTCATTTATAAAAATGGAGGTTTCTGTTTGTTTTTATGGGGTGAGTTAAAAGAACAAACTGACAAATTGGTAGCAGATTGCAGCTTTTACCAAAAAGTAGAAATGTTCCTAACAGTTTATCAATCAGTCGAGCTCTTACAATAGACAGTGACTGTGGTTATGTGGAGGAAAAAACTGGCGCTCCCAAAAACACACCCATCACACTGTCTGCCAGCAACTCAGCCTGACACCATCCCAATATTTACTCCTTTCTAACAGCAATGGGTTTTTCCTGGGTTTGTTTTTTTTTTNTACTTCAGGCTCTCTTCAGAAGAGATTTTTCAATTACTTGGGACAACATTTCCACCTAAGCCATGGATTTCTCTCACAGTGTCTGGTGCAATAGGCCTGTGGTACTGTGAAGAGAGTGGTTTGGTTTTTTTTTGCTCACTTGCTTTGGCTGTAGAACAGCTAATGAGGTGATCAGTTGATTACCATTCATTACATATATAAATATATAAAATTATATTATATTTTATTATATTTACATACACATAGATATGTGTTGTGTGTGTGCATGTAATTAAGGATATTTATAAATTTTATGTGTATTTTCTGTGCATCACGTGAGACAGTGTTGGCTCCCTTCTCCTCCTATTATATTAATGATAATGTGAAGCATTATAATTAATCAGCTCATTCCTGCAAGGTACCCAGAGCCCAATTTGCTGCAGACTGCCCACATTGTCACCCGACAGGATGTAAAGTGAAGAAGCATTACCCAGAAAAAGACTCTGAATGAAATGTTCTGAAGTCACAGTGGAGGCTGATTCCCAGTTTCAAAAGTGAAAGTCAACTAATTTTACGCTCTTATAAGCCTAAAATATTCTTTAAAATGTGGCTTTGTTTCCTATGTAATTTCAGCGAAACAAAGAATGTTACTTTCCAGGTTTTACAGCCTCGAGTCCATCATTTGCTGAAAGTTTCTTTCTCTAAAAGTGACAAATTATTTCACTACACATCCCTTGTGAGACAGACCACTCATGAAAGAAAACCTTTTGATAGCTGTGTTTCATGCCGTACTTTCCACCTTCCCACTTAAAGTGATTTGCAAACAGTTACATAAATCCAATTTCAAAAACGTTGGTGTTACAGCTTGGGTGGGTTGGATGGATAACTCAGGGCTTATCCATATGTCCTGAATATGCAAGCTTTGGCTCGAAATCTCATGAGGATAGATCTCCTGCTTCCAGTTGGGCTGGAGTTGTTAGCTTGTTTTTTTCTTCCAGAAACACACCCTTAACACAGGCTGCCAGCAGCTACATCTGGTACTACCCTACTTCTCGAACAATTTGCTTGAAAATTAGAGGGGGGAATGGCCAAATAGTTTAGGACTTGCTAAATGGTTTTATTCAAGAAATGTGCATGCCCATGCATACCATGTAATGCATGCAAGGCATGTATCAAACATCTAGTGAAATATCACTGCACGACCTCAAACCTGACACATCTGTTCTGCCTGACGGAATAAAACTGCCAGCGAAATATTTTTAACTGTTTCAGGTGATGTTTTACCTCTAAGGTTTACAACAAATTCCATAGAAAAGACGGCGGAATACTGACCTCAGTTACACCCCTGCCTATCCAGGATGATAAACCAAACCCAAACTGAGCTTGGATTTCCAGATGGGTCCATTTTGTCAGCAGCTGAGACCTGGCTTAGCCGGTGCCCACACATCACCAGAGCCCATCAGCTCTCGTGGCTGCAGCTGCACGAGCGCCAAAGAGGTGGTGACATCTTGGGACCAGAATCCATCTCCTTTGGTAGTTATTACCCAAAACAAAAGTTGATCGCTTGCGTATTTGATGAGGCAAAACTCTCCAAGTCTTTTATTTCTTTGTGATATTTCAGTCAGAAAGTTATATGGATTTTGTTACATTCAACACTTGGTCCAACAATGTGCATTTCCATTAAGGGAAACAAAAGCCAGCCAGGGGTAAGCCAAAACACACACACACAAAATGTAACTGTTGTTTTTACATACTTTATCCAAATAGGATTTTTCTATGTACAGAAACTGTATCTGATGTCGTGCACTTGGGTCTAGATATGGAACTTGAAAAAGTGAATTTCTTTTCATGCGTATCGTTTTGTTTTATTTTGGTCTTCGCAAGTCTTTTTCTACTTAACTGGCAGCAGACAGCCCTCAAATTGCATTTAAAATGTATGATTTATACAGGTATAAAAAATGTGGGATTAAGAAAGCTTTAATGTTATATTTCACAATTCATTTGACAAAGTAGCAGTAGTTAGAAAATTTTACTTGGCAAGATCATACTGGGGTGGGAGTGGGCCTGTAGGTGGAAAAGGGACCTGAGGAATGTTCTTATGATTAATCTGAGGCAGCACAGCCCAACGATGGGAATTTGCTCTGGGAGGCAGATCTTGCTGTAAACCATTCAAGATTAGATACGAGGCACTGACATATGACAAATGAAACTGCTGAGAGAGTGGCTCATATGAGCTAATGATTTTCAATCTTTAATTAAGCACCTAGCTTGGCATAGTGTCCTAGATTTGAGTAAATAAGTACCTTTAAGGTTCAGGGTCAGAGCTTTGACGGGAATTTTGCTGAGGAAAACTGAGCTGGAGAGAGTTTTAGGAAGAAAAATGTTAGTTGCTCTTCATTCAGAGCATTGAGCAAACAAGGTCAGATCCGGTCCCATGGTTCCTTCCCTGGCACCTGGGAAGCTGCTCAAGGGACCAGGCAGAGAGCTTTTCCTCTGGAGGGCCAGAGCATGCTGGCCTGCCAGCAGGGAAGGGCACTCTGCACATCTGGGTGGAAAGAGGGGGAAGAAAAGTTGCTTAGAATCTGCTTAGTTTGGGCCTCGTATTCCCTGACCTCCAAGTTTTTGGGCACAATTTTATACCCACGGCTGACTGCGGGCACACAAATTATAGCATTCAGGAATTTAACTACCTGATGATTGGGCCTCTGCTTAGTGTTGTAACCCCAAGCATTCCACATTCATGAGAGAAGCCTCCAAAAAAATTAAAAAAACCTGCAAGATTGCCTTCAGGAGCATGAATTAATACTTTTTGAAACTTCTGCTTTTCTGAGCCCGCATGGCTTGCATTTGCGAGTCCTCCCACCATCACAAACAGTGGGAATCTTTATAAAAACACAGCAGAGAAATCAGGTTTCTGCTCACCAAAATGAATCATGAAACTGGACCTTCAGAAAGACAACAGCAAAAAGAAAAAAAAATAAAAAATCAAGACTTAGGATAAAGTTATAAAGTTGCTGGAGATTTTACTATACAGTCTGCCAGGCAGTGTCTATAAATAATACATATATAATGTATATAATAATGTATATAAACATCAGCAGCTCAAACAAATACACACAGGCAAACAATTATTATATAGACTGACAGGTATCCAATATATAAATATACATTTCCAAAGATATAAATATACATTTCCCAGGACATTGAAATGGGTGATGTCTGTCTTTCAGGAGCAATGAAAATTTCTGGTGTATCAGGGAATCACATCAGAGGCTCCTCAGGACAGTGCCCACAGTGTTGAGCCCACAAAATAAAAGAGCCTCATGAGCTTCACCTCCTCCCACTCTCTCAGCAAGTTACTGACTTGGCCTTTTCAACCAAAGTGCAGACACCAGAAGCACATGTAGAGCACGACAAAATACGTACACTTCACCAAGATTTAGTGCTCAGGGAGGAGTAGCACTCAGAGCTGACAGATCCCATTGGCAGTGCTCTTCTGGAAATCCTGAGATCCCGGTGCTCTTTGGTGAAGGTGTAAAAGGTGCCTCCACCCACCTCTTGTCGTGGGTTTTGCTGCAGTTCTTTCAGCTGCATGTTGACAGAGATGTAGGAATTGGTTAGTTTCAACAAAACCAAACATTTTCCAGCAATATAAAGCACAACTTCTAAGCATGTTTATATATATTTACAAACACATCTAAATATCAATAGATGATTTGAACCCAGATTTGTAGAACAGGATTGAAAGCTTATTTAGGGGTCTTTGGGAAAAGAATTTCTCCATAGGCCAGAAATGAGTACAGAGACCCTGGAGGCCCCTGAAGGACCCCAGAGTGTGTCACAGTGCATCCATCTCCTCAGTGCTGCTGAAATGCTGCTGCTGCAGCAGAAGGTGACAAATTTTCTATCACTGTGGAAGACAGGAAGGTGGTACAGTGCATTCCAGTGTCCACAAAAACCCAGCTCATCACAGCCTTGCTGGTTTTCTTCTTTTAGAGCAGTTGCAGCTATAGGAATTTCTTCCCCAACTCAGTAAACCTTGCTGAGAAAAACCTTTTTTGCCTCTGACAGGACAACTTGACCTTGACCCTGGTAAAGCCTGTGGTTCCAGAAGGTCTAAGGTATGAGCAGACCGAGGTCAGACCTCAGCAGGGGCTGCAGCTCCTCCTGAGGGGCAGGGGAGGAGAAGTTCTGATATCTGCTCTCAGCGACCAGGAACAGAACCAAGGGAAGGGCTGGAGCTGAGTCAGGGCAGGTTTAGGTTGGATATCAGGAAAAAGTTCTTTCCCCAGAGGGAGCTGAACAGGTTCCCCAGGGAATGGGCACAGCCCCAAGGCTGCCAGAGCTCCAGGAGCATTTGAACATCTCTCTCAGGGATGCACAGGGTGGGATTTTGGAGTTGTTCTGAGCGGGACTCGAAGGGCCCCTGCCAATTCAGGATATTTCATGATTCTTGCATAGGTTGCTCAGCTATCTTATACTTGCTACTGTATGTTGGTAAGGGAGAATCAAATCCAAATATTCTCTTTAATATTGAAACCCCAGAAATTTGGGAAAAAACAAACCATACAATTTAAGTGAAACTCAAACAACTCAGGAGGGTGCCCTCTATTTGCAGGGATAACCAGATCTGTACAGCTTTTATTTTAAGGCCAGTTTCTGAAGCAGTAAGCATTTTTTCACTCCCTCCTACTTCATTATGCCATTGTACTCAGATTTCGGCCCTTTTATCCTTTGCCCATTTCAGTCATGTTCTGGGATCTGCAGCGAAACCACTACAGGAGATGGTCTGCAGCATCAGTAATGCTTTCAGACAAGCTCGCTAGCTCATGTTTCTTTGTTAGCATCCCATTGCGAAGGGGAAAGATCAGCTCGCTTTGTTCTTAGGCCTTGATTTTCATAAGCTAATGATGACTGTGGGTGTAATTATGGTCAGGCTTAAGTGGTAGCGCGAGGGCAGAAAAACAGAGAGGCGCTTCCGTGGGGCTGGCCTCATTCTGCTGCGCACACGGAGCGGGAGCACAGCGCCCGCCTTCCCCCCAGCACAACCTGGCCCAGGGCAGCAGGGATGTGCCAGTGGTGCCATGGCTTGGCAGGAATGGCAGGAAAACAGTGGAGCATGAGCCTGAGCATCCATCCCTTTGTGTTCCTTCTGGCTCTGAATTCAACCCCTCTGGCTGAGCCTCCTCTACAACAGCAATACATTTCTCTTCAGCTCGCTGCTGAGCAGGACGCGTCAGTGGATTTTTTTCCCTTTAATTTTGTGTTGTCATTGTCCTGGTGGAAAAAAATGTATTTGTGGCTGATTATTTGCTTAATAGTTGGACTAAATACTGCAATGAGTGCTGCTTTTAAAAGGGATGGGACATTCCATGGGTGGAATAATCCATAAGTTTACCACTGGTGGTATAGGTAAATAGGCAAAATCTCTAATTGTTCGGTGAATATAGAATCATAAAATGGTTTGGGTTGGAAGTGACCTTAGAGATCATCTAGTTCCAGCTCCCTGCTGTAACTTATTCAGAATGTAGGTTTATCCAGCCACACAATATATCCTGTTTCTTTTAAGCATTCTTTGATAATCACTTCAAGCAATTAAGTATTTTGAATCTTATGCCACTTAACCCCCAAACCCATTCTTTTTTCCGTTTTCAAAATGAAAATGATCTGAAAAATTTGAAGTCCCCTGTGGCTCTAAAGAAATGTCTTCTATAATGTAAGTAAATGTTGTCCAATATTTGGAAAAAGAATGGAAACATTTTCCCAAAAAATGACAAAACGCAAAACACTGTAATTCCAACACCAAATGTGTTATGAGCATTCTGCTGGGAGGAGAGAAGATTTATAAGCATGCATTTGAAAAACTTCAACCAGCAGTAATGAACATTCATATGAACTGAACAGACCGAGGTTTAGGCAGGCTTGCAGTATTGTTTTCCTGCAGTAACAGTATGCAAATGTCTGCACACATAGGTTCTCGAAGAGAGAATGAAACTGGAGTGCAAGTGTCACGGAGTTTCGGGTTCCTGTACAACGAAGACCTGCTGGACCACGCTCCCTAAATTCAGAGAGATTGGATATATTTTGAAAGAGAAATACAACGCCGCGGTGCAGGTGGAGGTGGTGCGAGCCAGCAGACTGAGACAGCCGACCTTCCTGAAGATCAAGCAGATCAAGAGCTACCAGAAACCCATGGAAACGGATTTGGTGTATATCGAGAAGTCGCCCAACTACTGTGAGGAAGACGCTTCCACGGGGAGCGTGGGTACCCAGGGACGGCTCTGCAACCGCACCTCTCCCAACGCGGACGGGTGCGACATGATGTGCTGCGGGAGAGGGTACAACACGCACCAGTACACCAAGGTGTGGCAGTGCAACTGCAAATTCCACTGGTGCTGCTTTGTCAAGTGCAACACGTGCAGTGAGCGGACAGAGGTGTTCACCTGCAAATAACGGCGAACGCAGCGAAGCGCCGCGAGTGAGGAAAGTGGAGTACGACAAACGACGACAGCATGATTTTGCACATCTGATCCTCTTGGGGAAAAGAACCCCAGCCGACACCACAACAACCACTCCCTCCCACTACCACTTACACTTCTAAGGATGGTGCATTTTGGCTGGCTGGCTGTTGTAACTGCTTTGGAAACAAGGGCAACAGGATTAAGGTGATGTTGACAACCACATGAAACTTTCTCTCTGTCTCTCTCTCTCTTTTTTTTTTTTTTTTTAAACTACAATCTGGGTGTTGTAGAGTTCTCTTAGCGTTTTAAATTATACATATCAGAGAAGCTGATTGCATTGCAGCTCCCATGACATTTAAAAGAAAAAGACACTTTCTCCTATTTTACAGCAACAGAACTGTCTAGCCCTGTGCAAACGAAGACTTTTTTAAGGAAATGAAATCTTCACTGACTAGAACGCAGCATTCTCACTGCAAAAACCAAAATTTCTAAGAAAGCAGGTAGAGAGAAAACTACTGGTAGGGAGCAAAATCTATGGCAGAAATACTCCACTATCAGTCTGGAAAAAAAACCCCAACAAGCATTCACAAAATTACATCAGCTGCCAGTGACACTGGAACTCTTTGAATGAACATTAAAAATAATTATTTATGTTTTTAATAGTATCAAAAAATTCTAAGCACTAACGGGTAGCTATGTCTTAATTCTGTACTAAATGTAAACTTATTGGAACTCTGACTTTATGACTTTTGTATTTGGTTCTCCCTAAGTTCTTCAATGCTACTGATCTGTTGTCACTCCACTATTAGAGAGTTCAATTACTGTAGTCCTTAAGAAATTGCCAGAACTGAGTGAAAACACCACATGAAACTTTGGTTACCAATGTTTGATTTTGACTTTTCCCCCTTGCCTCCTGAATAAGAATGACTTTTTTAGACTCAGGCCTGAGGTGTGGAGCACCTGCTCACAGCTCCTCATAGGGAGTTTTAGAATACAAAGACGTGCTTCAACAAATATCAAAGGTTTTGCTTTGACATTGGATGCACTGGCAGGATCTTCCAGGCATTGTGTTTTCCCTTGAATGGTTGAAAGTTAATAATTCCAAGACTTTTGAAGAACTTATGCTCATTATGCACTCAGAAGTCAATAAAAGTCTGGCAGCTGAGCTCCAGGTTGCTGCAACCTCTGAGCTGTCATGGCTTCACGAGCATAAGAAAGCCAAAATTTGGGTTAGTCTGTGTCATCATGATTTTAAGGTTGGCAATAACGTACCCCCTGGTAAGCACATGAATGTTAAAAGAAAGAAGCTCGCTTCTTAATAGCACTCAATCCTAATTCCCACACCTTTTCCCTATGAGAGATTTTGAAAACAGCCTCAGATATTTTACTGCTGTAAAATCTAGCGTTTTAACCCCAAGAGCCCAGACATGCCCACTTAGAACACAGCCCATTTAACCACGTCATTGTTTGCTTGTCCCAAGGGTCCCTGCCTGATTTTCCAAAAACTTGGATTAAAAATTTTCCTTACATCTGCATAGCTGCATTTTTAGCTTTTGGTTTCACTTCATTACTTATACTGAGGGGCTGCAGAGCCGTGAGCCCTCCCCATCTGACACAGAAGCACTTGTCCATCCACATGGTGCTCTTGGGGCAAGGGGCTGGTGGATCTCGAGCTCCACCACTCCCGTGCTGGATATGTGAATGAGCCAGAATTACCTCTGTAATTTGTGTTATCAAAGGTAAATAATGGTCTGGGAACCTTCATTTGAACACTTGTGAGGATCTGTCTTTCTGACCCCAAGCACTTACCCTCTGAAAATCAGACCCCTTTGATGACTCCCTCGCAGAGCAATGCAAAATTGCTTATTTTTTTCAATGTTGCTGTTGATTTCTAAATACCAACCTCGGCATGAATGAGTGAAACTTCACAGAAGTCAACAGGGACCCCCAAAATACTGAATTCACTCCATGTAATTTAAAGTCCCTTGGAGTCATGGGTATTGTTGTTGGATAATAGTGATAATACTGAACTTTCACTGCATTCTTGACAGGAAGCAAATAAAGCTCCCAAACACAGTAATGCACAGTCTTATGGTACTAGATACTGTAAATATATTAGAATAGTATTTGTTAAGTACAATCGAGGAATCCAATTAAGTTATATTATTGTATATCGTTTAAATGTCTATAGAGTATTTTAAATTATTGCGAACAACACTGCGTTAAAAATAAAAGAAAAAAAGGAAAAAAGGTTATATATTATAACACCAACCACTCCGAAAAGTGGACCAAAGTGACACTTTCTCTCTTCCACACCCCTATTTGAAACAGCTCTGTCTGCTACTGTAAGAGTCCCATGACTGGGTGAGCAGTCTAGAATGTAAAGTGTCAGAGCATCCTACAAAAGCTTTGCTCATGTGGAGGTGCAGCATTCCAAAAGGTGCTGTGAGGAACAAAGCGGGGGCTGGCAGTGGGAATGCTTGGACTTTGAAATATGTCCCATGGAAAAGCAGTTTTGGTCAGAAAATACTGTTACCACTAATACACCAAAATACTCCCCGAAATCACGACTTTTCATGAAGGTGTCTGTGAATAGAAGTGGGTTAAACGCAACTTTTATTTTTAAAAATGTAGTTTGATGTCAAACTGTGACAGTAGAGGTTGGAACATGACCAGCAACATGTGGTTTAATCATACCCTAGCCATGACAAAACTCAAAATACTTTATGTTATTAAAGAACTTAAGAGCTTAAAGAACTTAAAGATCAAGTTGTTTACTATGTTAATGTTTTATGGCAAGCAGAAAACAAAAGATGAAATGTGTTTCCATTAAAACTTAATTTTTTTCCCCTTCCAGTTCCTTTTCCTTTTATTTGTTCTTTGTTTAGGAAAAAAAATAAAAAGGCAAAAAGGTCTTATGAAAAGACCATTTGTATACGGAACTCTCCACATGAGAAATGACAGAAGTCCTCAGAAGTTTTTGTGTTTCAGGAAAAATAGTAATGAATATGACTGTGTGTGGTACCAGTCTCGCACCATCTACCTTCACCAGAGCTACAGAGAAACCAACATTCTACTACCAGAGACTGTAGCTGGCTACAGTGAAAAGATAAGTGGAAGAAAATAAATGTTTTGTGATAGAAATTTGGCATCCAACTCAAAAATGTTGCTTGACCCTGAACCTCACATAGCAGATTAGCAAAGAGAGAGGAACAAGAGCCATAGAGGAGAGGGTTGAAGGCCCTGACTTAGGAACTTTTACATGCTCCAGTGTATTCAAGCCAGCTGTGGACACACCTGAAAACCCTACCTGAATCTGAACCTGAAGGATTTTACAGCATTTACCTTGGCTTGAATAGTTACAACCTCTTTGATACTGAGAATAGTGTCTTCCTATACAAAATCTAAAGAAACTGTATGACTTTTGCTGTATTTACCCCTCAGGGAAGATATCCAGATAGAGATAGAGCTCTAGTGAAATTCTACATGAACTGAGTCCAAAATAACTTCATTAAAATGAACTAAGTTGGCCTGGGTTTACAGCAGCATAAGTATGCTCAGTATTTTACCCACAGATGCCAAAGAAAACACTGCACCTTCTTTCTAATTACATCATGGGAAACTTGTTAATAGAGCTGCAGGAAGTTTTTACAGCACATGGTAATATTACATTTGTTTCTACGATGACATCTGGAAACTAGATGAAACTCATCAAAAGCTTTGCAAATCTTTTAAGAAATCTAAGGCATATTTTAAGCAGGTCACCTAAAGTTTTAAACATATTTCCCTAGGTTTCTTTCTTAGTTGAAGATCAAAACCCCGAAGTGATAATGAAGGTAACAAATCAAGCAGCTTATAGCAGCTTTCTCGTGCAAATATCCAAGTGTGGCTTTCACTGTTGAAGACAAAATTGGCATTCAGCAGAAAATGCTTTCTATAAAGCTAATTTGCATTCATAGCAATTTTCATAACTGGACAGAATGACTGCACGTTTCCTTTGCAGCCCTTCAGAGCTTTTGTTGCAATGACAGTTCCCACAGCGAAGGCAATATAGGAAACGCTACAGTAAAGACCCAACATTCTTCTCCCTGAGTGATGGCCACAACAAGATGTGGGATATATACAACAAAAACTGTGCCTAAGGAAAAAAAAAAAACAACATCAAAGCTGGAAGGGCAGGGGAAGTTGTAAGCAATTTCAGTTTGTGTTACTGATATTGTAAGAAAACCTCCTGTGTGTTCAACAAACCGCATCGTAGGCTGAACTTCACCCACAAACTCATTTCCCCTCAAATCCAAAGTCCCTGTCTGCACGTCTACGCATTCAGACTCGAGCAAGCCTACCCAAAGGTTGGCAAGTATTTCCCTTTTCATCCTTTATCTGCTATTAGGGAATGGTAGGGGATAATTTTCTGGCAGGGAACATATATTTGCAAATTTAAAATTTGTATCTCATTTTTTAAATGAAGGTTTAGGGCTTTCCCCCCCCCTGCACACTCCTGCAGAACAGATATGTTTGCTTTAGAAGATTGGATCATTGGAGGATGGCACATAATACATGGTAATTGTTTGCAGTGTGTAACATAGAGCACAGAGGGAACAGTAGTACTGTAAACTCAAAATCTTTTGTCGTGCTCTTTTAACTAAAAGCAATACATTATTTATTAGCTGTTTGGAGACCCCAGTGAGAGTCTATTTTGATCATCCTTTTCAGAAGTTAGTGCAATGAAAGACCAAAAAATTGAAATATTAAAGTTGCTTTGTTTCCAGGTCCTCTTATTCTTGGTGCTACCAGATCCTCAGATCAATAAAAAAATTTAATGAGACTTAATGAGACTTAAACTGCACTCGGTAATAAAAATTAGGATATTTGTTTCATAGGCAATCCCAAACAGCTGGCAGCCACACCAGACACTGGAAAAGTTTGCATGGAAAGCCAGCTGTATGATTAGCCTCTGCCTTCATTTGCCCAGCAATTTAGGGAAAACCCTGCATTTTAGATCCCATACAACTAAAAGGAATTCCCAAGGAGATTACAAGATTTTGATCTTATTGTTTAATTCCTGCGGCTGAGAATGAAAAGGAGCATTCCCTCAATCTCTGGGTAAAGGGAAACCCAAAGGCACTTTGAAGGCTATTCACACCGCTCAACTTGAAGGACTAAAAGAGGGCCAAGGGAAGAGCCAGTCCCTCCGGAGTCTCTCCACAATAGGGAGAGCAATCTTGCTCCAGGGGGGCCTTAGCTCAGCTCTGACAGACCTTCTCCCTCTCATCTGCAGGAAAACTCTAGGAAGACAGCGCTGGATAATTTATCTGCTGAAATGAAACAACAAAAATTGTATCATGGGAATGAATTTCCATTTCCCTTCTACCGTTCGCCTTAGTTGCTCTTGGGCACCAATTCTATTGTCCTTAGGTTTTTTTAAGGGCAAGCTTTATTATTTCTATATGTTGTGGATTACTCTACTAAATCTGTGAAATTTGGTTTGTTTTTTTCTTTTTTTTGCTCTCCTCTCTTCCAACCAATCTCCAATTCCTGATTTAATGCATGGACTAATTCCCCGCAGAAATTATTTCAAAGAGAATTGTTAAAGCCAGACTACTATCCAGTGATTTGATTGAAGTAGTTGCCTACAACCATCTTATTTATGATTTTTAATTCCTCTGAACATATAAGCTGTCCAGAGAACTCTTATTCAAGAGGAGAACATTTAATATTCTGTTGTGATACTGGTTGTGGACAATCCTATGGGTGTTGGGGGAAATCCACTCCTGGTTCTTTCACCAGAGTGGATCCAGGCTGGGCTGAAAGGCTGTCACAGCAACTGCATCCCAATTACCTGCAAGAATTGCACCCTGCCATTGCACTCAGCTGAGTTCAGCTTCCAGGCTGGGCTTGTTCAAAGGGCAGTGAAATTTAACAGTCGTGTATTTTCAGTAGTGCCAGACATAACACAGAATTTTCCACAGTGCTAAACATCAGCTCAGCACTTTGCTGAGGTAAGTATTACATTCTTTTAAGACATAGAATTATACACATAACAGGAGGTTCAGGCTGGATAGCAGGGAAAGGTTCTTCCCCCAGAGGGTGTTGGGCACTGACCAGGCTCCCCAGGGAATGGGCACAGCCCCAAGGCTGCCAGAGCTCCTGGAGAGTTTGGACAACGCTCCCAGGGATGCACAGGGTGGGATTGTTGGGGTGTCTGTGCAGAGCCAGGAGTTGGACTCCATGATCCTTTTGGGCTCCCTCTCACTCAGGATGATTCCATGATTCTTGAAGGAATTAGCATACCCAGAGAGAGGGAGAAAATGTGGTCCTCAAATTGCTTTTTATATCACAAATGAAAAGCCTAAAATGCATGCACATTATCCATGTATTTCCACACACATGTACAGATACAAGTAAACATATAAAAATACATATATGTGTGCATGTCTGAAAAGTACTCATTGCAGATATTCACCAGCTCTATAAGCTCCTTCCTCAATTTTCCCTTTTCAAGGGGAGAGGATTTGTGGCCTCCTACTGAAATACAGGGATATAAATTTTCTACATAGTCTCCAATATGTCTGTGTCATCAGCATCCAATAACTCGTGATAAAACCTCCTTCTTCTATTTTTAGGGTTGTTTTTTATTTTATTACTAGGAAAGCAGAAGAGGAGATGGATCTAGATGATGTTTATGAGCCTTTTCTAACCAAAACTGTTCTGTGATTCTATGATTTTGCAGTTGCTAAAGGGGGATATATATGAAACCTGTCTCCGTCCACCTGGTCAGGAACAGAAGGCAGCCTAATTCATCTCAAAATTCCTTGCCAGAGGCCCCAGCAAAGGCCAAGAGCAAGGGCTGAATGCAGCTGTCGTGGTTTTCAGTGCTATTACCACCTCCTGTGGTTCCTGCAGCGCACGGGAGCGACAGTTGTGATGAATATACATTTATTGGCAAGCACCTCACAACCCTTCCTTCTTATCTCTCTCTTTAAAAGATAAGCTACTTAATATTTGCCCCTGGCTGATATCAACAAATGTGTCATGATATGCACTTGATCTGCACCCGTGTTAACCTTTTGAGTAGATGCAGGCACTTTCAGTCAGAAAACCATCACTGGTATGCTCTGTTAGTACATTTACAGTAATGAGTCAGATAAATGCTCTCTGTTTTTAAAAGGCCAGAAGCAATGCAGCAGGACAGGTTTGTCCACCCACCGCATTTTGTTCCAGCAATTCTTGCACTGAGCTGCATCTGGGATCAAATAGTCTTAGGAAGCCAACATGCCAAGCTTGAAGAGTAGGGTAATGTAAATATATAATGGCGTGGGAAAAAGCCTTTTGTTTGTTAATGCTTGGTGATATAGAATATCTGTAGCTCAGGACAAGGAACCAGAGAGTTGTTGGATTGCGTTCAACTGTGCCCAGTTATCTTTATTTTAGTGCCTAAGTTGCTTTGCTCTCTGTGCGTGTGCGCACACGCAGAGGGACTCGGGAAAGATTTTCTGAGTCAATGCGTTAATAAACTCTATTTTTCATGAAAGAAAGCAGAGGGACTTGGGAAAGATTTTCTGAGTCAGTGTGTTAATGAACTCTACTTTTCGTGAAGGAAATAAAAGAAGAAGTGGTTAGAGGGAATCTGAGCAAGAGGTACCTGGAGACGGGTCGCAGCAGCACAGTAAGAAAATACGTGCTCTGGAAATTTCAGCTGACTACCTAATCCAAACCACTCCTGGAGGAAGGAGAAGGAATGAGGAAGTCAGCTTGCGGTTACCAGCTTCTCTGCTGTGATATCCAGTACATAATTATTACAGGGCTACAGTTCAGCCAGCTTTTGACAAATGAACTACCAAGAGTTTTCTCTGCATGTTTTCTATTCAAGTGTGTTTAGTCATAAATGCTTGGTTGTAATGGCATTTTCTTAGTCAAACAGAGCCACTCCTAAGCATTAATGTTCCTGGTATAAGCCTCTGTTCTTTTATTCAAGCTGAAGGTCTTTTTACAGAAGTTGAATATCCTGGAATTCTTTCAGCCACACTAATTTTGGCTAATTACACCCCTAGAACTTTACATCCCCAAACCCTTTGCAAGGGTTCGTGCAGTCTCTGCTGAAATTTTTCCATGAAATGGAAATCATCCCTGAGATACTCAATAGAGTTATAAAGTTAATTTTAGAAAGGGAAAAGATGTGTCAAAAGGACACAGACATCAGGTCAGAACACCAAATCTCTTTGTTTCTAAGCACCTTGTTCAAATTCAGCTTCTCTAGTCTTCAGGATCATAAACCAGAAACTCCTGGGTTTGTAATGCTCCCATTAACTTATCCAGAGGTATCCCCATTTTAGAGGTACCTGTAAATATCAACTTTCAGTCCCAAAAACCTGGAAGAGGAAGCAATGAGCCATTAACAATCCCTGGTGCTGCCACTTTAAGCTATGGCTGTATTTGCAAACTTAACATTAAAATGAAAAGATACAAGTGGAAAATGTTTATTTTTAATCAGTGCATATTTTTCAAATCATATTTCTTTTTAAAGTGAGAGCTAGAATTCTTTTATTTTTATTCTTTGCAATTTTACAAGCAGATAATAGAAGGTCGTACAACCCTCTGGGAATGTTCTCCTGAAGTGGAAGTTAAGGTGTAGTCAATTGAATGCCTTCTATTAGTATTTGAGCCATTTTTGTGGTTTTTGATCCTGCATTAGGAAGTCATGTATACCTAAAACACATTGAGTGAAAGTACCAGCACTGTCAATCTTTGTTTTAGGTAATTCCTGAAACTCTCTCCCCATCCCTAACTACCATCAGGAAAGAGAATAAACAGAAATAAAATTTTTCAAAACCCAGCTAAATGGATGCTTTCCCAGGAACCTGCATTTGTTTTCCTCTAAAAACAGCACCCTCAGTTTTCTGTTTAAAGCCTTTTGCATTCAAGAGCTGCCTCTTTTCCCTAGGTGGGTTCACTTGAGCTTCTTTTCCCACTTCAGCTTTTTAGTTGGCTACACGCCCTCTCAACCTGATACCTGTTCAAAAGTCTCTACTCAAGCTGAGACAGATCCAAAAGGCACTTGCAGAGGGTGTTGGCCTCTATCCTGAAAGCCTTTCTGCTGGCACTTCAAAGCAGTGAAGTGTTTGCCTGCTGCCATCGTCTCCAGCTGAAGGAGGAGGGAGCTGAGCTTCCCCTTCCACTGAGGATGGCTGCAAGGTACGACACCACAGCTTAAGGAGCAATAAATCAAATCAGGCCCTGCTCAAGATCCTGACCTGAAACCTGTCCAAGGTGATGGTTTTCACCAAATTCAGCTCTGACTCTACACCAAGCAAAGCCAGACTAGAGGGTGCTATGAACTAAACAAGGAAGCTTTCTAAGTCTGGTGTGCCTCTCAAATTTTGCAAAAAAAATTATTTGGTGATAAAAGACAGGTTAATGAAGACCAAAACAGAGTTTGTTGCATCTCTCAAACTCAATATAAAAAGAGAAGACTAGGGAGTGAGGATATTTTTTAAGGCAGGCTTCCTCAGTGTCCTGATTTTTGCATTATTTTAATTATTTATTTTAATATAATTAATCTAAAAGCTCTTGAAATAAAAGGAGGAACAAGATATAGAAAGATTTCATAAATATCAAACTGAAATTACCTGGCTGGCCCATACCAGACCCTATCTTAAATCAAGGGAACTATAAAGTTTTGTAGTTCCTTGTAAAGAGAACAATTTTCAGGATTCTTTTGGGTGTGTGTATGTATTCATGATGGGGAAATCACCACACTCCTACTTAAGGAGCATGTTAGCTTTTTGAACATTTCTGTTCTAATGCAGTGGATAATCTTTATTTCCTCCTACTTGTGTAAAAACACTGACTGGGTGACAGTGTGGAGTTTCATATTTTGGTTCCAAAAGAAGACAGTTCCATATTTTTTCTTTATCTAAGCTTTCTCGGATATATTCTGCTATTGCTACTCTTTCAAATTCGGACATGCAAATCAAAGATAACTGGAGTATACCACCATCTTCATCTTAGAGAAATATATGAAGCCAAAAGGTGTTTAGAGTACTTGTTAAAGATATTAAAATATAGAGAAAAAAATCCCCAAAACACAGAAAACAGAATTTAAATAGCTAAGCCTATTCAAACAAAGCCAGGCTACCATACTGTGTCACAGTTTTAAGATAAATATAACAGATTAAACAGGAGCTTACTGGCCTGACCTGAGATGTCATTTGTGAAATATTGCCCAGTGACTGGGTAGTTTCCCCTTTCCTGCATTCAGCAAACCCTGGTAAAACTCGGTCCTGAGGTCAGGGGTAGCAGAGGACACATCCGAGAGATCCAATCAAACACGGAGATCAGGGAGTACCGGGAAGGTGCAGCAGGGCACAGACTCAGCAGAATTTTATAACCTCACCACAGCTACGTGTGGGACACAGGAACACTCCTACCAGCAGCCGCACGAAGGCAATCCATGGCTGGAGCTGTTTTCAGCCATTTCCAGTGTTTCCAAATGGAAGGCGTTTGGCTTCTCTGCACTTCTTGGTTAATGCACTTCTGCATCTTCTGGGGGAGAAGAGGGCAGAAGGCAAGGCTTTGAGAGCTACAGGCAAACTGCTGGGAAGCTTGGTGTGATTGTTTCTGCTTCTCGTGGCACCAGCTCAGGAGAGCACCTGGAGGCCGCAGATGAAGAAGTTAAAGACAGGGAGGGACAGGATGCAGTCAGTGCCCTGGCTCCCGAGTGACACTGCAGCCCTGTCACAATGCTGGCAGCCCTTTACTGAATCCCACATTATTTAACCTTATTACTAAGCTCATATTTGTTTTCTTGGTGCTTTCCCAAAAGCCAAGAGTCTTTCCCAGACCAGCAAACAAACAGTGCAAAATAAACATGCTGCCTGCTGCTGCACAGCTTCAGCACGGGCTGAGGAGTCACTCTGAGCGTGGATGAGGCAAACAAACAACTCTTGCCCAGATGACAAAGCAAATATTCCATTCGTGTCATTTTGGCCGTGGCTTGTGCCAGGAAATCCAAGGCACAGGGGACCCCACCTGCTCAGGGGAACGGGCTGGGATTGCTGCTCTGCCATCAGCAAAGAGCCACGGTGAGGAACCAGGAGCCAGAGAGGTGTAACCTCAGCCTTCAGCACAGCTCGGTGCTTTGCCTGCAGCTCGCACTGACGAGATTAAGTTTGCATGCTCAGGGCATGAATAAAGGCGAAATTTCCCGAACTATTTGAATGTAAATACAGGGGCGTCCACAGCTAACCAGAGCGGCAGTTCAGCTGGGACCACAGCCAAGGAACAAATTTAATGCTGTGTATTTCATGTACTCCTTAACAATGGGTAAATGGCACTCTGCTGCTGCTCCAGCGCCGTACCCACCTCTGTCTACGTGTCTGCCCACAGGTGTTGTGCCCTGCGAACGCTCACGCTCTGTTAACGCAAATCTGTTTGCTCGTGTTCGCTTTCCTCTTCCAGCCCGGCTGCTAAAGCCCGTCACAGCTCCCAAGCCAAACAAGTACAAACACCGCTCCAGAGCGGGGAGGCAGCAATTAGAGCTCGCCGAGGTAGGTGCAGAGCTGGCCCGTGGCCAAGGAGCTGCCCGAGGGAGCTCTGCTTCCCCGGCCGTGCGGGAGCAGGGAGGAGGAATCCCCCCCGTGCCTCCCAACGCGCTGATAATGACAGAATCCATCGTTTCGGGGCTCTGCCTTCGTCCTTGTGTTTCCAGTTGCCAGCGGAGCTCCCCACGTCCCTTCTTAAAAATTTCCTTCTCTGCAACCACTCTTGCAACCCTTGTAGTATTTAATATTTAGCCCCATCTTCCACTATCTGTGACTAACAAATTAACTGCCATTGCAGTGAATTTATTGTGCAATTTGAACAAATATCAGCAGCCCTTTGTTGGTTTTGTGAAAAAAATCGTGAAAATTCATGGCCAAACCTAAAGCAGAGAAAATATTTTGCTGTTACATAATAAAAGGTGGGGGGGAAAGCAAATTTAAAACATCAAACTAAGATATTTTATCACTTTACAAGCTTAAAATAAGCATGTACAGAAGCATTTTGCTGAATCTTAACCTAAATATTTTTTGCCTTCTGGGACAAAACCCCCAGTACAGCAGTGATGACGGGTAGCAAAACAGTCTGCTAATTCTGTAAGTTTTTCTTTCTAGGATTTTTTTTTCCATTACTGAGTGTATACATAATCAAAGGAAATAGATTCAGCTCATGCACTTTTTCCTTTGGACACAGACATGGGAAAAAATAATAATCACATGGTTCAGTGCAGCGCTCACAAAACTTCCAGCTTTCTGTTTGCTCTTCTATTGCTGTGAAACAACCAGAAGTGCATCCCATATATTAGCATACAAATAGTGTATATAATTCAGTGTAAACTGAATTGTTTATAAACATCAAACATTATTTGTAGCGCTCACACACGTTACCATGGAAACAAAGTAATTGCTATACCATTAGGACCCAATTTCTCAGCGCAGCGAGGGAGAATGGCAATTTATCTGCATCTGGGTGGTTTCACATTGCTGCTCATGGTCACGGATCTCCCCTCCAAAGCAGCTTTTGGATGTGGAACTAGTTTTGATTAAAGAAAAAAAGATTAGATCAATATAAGAGCGAGACGACTTGAAACAGAAGTGCACATGTGAAAACCCTGCAATTACTGCACAGGAGCGAGGTGAACTATTCAGGCATGGGAATTCAGAGGCAAAGTGAGGAATTTCAAGCCCAGCCAAAGGTCACTGTAGGCCAGTGTTTCCCATCTGGCCATTGCCCATGGTCAGTGGCTGCTGCCATCTGTTTGCTGCAGTATTGATTGCAGATCCAAAAGGTAAAAAATTAGCAAGGAGAGACATCCTTGTTTATAATCCTTCTAGTAAGGTCAAGGGTTGAAAGGACCAGAGAAATGAGTTCCCTCTTTAAAGAGAATGGAGTATGTGCAGTGTCAATATTTAAAGGTAAACAGAACTCTATCAGAGTGCTATAGGGGCAGAGTTTGTAAAGGACAGATATGTCTGCATATAGAGAGAGTCATCAACTGGGATTTTTGTTAATATGAGTAAGAATATGAGGCATTAAGAGCACTGCTTTCCTTCCTGCACTTGAAATGGAGGCTGTGACAAAGAAACCTGTTCTTGGACTAATAGTGTTAATGGCAAGATTATCACACCTTGGCACGAACAGCTTCCAGCTCGGTCCTTTCTGCCTGACAAGAGCCCTCTAAGAGAGTCAAGAGAAACCAGGTGCTAATTCATCATAGCATCATACCAGCCTGCACCAAACCTGGGCTTGAACTGATCAAGTGTGTTCTAACATAAGAAAATATAATACAATTCTCAGCTGAAATTACCATTCCCTTCCACCAAGATTTATAAACATGAGCAGACAGGATCCTTGTACTTTTGATGGAAGGTTCACACTGAGGTAATTTTGCAATATCACTGCAGGCACAGCTCCAGGAGATGGGAAGTCAGAATCATAAGGTTACTCCAAAAACATTACATGTAAAAAGTCCCATTACTCCATGAACTGAGCTTATTCCCCAGCTAGATTTCCTATGAAGTGTCCTGCCTTTTGTCTCATCAAAAAGTGCTCCTAAAGTCAGAATGCAAGATTCCTTTGTGTAATCTGTGCTAATAACAGTAAAACCAGAACGGCTTCTGTATTCCAGACAGAGATTTTTCTCTAAGGGAAAAAAAAAAATCCTTCTCCCTCCTTGCAGATCTAAATGCTGCAAAGTGCTTCAGGATGCTTTAGGATAAAAAAAATTGGCTGGAGTAAACACAGGGTATAATTATCATCATCTGTCTTCTCTGTGAATCCATACATTTTATATTCCATTTAAAACAGAAAAAAAACCCTTGATGGGATGTCTTCCAGTGAACCAATTTAGCTAATGAGAGTGAATATCAATGACTGCTGCTAATCAGAATGGTATTAGCATAAATTTTACTTAATGAGGACATATTTCCCCGGTGCAAGGAGCAAAATGCTACTGAGATAGATTGTAAAATGCAATGGATGGGTAAGCCTCATCTGGAAAAAAACCCCAGCAGATCAAGTAAACAGAACTGTATATGTGGTTCCTGCTAAACTAGATTTTTTTTTTTTTTTGCAACCCAGGATTTTAACCCCACTTGAGGCTTTTCAAACTTCTCCATTATAATAGAATGCTATCAAGTCTTTAAATGTGATGAATTAAACACCCTGGGGAACAGCTTGACAAGAGATTCCATTGAACTCTTTTAACCTCATGTGGGTAGGTAGATCGCTGAGGGAACTTGCTTTTTTTCAATTTAAAGCACGCAATACATGTATTCTGCTGCACAACAAAAGTGTATTTTCCCTTTGTGCATTGTGTGTAAGGCTCTTTTCTGAAAAAAATCCTTACTACTCCTCTCAGCTTCAAAAGCAGCAATGGTACATTGCCCTCTGCCTGCCTATGAGGGATCCTGGGTGGAAAATTCCCTCTGGCCACTATTGTCTTGAAGGAGTTAAGTCCCAGCAGCATCCCGGAGCTGTTCAGCACACTGCATTTCTTCCTCTTTATGCAGAATCCCTATTAGACAGTCTGAGGAGGCTCCATAAACAATATGAAAGATTTTTGTCTACAGTAACATAAAGGGGTTAGAGTTCAATACTCTCACAAAATATTTAATCTTGGGAAATGCTATTTGTAGTGTCATTCTTGTATATACCTGCTTTGAAATTCCTAACCTCAGATTCTTCTATGTAAAGGAATATAGGGCACAAGTGTTCTTACCTTTGATATACTATAGGATCTAGCAATATTTAACTGGTGAAGTCATTTTTGTTTCCAAACCTGTGTCTCAAATATGCTTGGGAACGTGGAAACTCACAATGCCCTTATTCATGACATCAAAATCAGTTCCATGGTAACACATTGTGATGACAAAATACACAGATTGCAAGGTCACAAGTCACACTTAAGAACAGGCAGGGGAGAAATTGTTAGTTTAATGAATAACATTAGCCAGTTCCAATAGGAATAAAAATAAAGAAAAAAATAAAGTGCCTAAAGTAAACACCCTTAAATGCACTTCAGAACCATTTCATCTTAAGTAGTTCTTCAAAGGCAGAAGGCTTTCACAGATTTCACCTCTGCAGTAAAGAGAAGCCAATGTTAAGAAGAAAAGAGGTTCTGAACATTAATGATGGCCCTATCAGTGTTTTTACATGCCCAGAGAGAATCAGGAGCTGCAAGGAAGAAACGTTGGAAGAAAAGGAGTCATGTTAATCCCTGAAAGCAACTAATGATTCTTATGCTCAGCAAGAAATTGCACCCAGTGAGAAGCCACCTCTGAAAGCTGCATGTCCTTGTCCTACAGACAGGTATTTGGAATACTTCTGTCACAGAACTTGGCAACGACAACTGCAGTAGGAGTCCTCCTGCGGAATTCAAAGTGATTCTTTCGTTGCTGGTTTTCTGAGCACTGCATCACAAGAAAGCAATCCAGGTTTATATGGTTTAGATGTCCAAAGGCTACCTCTGACACTTAAGCCCTTTTGCTGCAAGGACCCCGCTCTGTGCAGGTGTGAGGAATTCCTGTAACCAGCTCATCTCCTGAGTAGATAAAGGCTGCAAAAGAGAGAAAGGAAAATCACAAAAGAGGAAATGACCAGCCCAGTATCTGAGTATCCCAGGACGCCAGGCACCTCTAAGTCTTTGACACCACCATCAGATTTGCTTGTGATTTCCTGGGCAATGACAGGAAAAATTTGGAGTTCTTCAAGCAAATGAACCAGAAAAATCTGTGGTTAAGGGAATGTTCTTGCACATGGCATGTCTTAGTCATTAGGTGGTTGGTCCCCGAAGTCACTGCACAAAGAGTAACAAGAACACATTTGAATGGGTTTTCCCTCCTGACTCTTACATCTAAACCTGCTTTGAAATCACAGCTCAAATGTGTCACACACAATCTATTTGACGTGACTGTGTCATAAAGTTGGCACTGCGTGTTCTACGCTTACCACAGTCTGAAAGGTCAACAGAGAGGATAGATTTCCTTTAGCCTCTTGTTTAAATAGCATCTTATTTTTATTGCAAAATATGGGTTTGTTTTTTTTTTCACCATATCATGGCAGACAGCCCTCTCCCAATACATCCTTACATAAACAGTGACTGAGGAGCCAAAAAACAAATTGCAACTTAAACTCCATAAGGAGAACCCCCTCAGATTAATCTTCTTTCCATATATCAGAGCAAAGGATTTGAAAGGTAGGAGTGTTTCAAAATAGGTCAGGGAGCAGCTTTGATTTTATTTAAATTATGTAAAATCACTGGATTATTCAAAAACAACGAAGCATGCTTTGGTAAGGCATTAACATGTTAAACATATTCTTGTACTCTGGCAGTGAAGGGAATGGTAAAATTCCCTCTATATTAGATAAAACAGCTTGACAGTTGCATACATACTTAACCACAGGTGGGGGGTTCTTCTTAATTTGGTGTCTATCATGTGATGCTTCATAAGCAAAGAATAGCAGGCCATGCTGCTTTATTCAACTGGGTTATGCTTTTACTCTTTCTTCCTGCATGTGAAAAGCATAACAGAGAACTAGCAGAGCAGAAGTAAGATGTGTTTTGTTAGTTGTCTGAAGCCCTGGGGCCCGGAACCGGATAAGTCCTGATATTATACCCTGGATTGAGCAGAATAAATCCATTTTGTTTCCTCCAAACATTTAGCCATTAAAAAAATATGAGATAGAAAAACAGACTTTGCTGTCTGCATGCCTTCTTGTAAAGCTTGTATTGTGGAAATGTCAGAATCATTAGGTCATTGGCATATATTTTGCAAGCTAATGCTTCTACTTTAATTCTCACTGGGGACTGCATGTCTGCTTTTCAAATAAAACCCAGACTGAAGAAGGTGAAGAGAGCTTAAAATGATGCTGGTAATGCTCTATGATGGCCGATAACACGTCAGGATACGAATAATTAGGAAATATCAGCCAAGGCTGATACAACTACAGCTATTAAAGTACCAAACCCCACAAAAGTAATTGGTAAGTGTTAAAATTGCCTCATAAATATTTGTGGCTCCTTTTAAATGCACAGAGAGGCGCATGACCGAATAAAGTTTTAAAACAAATGCAGCACATGAAATAAATTTAATATGTGAAATCATGCACATAATAGAAGCACAGCGGGTTATACATCAGAGGAGACAAGTGGATGAATTTGCTCCTGAATCACCCAAGACAGATGCAGAACAAGTGGTTACAGAAACACAAGCCCCGTTCCAAAAAGAGCTGTTCATCTCTCAAAACACATATTACTGATAAAACCTGGCATGAGTTGGAGAAAGAGGTTAGTGATAGTAGAGGTAATAACACAAACAGAAACACTCTCAGCTCACAACTGGATAAAAGTCTTGAACTGGCAGCAGTTACTCTTCTGCTTGAGTGCTCACTGCCCAGACCAGCTTTTCAGCCTTTTGCAGACACTTTATTCTGTGACTGAGCACCAGAGCAGCTCTGCTGGGGCAGACAGGACAGATCCCTCCACTGGAATCCTTCTATGCAGAAGCAGACCCAGCTCTCTGGGCACTCCTGCAGCCCTGCCAAAGGCTCACGGCAGGGAGCAGGACAGGTTTGGCACCTCCAGGGTTTCCGTCTTGAGCTTGGGGCTCTACTGAACTCAAAACAGCCACTCCAGCCAAAACCACTGGGTGCTACCTCGATTTTATAACATGGCCAGTTCAAACTGTTTGGAACTACAAGTTTAGTGAGATTTTGACACCGGTTTATGAATCAGCCCAGATTTATCTGACAGAAGAATTCAGAATCAGTAGACAAGTCAGTGGACTTGAATAAAACTTCAGATAAATGCAGTTTTTGTTCCCAATTTCTAAACAAATCCTCAAACTAACAAATTTCATGCAATTTCTGTTTTCATTGTGGACGTCTTGCACAGCCCAAACTAGTTGCAGGTTTCTGTGTCCAATTTTTTATGTTTCTGGTCCATATTTCATTGTTGCATGCCTCATAACAATCCTCCAGGATATATCCCAACCGACTTTCACAGGAACTTCATGTAGGGTGACATAATGGCTTAGAGTTACATTGCTCCAAAACACAGGAAAATCAGCTGTGAGCACTATTTGAAAGTGCTATTTCACCTGGTGTTTTTCTCCTGATATTAGTTTAACTGAGGAGTATTTTAACAACCCAGGACTTTACTGTAAACTCCTTTAGAGTGGACACAGGACCCAAAGACATTGTGAGCATATGCAAAAGCATAACTCCAAAACCATCAGAACAGATATTTATTGTAAAACCTGAACCCTGCTCTCAGTTTCACTGATCTCCTTCTTCAACCTGCTCTCCTTCATATTTATTTGACTTAAAATTAGTCTGATTCTCTAACAACTTATGCAAAACCTATTCTGTATCATTCCTCTGAAACTGGATGGCATTTGCTTTATTCTGTATGAATAAAAGATGAGTTTACAGGCTTTTACTTTTCTCCACTGCAGAAGTGGTTGAGGTGAACAGTAAATAACTTGTTAAAAATGCTAATTTGAGTTTTACTCAATTCTTTTTGTGATTAATTCTTGTCCTTCAACAAAGCGTATTGGGAAAAGAAAAATTCCCAAAAGCTTGAATACTGGAATGAAATAATTTTCAGAATGAAAAACATTAAAAATGCAATTTATGCACTGTAAATAATCCTGTTAAAGCAGCAGTGTCTGACAAAGAGCAGAATGTCATCTCAAGCATTAGTACCTTCAGTGAGTGACTGTAGACTTTTCAGAGAGGAATACGATTCACAGAAAAATCTGGAGGATTAACAGTTTCTTTGAAAAACCGTGGAAAGAAAGTTAGTTTGAAAAAATTAAAAAAAGCCATGAATACATATTTTCAGAAATGGTTTTGGATATAAATCTGCTCTGGTTATTAGCTCAGCGGTACATTTATTTAACCTTGGCTGCTACACAAAAAGAGTTTGCCAAGTATTGGCCTCAGGTATTTTCCTTTCCAGATCAAGCACAAGAGCAACTGGAACATGATTAAAAAGAAGCCCATGTTACGGCTCCTGCGAGCACGATGGCAATGTTTTTGTGGCTTAGGGCAAAGGAGGACACACACTGCAAGAGAGTTGGCCATCCTGAAGGCATGGAGCGTGTAATTTCATCTGTCCTTGGATGTTTACTGACTTTGTGGCGAGCACTCTCTGCCTCGGTTCCTCACTAATTCCCTCTTTTCACAGTTAGCTCATTCTAGAAAAGACTGCCTATGGCTTGTAGGTAGCAGTGCAAGGTTCTCGCTGGGGTGGTGGTTGAGCTGGTCCCAGAAATTTGGAGGCAGCCTCTAGAAGCTGAGAAGTCAAAGGGATAAGGGCAGGGCTCGTGTCAATCACAGCACTGCTCCACTACAGCAGTTACACAGCTAAAGAGATACAAGCAACATCTTCCTCCTTGTGAAGTCAGTGAGTGAGGAGAAGGCAAAAGTGGTTATTATCACAGAACTAGGTCAGAAACATTAGATTTATTGAGAAGAGCAAACTAGCTGCCATTCTAAATTACAGAAATCACCATGCTGCGGTTTTGGGAGAAATCAAGATACGGGGATAGGAATTTCCTAGGAGAGACAAAAAGATGGAAAGGCCTCTGATGTATTTAGCACAGTTTTTTTGACTGTGACTGATCAAAGCTGTAATCAGATTTTGATTTAGCTCTGTGGATCACAGAACCAAAACTTTAGCCATAGCCTTAGCCAAATACCAAGACAAAAAGCACGACAGTGTGCATGACGATATTGTGAGACATAAAAGAGGAGAAAATGTTGTGGAACTCTTTTCATATATAGCTACAGGTTTCTATAGGTACATAAGTTATTTGGTACATTAGTTATTCTCACACCCAGACAGTGTGTACAGGATACTACTCAGCTGAAGTTACCAAAACAATTTTGAAAAGAAAACCTATTTATAGGGTTTGCATTGATAAAATCTTTCTTTGATGACACTAGGGTAAAATCAAACCATACCATTGGATGTGAACTCCATGTGAAAGTATAACAAAATCTAGAAGAAATAACATTTATAATTGTTTTCTTATAAAACATTTTCAGGAAAAGGAGTACTTACTCAAGGGGTGAAAATGCCAGATATTAGGTTGTTAAGAAAGTGAATACAGGAGGAAGAGAGAAGCCATTAAAAGCTCAAAAATATATTCTCAGATGTTTTTAATGGCATAGAAAAGCTATCAACAGAACACAAAATAAAGTTAACAGAATTCAAATTCCCTGTTATACGTGTGCCAACACATACTTAGATGAAAACTTCAGGAAGAAATTAGACTTCTTGCTCTGAATCCAGAAGAGAGTACTGATGCACTTTTAGAATGGGTCTTTTGTCTACCAGCTCCAGAAGAGGAAGCAAAAACTTTTTACCCACACCTTGAGCTTAAAAGACAGAGGGAGAGGGACTTTTTACAAGAGCATGGAGTGACAGAACAAAGGGGAATGGCTTCACACAGACAGAGGGTAGATTTAGATTGGATATTAGAAAGAAATTTTTCCCTGTGAGGGTGGTGAGGCCCTGGCACAGGGTGCCCAGAGAAGCTGTGGCTGCTCCACCCCTGGAAGTGTCCATGGCCACACTGGATGGGGCTGGGAGCAACCTGGGAGGTGCCCCTGTCCGTGACTGGGGGTGGGATGAGAAGAGCTTCATTGTCCTTTCCACCACAAACCATTCTGTGATTTTATGTTCTACCCGCCTCCCTAAGGGGCCAAGCTAATGTCTGTACAGATCTCTACATATCTACCAGGAAGACTGGTTCTTAATAAGCACATTTCCCCACTCTTCCTCTCACCTCACCCTAATTAATTCAGTGGGGTGATGGAAAATTTCTTCAGAAGGAAAATTATACTCTGTGAAATTTTAACTTAGACCCTCTAAACACAGCACTTCAGTGTAAATATCAGGCTGTGCTCTGCACCCATACAATTTCCTGAAAGGACATCCAGGCATGGGAATATGCTGAAGTTTAGTGATGGTGTTTTGCTGTGAGTACAAACAATAGAATGGAATCACGGACAGGGAGCCACTGCTGCAAACTTGGAACATAACAGACAGCAAGGTAAAGGTAGGAGTGAATAATTAACTTCTATAGGAAAACCAGGACTGATCTAGGGGCCCTTCTAGGCCTTGGGGGATTAGAGATGGCTATCAATATTTCTTTACTTACAGAGAAGGAAAGCACACATGAATGGTAAATTTGGCCGGAAAAAAATTCTCTCCAATTTGACTGCCATAGTTGTTGATCTAAAAAACCTTAATCTGCAAAAAATGTGTACAAAATACATCATAATGTGGTAAAATTAATCATAATAATTAGCTTAGGGACAACTCATGAAGAAGACACCCTTCCTTTGATTTTCTGGTGGTAATTGCTGTATAGAATCATCACCTGAACCCACCATGTGAGGTCTTGCAACAACATTTTTGCAGCTACAGAAATCATCAGAGACTGTAGGTAATGCTGCAGGAAACCTAACAGAAGGATGAACAGAATGAATGCCAGGAAATATGGACAGGAAAATCAAAAGCTTCCAGTGCTTAAGCATGCACAACCCTGCAGCTCCCCCTTTGCCAAAGCAGGCTGTAAACTGCTTATGCCAGCGATGGAGAAAAGAGTTTTGCAAACAGAAAAAGTTATTTCAATTGCAGATGGAAGATTACAGCCAGAATATAAACCTGGATAGATCTCGTGTCAGAGGACACACAGCCTGAGTTTTCAGTAAAAGAGAGGTAGTGCAAACACCAGAGCGTGGTGGTGTTCATGTAAATAGGTTCAAGAAAGTTTTCTCGGTCTCAGACAGGATGCGGTCGGTCATTGCAAGAGACAGCAATGCAAAAACGAGACTTTGCAAAAGGTGATGCCAGTGATTAAGGCTGGCTGAATTCCGAGTGTAAACCTACTCATTTCAGCAACTTAGAAGGAGAAATTTAAGTGGCAGACAGCACTTTGCTCAGAGGTTCTAGATCATTGGTGTGTAAAATTGCAGCGTAGGAAATACTAAAGGTGAGTACATGCAAGGTCTGTGGACTCCGGGAGTAGGAAGATTGATTTAAAAATCATATGATATTTGATTCAAAATTAGTGCAGATTCAGGGGAGAATAAAGCCCTAAAAATACAATAGCAAATGTTAAAATTAGGAATATTCAGAAACTAGAGGGGAGGGGGAGAAACTGTCATTTTCAACATAAGACCTGTAGACCACATTTGATGTATACAGGCGTACGTGCATAGATGAATGAATATTCACGTTTTGGTTGGCGGGACAAGCAGATGGATACCCAAGATGTGCCAGAGGAAGTTTAGCTTGAACATCAGGAAGATTTTCTTCACCAAAAGGGATGGAAGGGGCTGCCCACCAGGTGTCCCAGGAATGCCTGGACATGGCACTCAGTGCTCTGGTCTGGGTGACAAGGTCGGGATTGAAACAAACTGATGCAGAACACATACTGTGACAGCATATCACATGACTAAAAGTCTTTTTATGCACTCAATAGCACACTGAAGATATCTGACAGCAAATGCAGTTATGAAAATCACTTCTGTCTTGCAAAACAAGTTCATTCGTTTCTCTGAGATTCCTAAGAAAGTCCGCACAAACAGTGGCCACCTTAAAGCTGCACAAAAGAAGAGGAAAAACAGACATCCTGAGGCTCCCAGATCTGAATCAGAGCAGACTAGAAATGGAGAGGGGATTAGCCAACATCAGTCTAAGAACTGAACTAAACATTTTGGAGAGCTACGACCAAAGCAGCACCAGCTCAGAGCCCAGTGGACAGCTCGGGAGAATTTGCTGCATCATCCAGTGAATTTTATCAACCCCTTCATGGAGAAATGAAAGTCTTCAGTGAAGCCCAAAACCTTATTTTAGTTTACACCTACCAATGTAAACAGCCTGACTTTGCTTTGGGAGCCATCTCCTTTTCTCCCAAACTCTTTCCTTGAGCAGTTGTTTGCTTACTTTGAAAATGCCAAGCGGTTTTTTTGGCCACCAGACACAAGACGAGCCTCACAGAACCCAGAGTTCAGGTACACAGCCATAATGATGGTAGATGGGAAAAGGGAAGCAATAGAAGCTGAATGTCAAGAGAAAGGCAGAGGGAAAGGAAACCTTCTAATTCCTTCAGTGTGTTACTAAAACTGGATCTTTTTCAAGGCAGTTTAAAGAAACAGGTCATCTTCTGGGCAAGCTGACTTCTGCAAAAAGAGAGGGTGAGAGACAGGCAATATTTGTAGTGTATATAATAATTTGCTTCACAGGAAACTGCCTAAGACTACAGGGTGCAACTGTCCTTCAAACTCTGCCCCTGCTCAGCTGTATTACTCACCCAGAGCTGATCAATATTAGCAGTTCAAAATCCCTGAACTAACTTTCTAGACTTGCAAGATTTATTATAGCCATTTTGTCTTGATCCCTCCCTAGATTTCCCCCCCTATTTTGTGTATTTAGACCTCAGTGAAGGAAAATAATTTAGAAATGTACTTAACATTAAAGAGGTGATTAATGCCTGAAGACATCAATAGCAGGTAAGCACATAATTACTTACGTCTAAAATAAAGATGAGATTTGTACTTTAAGTGCATTCCTAAAAAGATTTCTTAAGGGAGTTTTTTTCATCTTGTTCTGCTCACCTGTGAAGTGCCTAGCACAAAAATTTCTGTAAAAAAAAAAACTAAACCAAACCAAAACAAAAAAGCAGAAAGGTTTCCTTGCAAAGATGTTTAAAAGAGAAACAAGATTTTGATTTGCTTGGAACATAGTCTATTTTAACACATATATATTTCCTCAAACATTTGCAGAATCTGTATGAGGGGATTTTCAAACCAGTGTAATTTATATTTGATTTTTCAAGAATAATATCTATGCCTGTACTTTTGATTCATCCACATTAAATAAGAAAGTTTCCTTCCCTTTTTTCCAAGGCCTGTTTGATGCTGCTTCTTGATCTTGAATTAGTTTTTGACTCATATCAGATGCAGATCAAGTCCTTTCACACTATGAATCATCGCTGCCCTCGGTTAAGGGGTAAGAAGAGATGAGAAGGGAAGCAGAGCATTTCTGGACAATACTGATGATTGAGGGCTCCATGACTCATAGTTAGGAGGTCTGCTGCATTCTCAAGTCAACAACTGAGGAGATTAAGAAGTGACTTCAAACAGGGCTTTCAAAGGGAGAAGAAAACAGGAACTGGGGTAAGGTGCAGAGTAATGCACACAGCCACATCCTGAAGCCCTCACTGATGCAGAAATCCCAGTGATATTGCCTTTATGGTTTTCAAGCACTCAGCTTGGAGTTCATGGTTTGAGATTGGCCCTCAGTTTGCTGGGAGTTCCAAAGAGCCCAAAGTAGAGCTTTAAAGTAATTATTTCTTGGTCAGACTTTGTGACAAACAGGAATCCAGAGATCTATATGTAAATTTCCTCAAAAAACACAGTTTCCTTCTCAGAGACACAGCATTGTTATGAAAACTGTTGGCATGGATGGTGACATTTCCATTTGCTGAAAATTAGGAGGGGAGGACAAATCTCAAAGAAGTATCAAATAAATAATTTTTGTATCCCATCTAATTTTACTCTGTATGGGAATTTAATATGTAAGTAGAAAAATATCTGTCCATGCAGCAAAGCATCTCTTTGCTGATGACAAAAAGATAGAAATAACATATTACAAAATCAGAAAAGTCAGATGTGTACCCATTTGCTATTTACCACTGACAGATAACATTTTTTCGCAAACAGAGGTGAAGAATACATTTTCTTCAGTTCTAAAAATTGAGAGTTTTTTGACTATTCCCTTTTAGACTGTCTGGGGGAGGGAGGTGTTTGGTTTTTTAATCAACGATTGTTCCATGCATTATCTTCCTACCTACCACATACATTATGGGACATGAACCCCTTTTGTACTCGTGTACACCAGGTTTGACAGCAGAACTGATACTGCCCTCTTTGGAGGACAAGGAATCAACATGCCTTTTGTGCATAAATCTTAATCCCATAATAATTTTCTAATTCCTTTCATATTCTTGTCACTGGTGTTTAAGAAAAAAACTTGGCAAAAGGGCTTAAAAAAAACCCAAACCATCAAGGTATTGCTAAAAAGTTTAAAAAGAGCAAGGAAGAAGAGATTCTACTCTTAGAGCAGCAGTGAAACAAAAGCTTTTACTTTTGAGTCCAGATGATTTAGCTCAGATTAATTTTGGATTAAAGAGCAAACACAATTAGGATTACTTGGCAATTACAGTGGGGTACTCAGCCAGCGATCCTGCACGGAGATATCCCACTTCTACCCTAAGGAGGGCATTGTACTGACTGCCAAAGATCCAACCTGTGCCTGCTATCAGCAGGCAGCCGTCCATCAGCCCTCCTCCTCCTGCAAATTCCCTGGCCACAGTTTTGTCCCCCTCCTCCTTGCCAGACTTCCAGGTGCTGGGGACCCACAGGAGCAGGAGCTGCACTGGCTGCTGGGTTCGCCCGCCCGCTCCCTGCCCTGCCCTAGACAGCACCAACCAACTGCACCAAGCCACACGTCCTGATATGACAGATTAAACACCAAGAATGAGGAAATCAAACAACACACGAAATCCGCCAGACAAGTTTCCCTGGACAAATATTTCCAATTAACTCTGCAACGAGGGCCAGGTTCAGGGGAGCTGGCTCTGAAACCAGAAACCTCGGGGTTGGCAAGGTGGGTTTCAGGTGGCTGTGCTGGGCTAACACTGAAGGAGTTTCTGTAAAATATACCACAGAGAGCTTCTAATGTGAAAATGTTTGCATGAATAACAATGCATTTCATGCGCATTCAGCCAGCTGTACCTCGGTTAAAGGAGTAAAGCCCCTGCAAAATGTTTGAGAGAATATGTGCACAGAAGGGACTACACATTTGTGGTGTCTGTTCTTGTCTGTATAAAATGAAAATAGGAAATCAGGTTGCCTAGGTTTTCCATCTTAATGTAACTTTCTAGTTACCATCTGATGTCAAGCTGCTAATTACACACAGGTGGTGTAACAGTCAAGTGGTGAAAGTTTGAGGCTTGTGGCACAGAGTACTTAGAGTTTGCAGAGATTGTAACATTTTCCACTGAGCAATGTGATACCGGATTTAGAGCCAGAAAGTTATGACCCCAAACTTCCAAGGACACAGCCCAGTGAGTAACAGCTCCCACTATCCAATAGTATCTCCTGTGCACCTCACATCAACCTCTGGCGGGACTGATGCATACTTATCATTCATTTAAGTGAATTCATATATTGGGTTTTCTGCTTTAAATTAGGTAAATTTATGTCTTTGGTTTCCTTCTTTAAATTCCTCCCTTTAAATAATTTATTCCAATATCTTAACTTGCACATCAAAATGTTGAAGGAATAAACTCCCTGTCAATTTCTAATTTTTAAAATAAATAATGTTTTATCATATTTTACATAGCAGCATTTTCTGTTTCCTCAACCAAAATGAGATTAAAAAAAATAAATCTGTGCCAGGCCACAGTCTCACCTATACCATCTGTGCCTTCTGATGCCTGGGAAGGCTGACCTGGAAACAGAGACCAGGTAGAATAAAAGGATAAAAGGGATTTATTGAAAGGATCCAGCCTGGGCAGAGCAGGAACCCCCCGGGGCTACACCCAAGTCAAACCCACAAATGGGCACAAAATGGATGCCTGGTCATGAGGTCCCACACTTTGATAGGTTTTGGTCCATCAGCACATTGGAGTTAATCATCCAATTCCAGCTTCAGGTGATGAAGCTCCATCCTCCTTGTTCCCTCTCTTCCTTCACTGTTGTTTACACTCTTGGGACTAAAATATGTCCTTGGTGCCAAGCTAGAAAGGAATGGTTTTTGTCTCTCTACTCTGTGAAGAGAGCTTACTAACTCTTAATATGAAGCCCAAAACTACACACTAAAACAGCACAGAATCCGAAAAATATAAAATTAATTGAGGCAATATGGACCTCCCCTGGTGACAGTGGTGTGCATCTTAACCTGGAAGTCAGTGCTGTGCACACACATTTTCCCCAAAAATACAGCCTTGCAGGAAAGAATATTCCAAATTTGCACCACCAGCTGCTCCTTCCAATAAGAGAAGTTTAAACAGTCATGTTACCCACTCCACTCAGCTCCACAGAAACACTCAGGTGACTGATGCTCTTCTTTAAACGATCCTGTTAAATAGATTCACAACTGGCAATTTAACTTCAACTGTTTTTAAGTATGACAGTCTGTTAGTCCTGCTCCCTCTCGCTCAGGCAGCTGCCAACTACGTGATGGCAATGTTCAATAGAAAACATTCCTTTTTTTTAAATAATGGCAGGTATCTTCCCTTGAAAAATCCAACGCTGCAGTTTGGTTTTGCTTTAAGCACGCCAGCTCTTGGGAACAGAGTGTGGGGGACAACTCCTGAACTTTGCTGTGGGAAAGGCAGGTCGCTTTCACTGAGAGCTGTTTGGAGCCTAGGGAAAGTGAGTGTGAAGCAGCATACAAAGAAAAGGGAAAATAATTCAAAATAAGGGAGCATTCAAAAATCCTTTCTTTGGCTAACACTGGCAGTAAATATCTCACTTGAAATACTGCAGGGAAATTCGGCTTGCCTGAATGGGAGAGCTATGGCAGACTGGGAAACTAAACACAGTAATTAACAGTGAGATTATAGCTCTGACAACATAAAGCACAGCACAGCATGAGGAACTTTCTAATATTTTGCATTTCTCTATAAGAACAAGGGTAGAGTTTAAAATAATACAGGGGCTTGGGAGAAAGTTAATCATTCAACAGCAGCTCCTAGCAAGGATCCCCTGAATCACTTCTGGAATGGTGTTGGACTCTTTGTGGGCACTCAGGTCTACATAAGTAGATCATGTTTTGCAAAATTGGTGCCTGATACGCCAGCTAAAACAATCTGGCCCTATTGCTTATGCAAAGAGTGGTCTGAAGCAGATACAATAGAAGTACAAGGGAAGGGATACAGGACTTGCCTGATCATTCAACCGTAAGGGTGTGCTGAAAGATTTCTTTCTGAGCCTCCTCCAGCACAGCCCCACAGAGAAAGCTGCTGCCTGGGCCCACAGAACTCTGATTACTGTGCACACCGTGCACTAGCTCGGCAGTGAAGTCATTCAGTAGTCTGATTAAAATAACATCTTCTAATTCCCTTTTTGTTGTAATTTACAGTCTCTCTCCTTTGGCTGAACCTGCCAGCCATCCTGGAGGTGAACAAAGAGAATGTGCTAAAGTTGCCAATTCTGGGGCCTGGTGTGAGAGAAAGCTTTTGTTTCCAGAGGTTGTATTTACTCTGGAGACAGTTAATCAAAGCTCCACAGAGCATTGTAATTCTTCTGCTCCTTTGGTACGGGTATGAACTCTCGGTGTCTGATCCCTGCGACTGTCTTTCAAATCCCCTCAGTAAGCTCACTCCAATGTAACTCACACTAGGGCTGGTTAAGAAAGATCCAAGCTTTTTCAAAATGGCTTTAGATAATTAAATTACATCACTTGTGTTGTTGTATTTCCTATTAGCACCATGGACACCAGCTAGCACAGCTGAAATGAGTATCAGGTACATTTCAGCTGGAGGACGTTGAACACTCACAGCCCAAAAGGGGACTTGGGTAGAGGCAGTTCCATTGAGGAAGTGAGCATTTGGGACAAAATGGGAAATTCATCAAATGACTCATGTAGGACTGAGGGGCAATCCATACAGAGACATACAAAACAGACAGGTGCTAAGAGTATCTCATATCTTCTTATCTTCTTAATTTGTTGTTAACATTCCTCTAATATTCCACATTGCCTTCGACCACAAAAACTGCATATACAGGATCAATGACGAATGATAAGTCATTTGTCTTTCATTTAAAAACCACACAGAAAACTCTAAAGTCCTCTGGTGATGGACTCACACACCTTTTTTTTTCAGGTACAGCTGAAGAAAATAACAATTCCAATTCAGGCTCTTGATTTGATTTAACACCACATCTGGACTCTACGACAAAAGACCGAGGCAGAGCAAAACTAAAGTGGAGCAACTGGTGCTACTGAGAATCTGACAGGTCTTATTTGCTCTGTTATGTCAGTAAGCTTTGTTATAAAGCACAGCTTTCTCTTTTCAGCATAGAATTATATAGGGAAGAAGCTTTCTTGGAAAAGGAAATTCTGTGCTATTCAACATGCAAATAGTATAAGCCTCATTTCAAATACAGATACTTAAATAAACAGATTCATAAAGCCAGCAAAGGTTTTTTTGCATGGACATGGATGCCAGTTATCCTAGATAAACATTAGCTATGAAGATCACTCACTTATTTTTAAACTGCTATTTATTTTTTAAATGGTTCCATTACACAAGTGGAAACAAAGCACGCCAGAAACAGAGTGCTCTGAGACAAGTCCCCTGAGCACTGCCTGCGTGCATAAATCCAGCCCAGAATATGCCCCATGGGCACTGAACTCCAAATAATTTCAGCCTATCTCCTTGGAGAGAATTCTGTTGTATCTAGGACCAGTTCTGGGTGGTCTCCAGTTGCATTGGAGAGACTGTTCTAATACAGATTATTTAACATTGTAAAGTATTTTGGACTCCGGGGACCAATGATAGCAAGAAAACTGTGGAAACTGGTGTTTAACACAGTCCTTTCACCATCTCTATGAGATGAACCACACCAGCACCTGCCTATGTCACCTTCAGTTTGTTTGGACTGAAATTCAGCCAGTTAATTCCAGTCCTATCCAGATGCTGAAGCTTGGAAAGGTGCCTCAACCCACGGAGTTTGGTGGAAAAGGCATTAAACCGGGACACAGAGCTATGAGTTTGCTCTGGGTTCACTCACTCCTGACCCTGGTTCACTTTGCCTCTGCTCCAATTTTAGCTTTGTTGACCTCACAGCACAGTTTTGTAGGAATACCTGCAGCTGTGAGGGCAGGCTGGGGCTCCTGAGAGCAGCAGCGCTGAACCCCAACAGCAGCCCCAAAGCACCAGATTGTGCCATGAGCTGCTGCTCAGAGCACACCAAAGCACAGCAGCAGCTCAGAAACCAACTCCCACCTACAGGGAAAGCGTCAGGGTAGTGCAGTGCACTCCACATTCCCCAGGCTGAGGTCTGCTGAGAATTGGCCTCATCGCATAGCGCTTGCTCCTTGACTTTTGAGCAGTGGAAACCATATATACAATATCTTCCCTGCCTTCCCAGTATCGCATTTCTATTAAAATCATTGCAACAGATACTACAGAAGCACAGTCTGTGCTCAGAAACGGCAGGAAAGGTGATCTGTGATACAAGCTTTGTGTGAAAATGTAGTCCACCACACGAATGCAATCAAGTCTCTGAAACACATGAGAGGAGAGCAATATAACCCCAGCCCACAAACCAGGGCATTCAGATGCCTTAACAAAAGATTAGGGCCAGTCACATAGAGATACTTGAACACAAAGCCCTTTTGTGGCATCAGAAGATGATTGTTATCTAATAAGTCCAGCTCAATATCCACCTGGAGCACTCTCAATTTGCTTCTGTGCTTCCTCACTTTTGCTTTCTAGCAAGAGGTCCACATTAAACCTGAGAAAAGCTGTTTCCAATGAACCACCCAAATTCTTATCCCATGCACTTTCTTCACACTGTGCCAGCACACAAAATGCCAATAAAGTCACAGGAGCAATTCTACAAACAGTTACACGAGGGCTCCTTTCCTTTGCAAAATGCTGCTCTTTGAAGTGGCAGTATTTTGACTCTATCAGAAGCTAAAACTGTGGCACTGAAAATCTATGCTGAAATCTGTCCCCTACTGAATGACAAAACTCCCAGAAATTTTAGCAAGGCCAAGAACAGATTTCGTGTCCGGTATCTATAGCAACTCAGAGGTATAAATTGCATTCGTGGGACCTTAAAGTCAGAAAGCAATGGGTGGTAATCATAACAAAGTTGTTTTTCCCATGATTCTTAGAAAACAGAAGACAAATAAATAAAAATCCAGAATATTTTAACATTTCATTTCCCCAATCCCTGTTCATGATCAGCTACAACTGCTCAGACTTTCCCACTGCCAGTGGTCAATGATATCATTCACAGTGATTTTTCTACAACCTTCATTAGCTGGCCTTTCTTAGCGTTGTTACAGTTTCCTGTGGGCTTTGGTTTGACTCGTGTTTTTCTTGGCCATAAGTTGACCTGAAAATATGAGGCTATTTCAGGCAAAAGTATCAAAAAATAAAGTATGCTTTTTCAAACCCGATGGCCACACTCCTGTGCCTCCTGCCATTCTGTCCAGTTAGCGTTTTTAAAGCATGTTATTATTTATTTATTTATTTTGCATTCAATTGAAATAGCAGGACTACTGGAGGCAACCAGAATCTAATTACAGAGGCTGTAATTTGGCAGCAGAAATCATGTTCTTTCAAAAAGAATTTTAAGTCCATGGGGCTAGAAATCCCCATCTAGGCCCATGGGCCTAGAATCCTTGGGGGATGCACCCAAGGGTACTGAGGCTGGTGGCAGTGCTCATGGAGCCACTTTCCATCATTTCCCAGCTGTGCTGGCTCACCAGGGAGGTCCTGGGTGGAGGGAAGCTGGCCAGTGTGACTCTCCTGTAAGAAGGGCTGGAAGGAGGAGCCAGGGAACCACGGGCCTGGCAGCCTGGCCTCGGTGCCAGGACAGGCCGTGGAGCAGATCCTGCTGAGTGCCACCATGTGTGGGACAGCCAGGGCATCAGCCCAGCCAGCCAGGCTACATGGGTCCTGCTAGACCCACCTGATCTCCTGGGACAGTGACCCCCTCCGTGGATGTGAATGCCTGGATTTAGGAAAGCCTTCGACACTGTTTCCCACAGCATTTTCCTCATGGCTTGGGCAGGGACACACACTGATCATCGGGTAAAGACTGGCTGGATGTGCCCAGAGAGTGCTGGGGAATGGAGCTACATCCAGCTGGTGTTCCCAAGACTCAGAACTGGGATCTGTTTTTTAACATCTTCATCAATGACCCTCAGTCACTTTGCAGATGACACCAAATTGGGTGGGAGTGTTGGTGCTCTGCAGACAGGCTGGAAGGAGGTTGTAACAAGGTGAGGGGTTGGTAGCAAGGGACAGGACAGGAGGAAACGGCCTCAGGTAGTGCCAGGGAATGTTTGTGTTGGATATCAGGAAAAATTGCTTCACTGAAAGGATTATCAAGCATTGGAACAGGGAAGTGGTGGAATCACTGTCCCTGTAAATGTGTAGATGGGACACTTACAGGCATTGTCTACTAGAGCCGGCACTGGTTGGACTTGATGATTTTAGAGGTCTTTTCTGACCTAAATGATTCTATGATTTCACAAGTTCTCACAAAAAGACACTTACAGAAGCTTTGCCATTAACAGCTCCATTGTTTCTCCCATCATCCAAAACAGGCTCCTCTTGCCACAGATTGCCACTTCACACCGCAGTGAGGAATGGGTTTGGGTTGGGAAAGCAGCTCTGCCCCTGATGGGCACCAGCACCAGTCTGGGTGCTCTTTGGGATTTTCTTCCCCATAGCTATCCCCATGAGCAGGCTCTGATGAGATGGCAGGATTAGGTGATATCACAATATATACTAAAACCTGCACTTCCAGCCTTCCCTTCTCGTCTCACGAACCTTTCAAGCTTTCCATAAAGCAAATTGACACAGTATTTTAACAGCTTGCCTATATCTAAGTGGACAACCAAACATATAATTGAAGGAATATTCTAATAGTCAATTAGTCATATTTTTCATCCAGTATGAGCCTAACACTGTAATCATGACATTAGAGGACACTTGCATAGTTTGATGTGGTGATTTTATAATAATATACAAGGTAATAGCATCATTTTGTCCAACTGAAAATCTACAGGGTGGCACTGAATCGAAGTTTTTCCAGTTGCCAAAATGAATCTCACAATCCAACAAGAAGAGATGAAAAAGCCCTCAAGTCAATTGTATTTCTGATTTCATTGAAATCTGCACATAAAAGAAAAAAAATCTTCTCACCCAGAATCCTGTAGATTTATCCAGTCTTCTTTGCATGTAAAGGTACAGTCATGAAACAACTGTAAATTATTCAGGATTTCTCCTTACTGAAGAAATGCACATACTGAAGTACAGAGCAGTCTAACTGCTGCAAAACTACTTTGAAATAAATGAAATAAAGTGATTGAATAAAATAGGAACCAATTTTTCCAGTGGGATGAGGTAAGTGCAGACTGTGATATACTCTGAATTTTGTCAGGCTTTTGACAGATTTGCAGGGGAAGTCACTTATGCTGTGGTACAGCAAAGCAGATGAGCACAAAAACAACCCTCTGGAACAACAGAGCCCACACATTTACCTAGGGTAAAATTGGAACTCTTAGAGGGTATCCACCACCTGTGTAAGTCCTGTAGGATTTTAACTCAATATAGTTTTGGGAAACTTCCATTTTGTGGCTGAAAGAGTCTATCTAAGCTTGTTCTATGAACAGAAAACTTCTGAAAGAGCTATTTGAACAAGGCCAGTGAGACAAAATTCTCCCCTCAGAGCCAAATAAGCATTTCAAGGGGTACTTGGCAGCCTCAGTCCCACAGCCAGTCAGCAGAGGCGCACAGCCAAATACCCCTGCACTACCTGAGTGGGTAACAGGTCTTGTCAGTGCTCACCTTCCAGAAGGAGCTTTGTCTGAAGATATCGGAGATTGGGGACACACCACTTCCTTCAGACTTTTGTTGCAACACACAATTACTCTTCATTTAATCATTTCCTTCGACTGCTCTGGTGACTCATTATAACATCAGTGATACTCACCCACATAAATGCAAGCTCATAGGCCTTCAGACAAAAATATGCAAAGCTTTTTATCTCTGCTTTTCATCTGCAGCTGACTTCTCTGCAGCCTTGCTATGGCTGCTTTGATCTCACGTTGGCCAGCTTCCATGCCATCTTTCACTTCTTTTGGGAAAGACTGCTCTGAGTCATTGTCCGTGGTTTTATGCCAAGCTCCTTCTGTTCAGAGATGAAATTCCCAAAGGGGTGCCTAATTCTCCTTTTCTAAACTCTTATTTGAGCACTTTGTTTACTGGTTTTGGTTTTCAAAGATTTGGAGTATAAGGCGTCTTCTGACAGGAGCTATCAGGTGCAGGCCCAGCTTTATGGAAAGCACAGATTTGTTTTCATGTTCCTAAATAGCAAATTAGAATTACAGGTTTTCATTTGTGGGCTCAAAGATCTTGACAGGAATGCCTATCCACTGGATTATAACTCCACATCATTTGGCAGCAATCGTTCAAGTTGCCACGAGCAGTTTAAATCTCCACCAGTCCCACAATTTGCTCATTGGGAAGCGAGTAGCTGGGTAAAACCAGATGGCACAGGATCAAAATGTGAAGAGGTGCCCACACGGCACAAAGCTGGGTCTAATAAATACAGTTACAAGACCTCTAAATGATACCAGAAGTAGGTGAGTGCCACATCACAGTTCCATAACTTCCAGTTTCTAGTATTTCTGGACTGTAGCATATTGTTTCAGAGTGGGATTCCAAACTTCCATTCATCTAATACATGTATGTTCCACCACGACCAGATCTATTTTAAAATATTTAATACATTTACCATTAACTCTGTGAAACACTAACTTTTAGGGTTGGCCTGCATTAACCTGGCTGTAGAGCAAAACTCATTGCTTTTCTGGATTGAAGTTCTGCAGCTTCTAAACCCAATGGCCTCTACAAATTTAATGGTATCAACACTTGAAGTGGTTGAATCATCTGAGCATTATCAAGGCATAATTTGCTCTATGGATATTTAGGGAAAAGCACTTCAGCCCAAGGGAAAATAAAACATGGCCCAGTACCCATAAAGTAGCAGCAGGCAAAAGCTTTGCTGTGACAATTCTCCTACTGGACTGTATTAATTTAGGAGTTAATTTCCTGGGCTAACTTGACTACTGTACTTTGATAAGGACTTCTGTGATTACAGAATAAATTAGTAACAAAACAAAGATTGGAGACCACCTATTTCACTTCTTGGCTGTGTCCTCCTTTCTTACCTGTCCTTCCTCAAAACCACCCCTGCACAGCATCCTTTCCTGTCATCCAGAACTGCAGCTTCAGGACTACTGAGCCAGCAAGCAGAACCCTTACAAGGATGGCAGCTGAGATGCTCCCAACACTCTCAGTTTCATCAGTTTTCATCCCCAAAAATTTACCCTTAGGGGCAACTTAGGGCATCATCTGTGATGAAGCCCTAAAGTTGTCAGGAAGCTGCATTAGGCTGATCAGATTTCCTTCACATCCCAACCTTTCTCCTTGTTAATCTAAGGTAGCTAGAGCCAATGCACAAAAAAACCTGGTGGAAATGTTAATCTTGATCTCTGCCTGCCAATGAAAACTTGTAGGCTGACTGGGACAAGTTCAGGACATTTCCCATACACCTACCAAAATTAATGGCAAAAGATCTTCTACAAGCATATTCGCTGTAGTTTTTTTGATGGGAGGTGTGATTTCAAACCATATCGCATTTAATTTCAAAAGCATTAATTAACATTTACATCACAGAAAATAAGGAAACTCTTTACATTTAAAAGTGCCACTGCTCTCTTCTGTCCAAGCTGTAGGTGAGAGGTTTGCTGTCATCCCTGTGATATGGGATAACACCTTCTCCCATAGGAACTGGAGTAATATGACTTTATTCACTAAGAATTGTCCTTCAAAGCTGCATCTTCTGCTCCTGAGTCCGAAAACAACTGTGATGTTACACATTGCAGCCAGAGGGACACAGTCCCCATGCCCTTGGTTCCCTGCAGCCATGTCCTGTGTGAATCTAGGACAAGATCATGTTACTTCAGTTACTGGAAAACTTCACAGAAGTCAGGAAAAGAATTGCCAGTGTTAAGTGAAAACAATCTTGAATCAATGTCGTGCTGCAGCATCAAGATGTTCCAGATGGATTGTAATGACCAGAAGTGCAGCTGTACTGAGTGTCAGCTGTACTGGAAACCTATGCTGAGTCTGATTTGTAGATTTTTCTTCTTCCCCCCCCACCTCCTTTGGTCTTCTTCACCCCCACCTTATTTTCATCATGTCCCTTTAATCGTGTTCTCAAAGATCCCCATGTGAGTTTGGTTCCTTTGGAACAGAGCCCTGCACATAAAATTATCTAAGGCAATCTTTCTTTTATTCTAATACTGACATTCATAATCCTCTAAGGACCTAGAAGAAATAAAAGGAATAATATCAATTATGGGAAAAAGGCTTTCATAAACTGAAAAGGCGTTTTGATCTATTAAAAAAAAAATCAGTCATTCGTGTTACATTTCCCAGGCTAATCCCTGGTATAATTCAAATGAGATGGTTTAGCACATAGAAAATCAGAGAAATCCTTTTTATGGGACAAACCCACAAGGTTTTGTTTATTTAAGATAATTGCAGCTGTGGGATAAAGAACTTTCACTGTACCAAATTATCTTCATTCAGAGATTACCAGAAATTGCTTCTCCTCTTCATTCCTTTTAGAAGAGAGAGGTGATTACAAAGAAAAAGAAGTCCAGCAAATCTTAGTTGTAGACTATTACAGCTCTTTGGAAGACACAGCATCACCTATACTCCCTTCAAGGGAACAGGAAGGAACAAAAAGAGATGCCTTGAACAAGTCAGAGGAGAACATCATCCTCCTCCTTCTCCTCAGACAAGTGTATTAACAGCTGTGGGTGAGTTGCCTCTGAGAACAGGTGTGTTTTGTGCTATAACTAATGCTCCAACTCCCCAGCCATCCAGCTGTACCATCCAACCCAGGAAGATGCTCTTTGTAGGGTAGTTATGGTCCTCTAACATATATCTTAGAGTAAACATAATCCTTGGCTCCAGACTGCCTCTTGAAAACACAAATACTTCATGAGTAAACCTAAAATCATGGCTCCTCTCCCCACTTCTACCTATGCTTTCATTCCAGCACATACCAAGAAAACGCACCATACTTGCAATTTCACTTATGGGTTAAAATCTGGGAGGATTTAGCTTAATTCTCTGCATTTTTCCAATTTCTGCATTCTTCCATGTTGACTGAAAGAATGTGTCAAACAAATAAACAAAATATTTAAGACTTTTTACACTTCCCTGAGGAACAAACTAGGAGAAGTCATGAGGTCTGGTAGCCATATGCTTTTTAAAGCTGGGACAGCTTGAGGAATCACGAGTCTAGATTGTACTTTTATACCGAGGTATTCTTATTCAAAGTGAAGAGCAGAGTGTTAAAACACCCTCTGGGCATCTGCAGTTAGAGTCAGAACTGGCACTAGGATTCTCATTTCTCTCCTCTATATCAAAGCACAACAGTCTTAGAGTTGTGCATTTGCTGTCAGACCAGTTACATTCCCAAAGCTCATGGACCCTGCAAGCCTGACTCTCTTCACCTGATAGATACCTCAAGCCCAACTTGGAAAACTCATGTGCAGTTTTATGAACCTCAAAAGGGGTGGTGAAACCCCAAAAGAGTTGCCCCAAGCTATTTTTTTCCTTTTGACTGCTGGACCCAAATTGTCCAGCTTTTTTACTCTGTTCTGTAATTCCCAAAAGAATATCCTGTTCTTGTGCCATATCTGCTTCCAGCTGAAAGACAGTTTCCAGGGCAATTACAAAATAGAAAAGTGTGGGGGCAAGGATTGCAGGAGCTTTCCCAAAGTTCATGCTTAACTATCAACAGAACAAACAGCAGCTGAGGTAAAGGTAAGAGTGATGCATTCACTTATCATTAACAGATTTCAAACCAGTTCAAATTTTGTCAGAGTTTTATTACTGTAACTCATTAATCACATAGAAATACTGTCTCTCATTTTAGCATACTCCAATAAATTATTATAAAGTGCTTTCCTATATTCAGGTGAACACTGATTGCATAGCTGAGAGTCAAACAAACAAATTTAATCTGCATTAATCTGTTTATATGGAGTTGCACTGGCACATCTCACAGTATTTGATGCTGATACATTTTACAGCCGCTAGGAATTCAGATCTCTACTTTTTAAGGAAAAATATATTGCCGAACCAGATAGCTGCAAAAAAACCCTAAAAATTGCAACCAGTGTTTATGTCCAAGGTTCAACCCTGCTAGCTGCATACTTTACATTTCACATTTTTAATTCAATCATCTTATTATTGTTAGGCTCGTGAGTCCTGAACTCTGAAGATTCCACAAAGGATTCACAAAGCTACTTGACTGTTGAATTTCTTCCCCACCTTTTGCCCTCTTGACTGCTATGGAGTAACCAGAAAACTCACCTTTGCACTGCCACACACCACACATAACATAGTATGAGCCACAAATATAGTCAAACTTTGCTTTTTTCTTCAAGTTTAGCAAATGCAACACACTTAAGGAGCACAGGGCCTCAAAAGTGCACTGCTGAACTATTAATTTCATCTGTGAATACTCTGCAGCCAACTAGTTTCCAACCACTTACTCCAAAAACTATCAAACCTTTAGAAAATTTAAAATGCTGAAGATTTCTGTAAGATTCAGAAGTTCAACAGCATAAGGAACATAAGCAAGAGGAATTGTCTCCATCAAAGGCAAACAGATGTTGCTATAACCTTTAAAAAAAACCCTGCTCTTGGAAGTGCTATAGTAAATATGTAAATATACTTTGAAATTGAATATCCTTCCTGAAGTGGAAAGCCTGGAGTACAAGAGCTCTTTGAGAGTATGTTTTGGTTTCATGGGGTCATATGTATGCAATACTGAGCCGTGCCCAGCAAGGCCTGCAGTCATTGCTACCATATCCTCCAGCAAGAAGGCTGCAGGGAGGAGAGCTGTCCCAGAGAGAGAAACAGGTAATGAATGTGTGTGCACTGTGATGGCATCCACACGCCTCTGACCAGGCACCAAGAATATATTACCCCAACACACTGCAGGTAGATGGTTTCTGCCTCAATATAAAACAATCTGAAGCATTTTCTATTTCTTTTCCAATCTCATTCATGTGGAGTTCATGTTCACCTCACACAGCTTTTCATTTCTCTGTTTCCAGCAATAGAAGCTCTTAGAGCTGGCAGAAAATTGTATTGCCATAAATAACATCTGCACTATTAGAAATTAGTTGTGCTTTCTTTGTTTACTCTGAAAAAAAAAAGAAATTTTTGTTCTTTTTACACAGAATCACAGATTGGGTAAGGTTGGAAGGGATCTCATCTGGTCCCACCTCCCTGCTCCAGCAGGGCCATCCCAGAGCACAGGGCACAGGATTGTGTCCAGCTGGTTCTGGAATATCCCCAGTGAGGAGACCCCACAGCCTCTCTGGACAATCTGTTCAGGGCTCAGGTGCTGCCCAGGGAAGAAGTTCTGCCTCATGTGCAGGTGGAAGCTCCTGGGCTCAGTCCCTGCCCGTTCCTCTGTGCCATTGCTGGGCCCCAGAGCAGAGCCTGGGCCCCGCTGGGAGCCCTCCCTGCACACAGGGACACCCAGGGCTGAGGGCCCCTCTCAGCTGGGGCTCCTCTCGAGCTGCACAGCCCCAGCTCCCTCAGCCTTTCCCTGGCACAGATGCTCCAGGCCCCAAATCATCCCCACAGCCTCTGCTGGCCCCGCTCCAGGAGCTCCATGTCCCTGCTGTCCTGATGATCCCAGACTGGTCACAGCTCTCCAGATGTGCCCCCAGGGCTGGGCAGAGGGGCAGGGTCACTGCCTGCGCTGCTGGCACTGCTCTTCCTGGTGCACCCCAGGATTCCTCTGGCCCTCCTGTCCCCCAGGGCACTGCTGGCTCACGGACAGCTTGTCCAGCAGGGGCCTCAGGTCCTTCTCAAACATTTTCCATTCTCAGAGGATTTCTCTCAAAGGGTTCTGGCTCCAGCCCACCCATATGCTGAAGAATATTGAGAAGTAGGAGCAACCTTTGGTTTTTGTCCCCAGGAGACTGTTTCCAATTGTGCAATATGAGTTCCTGCTTCTATGATGAGTAATGTCCCAGGTGAGATGCAGGAAGGGACATTTCCGGGCAAGAAGAAAAGCAGAACAAACTCAAATGTTCCACAGTCTTGGGGAATTTAGGAAGAGCAGAAACACAGGCATCACGTGGAAGAGACCACACGGTGCTGGGACAAAAGAACGCTCTCCAAGGGAATGGCACAGGATGATGGTAAACTCCCTTCTGTCAGTCCAGTGCTCGGAACTCAAAACTCTTCAAGGGTGAAGGCGCTTGTCCTTGCAAGCAGCCAGTCTGAACTGTGGGTAGCTCATGATCAGCTCGAATGACCAAAACCAAATCATGTTACAAAGCATTTCATCTTCTGTTCAATTCATCTCATAAATTTGAGGCAGGGGATTCATAAGCTACCCAATGCTCGTGAAGTATCTTCCACAAATATTCCCTTGGGTCGCCCCCAGGGGAAGAGCACTCCCCTTTTTCAGTTCTGCCTGTAGCTCCTTCAGAAACCTACAAATGGCATCTGGAGGAGTTTGTATGCAGAAAGCCCTAACAACCCTTTTCTTCACAGGTGTAACCCCAAAATTTCAAAGGGCTTCTCAGAGGGGTTGCCAGAACTTTCTCTGTTCCCAGACAGGGATCAGGCAGTAACACAACAGTGCCACAGCTGTGGGACCAGGGTGAGGCCTGGGCTGAGATGTTCCCCTTGAGCAGCACAGGGAGGCTCCTGGCAGGGCTCCCAGGGCTCCTTCTCTGGTCTGTCCCACATCAGGGCTGGCTGCAGCTCTGGCAGGAGAGTCCTGACGAGGAGCCAGGGGAAGGAGCTGAAGAGAAAGCACAAGGAAGAAAAAGTGACTGTTTGGTTTTGCTCTGGGACAAAACACAAGCAAGACAAGAAACAATTGATTTACCTAATCATGTTTCTAATTATCACAATGGAAAGACAGGGCACATTGACAGTGCTGAATAATCCATCACAGACCAAAATCACCCAAACTGCAGCCTCATCTTTTATGTTTGCCTTTTTTGCACTCACAGAAGGGCTGGAAGCTGATAATGGGGGAGGGTCCTCTTCTGCACTGTACTGACTTGCAAAGGCAGTCATCCAAAACTAATATTCTGGGTTGAGTTCCTGGAGAGGGATGTTGGGGTTTTGTGGTGGGGAAGGGCTAGAAACCTTGACTCTGATCTGTAAAATTCTTACTTTAGCCATTACACCTTTACTAGCTTGTTTTCACACCTTGCCCTCTTTGGAGGATTATGTGCAGTAACATGATGCAGGCTGGAGCTTCACCTTTCAAAGGTGCATTAAGCTTGAAGGAAACCCTGGCACCTCAGAAAATCCCCCCCCACTGAAGGTCAGATCTACATTGACTGGCTTCCTAAATTTTCCCTGCCTTTCTGTTTTTTGTAAGAACTGTACAACTCATGTGTGTTCTAACACATCCTTCTTAACTCAACAAAAATGCCATATCTAAAGCTTTAACTGCCATATGTCCTATATAGGCATATGAAGCATATTTCTTTTTAATTCATATTTTATTGGAAGCCTTACAAAGCACACAGAACAGATGCCAGTACATCAAATTCATCATGCCGAGCCTTGATTATACAGACCCCGAAGCCCCAGCTCTGCCATACAATCCTTCCTTTCAGGAAATAAAAGCCAAAGACCAGCTTTCCCACAGGACCACTTGTGGGTAGAAGCTGAAGCCCTTATTACTGGAGGTTCCTTGGATACCATTTAAAGTTTGAAAGTTCCTCATCTAGCTGTTCACTCATCATAACGTGCCTCTCAAAGCCCAGGCATGCTGCTCCAAGGAGGAACGCCCGTCCAAAACCAGGGAAGCACTTGGCCAAATACCCACATCAAGCTCAGTAGCAGCAGCCTTCTCTTTTTCTCTGAGCAGGAGTGCAGCAGATAAGGAGGGATATGGGAATGCAACATCACAAATCACCACAACCAGGAGCTGCTACTGTATGTGAGGAAATGCCATGTCAGTCATAACAAAACAGGGCTGTCACCTGAACCAAATCTACTTTGCAAAGAGAAGATTTCAAAGCTCCCTGAGAGCGTGACATGCTACGCCATGACAAAAATGCCAATTAAAAATAAATCAATTGAGCAGATTCTCACTGGCATGGCATTTCCTCCTATAGTTTGTGGTGTAAATCAAAGCATGATATACTACAAAATTGTAGATATATTTACATGTGTTTGGGCTGCCCATGTTTACTCACGCAGGGTTTCCACTCCACCACTTGTTAATGCATTTGGCATGGTCCCATGTCAATACATCTAGGATTTCAAAGGGAGGTCACTCTCTGTTCCCCCCTCCATACAGAGGGAACATGCCAGAACTGCTGAGGATATGGAATGAGATCACTCAGGATCAGAGTCACTGTGGGTGGGTAACGATGAGGTTACCCCTATGGCGTGAGTCAAAGTATTCCAAACCCTCATTACAGTTATGATATATTCACAGGAACACAACAAACCCATCTTTGAAACTGTTCCTTGATTTTAAGTCTGCTTGCTGCTTTATGGAAGCTGCTCCTGCAGTAACTTTCTGCTGGTAGAAAGCTGAATGACAGCAGAGACAAAAGGCAGCAGGGGTCTGAGTGGAGGAATATTCACAAGAGAAGTACAGAAAAGGGAATGCAAGGAAAGGATGGTGGAGGAGAATGAGAGAAAACCAGGGCAGCAGCATGCATTTGAGGGGGTAACTTTGGAACAACTCTAAGCCCCTGTTTGTAAATCACTACGAGGAGTCAGCTGTGTGTGTGATCCCAACACCCTCGTGCCAGGCCAGGGGAGCCTCCCTGCACTCAGAGTCAGATTCCCTGCACTCAGAGTCAGACCCTGCCAGGTCCTGTGCTTCTCTCTCATTATTTAGAGCTTTTCAGTCAAAGCAAAGCTTCTTGAAACTCAGCCAAGCAATGGAAGCTGCAAAAATTTCCGGGGTTTTTGGTCAGAAAGCTTTCAGTGCTAGATAAGAAAGGAGATGCCACTATAAAATATAAAACCCCTGCAGCAATTCCTTTCCTGTGTGTGTCCAGGCAATTGTCCTGGTCCTTGCTCAGGCAATGCCCTGCAGTGCACAAACATCAATTCTGATCCCCTGTGACATTGATTTTTTTTCATATTTATTCTGTGATGTTGTGGAAATAAAGTCTATGCTCGGTTTTGGCTTTATTTTTGAGACTTTATGGTAAAGAGTTTTGAATTTATTTTTCTTAGAATAGAATTTTATTTCTTTAAAATACATCTGGCTAGTTGGCATAAAATGAAACTATAGCTGGCTCAGTCCCTAGAGTTTAAAGGAATATTTCTGGTCACAGGGGACTTAGCTCAAAATTTATTTCAGGACTATGTACTTGAGGATTAAGGCAAAATAGAAACCATCCAACACTTACTATTTTATATTTAAAATTTAGAGCTGCTTTGAAAAACTCAGCCAAATTTTTTTTAACTTGCAAAACAAGTTAAAATTTGTTAACCTTTCAAATTTTAGTGCTCAAGTTATCTTTTTAGGAACTCCACATGTCTGTGAAACACCTCTTCACATAAAATGACAGGATTTGTTGAAGTTATACTTCAAATGGGTTTCTTTGTTTTTATTTCTTTTCAAGAATGCACCACACTGACATCCCTAACTCTTTTTCTGTACTTAGGATGGGATTTCTGAAAGCACCTTTTTTTCACATCTAACTCTCGCCCACCTCAATCCCAAGTGTCTTAAATGGGAGCAGGATGATGTCATTTCAGAAGACTTTTGAAAATCCAAATTTGATGCCTATTATTACTTCTTATAGCCCACAATAACTCATTTTTGCAGGGTACTGAACTACCTCTCATAAGAATACAGCTTTCCACAGCTCAAGAGGAATCTACGATGGAACTTTGACATCTGGGTTTATAAAAATCACCCAGGTGTGCATGTGAGAGACCAGCTGCAGGGCTGCTGTGGAGCTCACAAGGCAGGTTTTGAGCAGGTGTAAAAAAAAAAAATAAGCAGCTCTTCTGAGACATAATTTTCAGTGAAACTATGGCAGCTGAGCTCCTTGTGTCAGGCTTAAAAGAACCTCTGCCATTTACTGAGCGGTGTGTGTTACTCGGGCAGTTGCCACCCTCAGGTGAGAGCCCACCTGCAGAGCTGCCTGCAGCCCTGGGGCCCAGCACAGGAAGGACAGGGAGCTGCTGGAGGGAGCTCAGAGCAGGCACCAAATTGTCCTGAGGGATGGAGCAGCTCTGCTGTGAGGAAAGGCTGAGGAAATTTGTTTTTTTCAGAGAAGCTCATCACACCAGTGAGCAGTGTGACTTGACAAACCCTGTTAAATGGAGGAACCATGGCAGCACCTTCAGCTCATTGCTTCCCTTCAGAACAGACATTCAATAATTTTTTTTTTTCTTATCTTTAACTAAAGTTTGATTGAAACTCATCTTACCCAAGCCCATTCACTCACCCACGGCTTCAGAGTCCAGCAGTTGTGTTTGAGAAGCACCAGTGGTTTTGTGCAGGGTTTGTGGATACATCCGCCACGGGAGGAGGAACTATTTTTAGACATATCCTGATGCATCATCGTGTTTATGTAGAAAATTTAAAAACAGATGGTTAGAGAAAATTTGACTTCTCTGTTAGCACATGAGTGAGAGCTGACTCACATTTTTATTATCTGAGTGGGTCTCATCTACTGGAACCACTGTTTCCAGTAGTTGTATCTCGTACTTCTCACATCATCAATCCTTCCTCTGCATGTTTCTCCCACACAGATTTAAGCTTTTGAGCATCAAGAATAAGGGAAGTGGAAACACCCTATTCATTTCAGTATGAAAAATAAACCACTCTCTTGGGGTCAAAAGCAGAACAGCAATTTCAAGATGCTACTACTTAATCAGCATCTCCCAAGTGCTTTGTTCAAAGGTTTTCTGGAAGACCAAAAAGCAGCCCCAGCAAGGAAAGGCTGCCATGATTTTAACAGAGAAGTCTTTGCTAAGCTATGCCAAATAAAGTAAATTATGAGTGATCTTTAAGAAATAGGGTTTTTTTCAGTGATATTTTCACATGAAGATTAACACACTTGAGAATGTAGCTGCATCAGACAAGTAATTACAGAATCATAAACCTGGAAGCCATCTGAAGACTATTTATATATTTATATTTTATGCACAATCCGGTCCTAGGACCAGCCCTGAATTTTTCAGTCCTCCAGAACTTTTATCTAGCCACTCTCATGTTCAGGGCTAGAAATGACACCCATTTCCCAGGCAGTCTGGTCCCAGTGATTCAGATTCTTACTATTGGTTGCTTTTTTTAATGTCTGTTTAAACCCAAACCCTCTTCTGGACCCCACTGGCAAAAGGACCAGAGTTTTGCTTCTCTCATTGTGACTTCCTACTGTGGAAAACAAAATTTCAAGTAAGAGGAAACATTTCCCGATTGTTTTCTGGAAAACAAACCCAGTGTTTGAGATTGCAAAACAAGAGGCCTTTTAAATGTTTTTTTCTTTGTTTTAATGTTTTCATGCATGTCTTTTCTCACTGGTTTTAGTCAAAATCATTATGATAAAAAAAGCCTGGTTTTGTTGGTGTTTGAGAAATGGAGTCCCAATCCGATTATGCAATAAATCAGAAAAGGCAAACTGCTCTCATGGGACTGAAATGCTGGCTTCTGGACCAGAATGGTTTCAGAAAAGCTAAATATTTAGATTTTTATCTGAACCGAGCTATGTGAGGCTCTCCCGTCACTTGTTAGCAGTCTGGTTTTTCACCTCCAGAGACTTCAGTTTAAATCCTGGTTTAGGTCACAGTGAGAATGAGCTTGGTGGTTTGCATCCTAGTGGACTTCTGTCAACAGTGAAAAACCACCCCACAATCCTGCACAACTGGAAAGTTCTGCTGAAGAGAAAGCCTGGACTGGAATATCAGAGGTCATTACAAGTCAGGACAGAAGGATAACGCCACAGCTGCATGGAGAATTGGGAACAGCACCTGACACAAAGAAGTCCAGGGACAAGCACTATAAATTAGCTGTTGGCTTAAATTGGGACATATCTATTGTTTGTCCAAACTCAATGAGTTTGTCAAACTCATTTTGAAACAATAACTTCACCTATTATTCCAAAAAAATCTGTTGAGAATCTCATACTGAGAAATGGTGACAAGGAAAGCAATCTCAGACACTGCACTTCGAATTAAATGGTTTGGAATATGTTTTACCATCATCCCCACAGAAAATAGCTGTCATATAAATATTTTTGTACAAAAAAAATTCTGTATGAAGGTATATTAAAAAGTCTGATACTGTTGCTCTCAAGGGAAGTACAAAAAATAAGGGAAATCATAGAAAATGTTGAGTTGCAAATCAGAGAATGGATTTTTAATTTACCATACTAAAAAATAAGCCTAAAGTAAAATTTAAAAAACGCAAATAAAGTCTTCCTCACCTTTTATTCCAGTTGCCTTTTTCTCCTTCAGTCACACATATGCAGGAAAACAAAAGTCCTCAGCTGCTCAGCAAACACTTGGAAACAAAAAGAAGAAGCACTCCTGTTTATAGGCAGGTGCCAAGCACAGACTCCTCAGCTCAGGTCTTCCAAAGCTGCAGATGCCAAGTGAAGAGCTCACTGTCCTGTAGCCCAAAGGACTAAGAGGATTTCCCACCAACTCTCTAAAAAAGTTCACCAGTGCTTTTAGGCTAGAAATGTAATGGTTTTTGGTGGGTTTTTTTTTTTTTTTCCCCCAAAGGAGTATATGAGGAAAAACCAAATGGAAATGAACAGAGTTTTTTTGCTGTGAGTGTGGATGTCACTTCAGGTACTGGAAGAAGGCTGGGAATTCAATCACCTGTGCTGGACTTTGCAGCTTTTATTAAATAAAACCAGAATAGTTCTTTTTTTTTCTTTTTTTTTCCCTACCACATTTGCACTAGAAGCTTGTACCCCCCATGGCAGGGGGTTGGAAGTAAATGATCTTTAAGGTCTTTAGGGTCTAACCATTCCATGATTCTGTGATTTAGAGGACAACATAAATAAGTAAAAAAAAATTGTTTCCCTAAGTCTGTGGTGTGTCTAAAGTGAGACTGGAGTCATGTGAAAAGTCACATGCACCTCAACAGAACATCAGCCATGAAGACGGAAGCTAGAGTAACCCAAGTTATCTTCCAATAACATTAATTGAAAACATGGAAACAACCCCCATGAGTACTATGGCATTGATTTTATCATTCATTTCAAATATGAATTTAAAATATCTAATTTTCTGATGCTATTGCAGCTTTATCTATAAGTTATTTTCTGAAGAATTCAAGTGCAAAATACATTCCACCTTGATAACAGCTTTCTCCTACAGTGAAATCTACTGCATAATACAGTAACCCGAACAAATATGTTCTCAAAATAGTTTTCATCTACTTTTTAAATTTCATCTTATTGACATCCACAGCCCAGAGCATAATGTCAGCTGTGGGACTGGATCAAAATCCAATTCTCCAGTCCCTTATCAACAGGACAATAGATATTCAACTACATATCAGCTGAGGAGAGGTAAAAGAGTTTGTATTCTCAGAAATAAGACTGATGGATTTATGGAAACAGTGAAATAAAAATTAAAGTAAATGTAACAAGAGTTAAAAAACATACATTAGTCTATTTTAAAATGGAAACACAAGAAGGCAGAGCTTGGTTAACAAGAGAAATGTCCTTAAAACAAAAGGCTTTTGAAAGCCTCTTCACAGCAAAAGTGAATGTTCCACACAGCTCAAGTTCCATGTTTGCCGATGTCCACCTCAGAAACATCAGGGATCAGCTCAGTGCATTTGAAGTCACTGATCACAACCCCATTAACTGCTGTATCAGCTGTGTGCACACTTCAAGAGCCTGAACCTAACCAGGCCTCAAGATTGATTAATTAAAGCGTTTATTTTTGAATGAAAAGTAATAGAAGTCTCGATTCTTTTGAGGCACTCAATTCCTCATGGTGACTTTTTCTGCAAGAACATAAATTACCCAGATGGGATTTCTGCACCCAATTCCACTTCAGACAACAGCAGCTTGACGAAGACTTACCTGCACTTTTGGGTTGAAATGCTATTGCCAATGCTGTGCTGCCATTTTCAGCTTGGAAGTAGATGTATTTCAGGAACTGTAAAATGCTCTTAAGCATTCAGGACTGCAATAATCTGTAGCATGGAGTAATTGAATCAGCATGGTAAACTTCTATTTGGAGCCCATTAAAGTCAAACTTACAAGAACAGCTTGCTTCCAAATACAGTACAAATGTAGATTTAATGCAATGATCAGATAATAAGATCAAAACATGGAGGAAGTGCTTTCTTCCAAAACACATAATTAAATTGTAGACCTCACTGATATAGGAGGCTTTGGGTTGAGATAAAAAAAAACATCAGAGAAACACAGTGACAATGCATATGTCAGTAGCTATAAAAACCAGGAGTGCAGACTGAACCTCTGGCTGGGAGAAGCACCAAGAGAAGTATTTAAAGTAAAATAAAATTTCAAGGGGATTCCTGTGCAGAGACATGTTCTTTTTCCTCCTGTCCTGTTCAGGAGCAAGTCAACAATCAGAAAGGCAGCACATAGGGGCAGCATGGAAAAAATGGCATAAAATTGCAACTTCCCTCCTTTTTAGTCATTATGGAAGTGCTAAGCTTTTTGCCTCCAGACCACAGCTGTCACCTGAGGAAGGGTCATTGCAAGTGACAAGCTTTGTCTTCCAGCCAGGACAGGTTATGGCAAAGATTCCAATTAGCCCCATCATTACTGGCTGCACACATTAGGAGAATTGTCTTTATAAAACAAGAAGTGGGAACTAACTGTTTTTTTTTTCCTTCCCCTTGCTCACCAGTCACACCTGCAGCTGGAATCAGTAGGAACAAATGGGATTGCCACTACCTGTGGCTGCCCCAGTAGCCAGCATGGGAAAGTTACACACTGTGGTTGCTATTTCCTGCCTGCAGGGCAATTGTTTATTGCACATTATTTACACAACAGAAATCTGCCAAGGCAAGAGAAGTCTGGGTCTGCATGTGAATTTGCTCAGATAAATACACCACCCTACTTCTTTAAAGCAATTTTTATACTAAATTGACTAAATGGAACCTCCCCTGGCACAGCTTGAAGACGTTTCCTTTTGTCCTGTCCCTTGTTCCCTGAGAAAACAGCCTGACATCCCCAGCTGCCCCCTCCTGCCAGGGAGCTGTGCAGAGCCAGAAGGTTCCCCCTGAGCCTCCTTTTCTCCACGCTGAGCGTCACCAGCTCCCTCAGCTGCTCCACACAGGACTGACTCTCTAGACCCTTCACTGTTCCTAATGGGATATCATAGCTCTTTCAGAGTCAACGAGAAAAATCTATGAAATAACTCCACATATCCTGTTTCAGTGCAGACTGGATGCTCAGGTGTCAAATTAGACAAACAATTAAGATTTTGTAGGCTTTACTCCCAATGATAAGAATGGCTGAACGAGCTGGATGGGGAAGAATCGGAGCATTATGAGACTTGTGTTTTTCTTTCTGCAATTACAGGGGAGAATTTAGATGAAACCATTCTGCTGCCTGTGGCTTTAATGAAGACCACTTGTCTTGCCTAATCAAAAAAACAAAAAGTATATAGTTGAGATCCAAAAATATCTTGGTTTAATGACGCACACAGGCAGAAGTTTATAAGTGGGTAAACTTCCTTGCTGCACAGCCTCAGTGCACCTGTGCAACAGCTGGGTTTAATCTGTTGAGGACTGTATTTTAGGAGCCATTGCCGGGTTTTAGGCTGGAAACTGAACAGTGCCCCACCCAGCCATGTTCCAGTCCACAAACTTTTAACATTTCAGTGAGGGTAGAACAATTGTATTCTGCGGGTTAAAGAAATCCAGGGATGATCTATGTGTTGCTGGGTGTTTAAAGAGAAGAAAAGAAAGGGAAAAAAAAAATGAAGAGGGGAATTCAGCTAACAAGAAAACAAACCAATCATCTGGCCTGGTGCAGCAAACAGAACACCTAGACTCACCAATAAGCAGGATTGATACTTGTGGTACATTCATTACAGAACAGTATGGAAAACCAGGATTCTGATCAATACCAGCTAGGTTTATAATTTTCACAGTTTCATTAGAAATAAGATCTGCACTTCTTCCATATCTTTCAGCAGTTACATGTATTAATAGTCTGCACCAACAAACATACAGACACAGACATAAAGATCAAATACTCTGCCCAAGGGCCAAGCACAAATAACTATCAGCCAAACGACAGCAGGGTAAATAAACAGGGCTCCAAAGTCTACAGGCTTTCCCAGCAGCGATTTAGGAGACCTATCTTTGGACACTTTTTTCCTCCTCCCCCTCCAGTCGTGGGTAAAATCTTGATACCACTGACCTAAGTGGAGCCAGGTTTTTAACCATTAGCCTTGCCATACACACCCATCTGTTAAACAGATGGTATGAGGTCAGGGTATGATCTCATACCTTCTCAGGCACAACATCAAACCCCAAAGCATCTCGAGCAAAGGATCTGCATGTGACAAGACCACCTCAGCACCAGCTTCACCATGAAGACGAGCAGAGCTCTCTTTTCCTGACTTGCAGAAGGCAGATTTTTCAAAAAGGACCATAGAATGTTGGTTGGCCTGCTCTGTAAGATCTGACACTGCAGGACACTTTCCTTAAGGCTCAGCACACTCCTTTATACACTGCCCCTTCTCCCTTCTATTTTTGAAGCCACTCTTCTAGCACTGAAGATTGCTGGACTGAAAAGTGAAACACGTGATAAAATTAACCAAAGTTATTACTGAAAAAATAAACCCTCCTTAACACTGTGATTAAGCTGTCAATTTACAGCCATCTGGAAAAGTTATTCCACCAAAAGTCAACCCAGTCTACTGATGCTTCCTACCAATTCAGAAGCTAACGTAGCATCTCAGTGCTACTTAGCAATGTTCTGTTCTATAAATCACAGAATCATTTAGGCTGGAGAAGATCTCCTTAAACATCAAGATCAATTGTTAACCTAACACTGCCAAGGCCACCACTAAACCATGAAACCAAGTGCCATACCCATGAGTTTCAAATATGTCCGGGGATAATGACTTCACCATTTTCTGGCCAGCCTTTCCCAATGTTTGAAAACCCTTTCTGTGAAGAACTTTTCCCTAATGGCCAACTGAACCTCCCCTGGCACAGCTGCAGGACATTTCCCCTTGTGCTGCCTCCTGTTATTTGGCAGAACAGACCAATCCCCATCTGGCTGCCCCCTCCTGTCAGCGAGTTGTAAAGAATGAGATGGTCCCTCCTTTTCTTCAGGCTGAGCCAGCCCATCTCCCTCAGCTGCTCCTGGTGCTCCAGACCCTTCCCCAGCTCCGTTCCCGTCTCTGGATGTGCTCCAGCCCCCCAAGGTCTTCCTTGCAGTGGGGAGCCCAGAACTGCCCACGGGATTTTCAGTGTGTCAGCAGTGCCAGCACAGGGACACTTTCCCTTTCTCTCAGGTACAGATCAACATCCTCTCATCTGTGGCCCATCTCATACCGAGTGAAGCTGCTCCTCTCAAGGGAGGATGAAAACTTGTTCCACAAGCCATGACATTCCCTTGGTGAGACATCCATCGGGGCTGGGAGCCTGGGTTGTGTTCCTTGTTTTGAGGTCCAGATACGTGTGAGCTCAAGTGCCATCGTAACCACAGAAACTGAGAACCCTCCTGAGTCCAGTGAGCAGGACCAAGCTCTGCTTTAGATCAAAAAGGTCACCCAAGGCTGAATGAAGTGAGAACACTTGCTTTTCATTTTAATGAGTGAGAGGGAGGGCAACTAGCTGCAGTTGACCTGAAGCAAATGTTTTTTCTATAAGTTTTGCTGAACTGGAAAATCAACTTTTCACAAAGCCCCTAATCAACACAGGGTTTCATGTTGAATACAGATGGATAAACTCCCCCATTGTACATTGCATTTTTTTCCTCAGAAATACTATTATTTTCTTCCTCTGTTTCATTTTTTCTAGGGAATTAGCCTCGCTCACACTAACCTGAAAGTTTGAGCTTAGACGCTTAGAGGTGCAAGATGAGATTCCTAATCCCCTGGTGCAGTCACTCTATGGAAATCAGAAAACCTCCTTTTAAAGATTTATCAATGAGTTTCAGTTAATCAAGCACAATAGAAGGATCTCAGCCTTCACATAATTTAACACTAGAAGGAAAAGCAATTTACCAGACACACGCATTAAAAATTTAAAAATTAGCAAAACCTTAACCCTTTCCCCAAATAAACCAGCAGATTTCTGAGCTGCCGAGGCTGTGGGGTGAGGAGGCGATGCTGAACTCCCGTGGTGTGAGAATATGTGTACACAAATTACATCTTGAAACATACAGCTCGTGGTATTATTTGGAGGACGAAAGTTTCACCACAATAGAATGTGAGAGGGTCTTTCTGTCAGTGACAAGCCCTTTCACACGTCTTTGCCCTGAAAAGAAAGGAATGCCAGCACACCGAGTCGCTTCTGCATCTCCTGTCACCATATTTTTCTTTCCCATGCTCATCTCGGCCAGCTGTGACATTGTCCCAGCTCATCTTTATTTGAACAGCTTGAGGGTATTCTGGAGCAGCAAGGAAGCCCTGCCAGGAAATTCCCATCCTCATGCACAGCTCCTGGCCACATTTCATCACACAGAGTTACAGGGACAGACAGACAGCTGCCTGCCTGCCTGACAGACAGACTGGTGGATGGTAGAGCTCTGAAAGTGAACTCAGACTCTAAACTTCATTTGTTCACGGTTTAGTTCTTCTCAAGGGCTTCAAAGCAAAAATTAGCACGTTTTCTCACAAGATTTCCTTAACAACAAGCTCTGTAGAAATTCCTTTTGCACAAATTCCCAAGATGCAGTTTCAACACAGCTTTATGCAGACCATTTTTAAATGGCAACTCTGATTCTCCTCCTCACCTTTGCTTTCATGAAGCAACTAGAGATTTTGAGAATTGACAATTGGGATGCTCACCACATGTCAGCTGTGACTCTATATTACCACGCTACTTTTTCTTTTTTTTTTTCTCAAATATTTATCTTAACAATACCCCTGAATGGTTAAGAAGCATTTTGAATTTCCCTTCTGTAAAACAGGTATTAGGGAACCTTCCCCAACAAACCCACAATAAAAGGCCAAGTCTGAACATAAGCATCTAATGTCCTCAGGGTGAAATTAGGACTCTAAATCTGACAACATCTTTCTCAAACACACTGTTTAGACACAGACGTTTTTCAGTAAAAAAACAATAAATAAGTAATATAGGCAATAATTAAGTAATGTAAGTATAAGCAATAATTATTAAGTAATATTTAGGTCTTCCCACTATATTTGCACAAGACTGAAACCCTTTCTGAAACCGCAGAAAAGGGAGGTTTTATTCTTCTCTCATGGAAAAACCTATTTGGGCGTTACATACTAGGAAGAGTCTTCAGTCTAAAATCCTTTAAGGAATCTGAGCATACCAAAAGCACACTTCCCATATTTGAGTTCAGTCCCAAACTCAAGTGATTTTGTTTGCAGCATCTAAAGAAAATGTATTCAGATTTGTTCACTTTTGTCTGAACAAGAGACATTGGACCTGCTTGGGTTGAATAACTGTGATGGGGCAAGAATTGCACTGACCTGAAGAAAAAAAAAAAAAAAAGCTGCCAGCCTCAGAACACAAAGCTGCATTGCCCAGAAGATACAGGCACTGTAAGGATGGAGCCATAAGTGACAGATTCTCTGGCCACAGGCAGGTGTAATAGCACATGTTACCGACCCAAAGATCCCACACCAGGATGCTCCTTCCCAAGACAGGAACCGGAACTCCTGTAGAAAATTACTCCCAGATTATTTGCATCTACTCAGGGACTGCATTCAGTACACAAAAATGTTGACTGGCATTAAGAAAAGCAGATCACATTGGCCAAGAGCTCCCTCTTGCCAGAAGTAACAACTCTGGGTGTCTCTGAGCTCCCAGCCCTGCTCTCAGCTCTCCAGCCCCTCGTCGTGCCGTAGGTTCAGTTGTGACAGAGGAAAGTTGTGTTGGCAACCACCAGCCCATATCATTGTAATTCCTGTGCAGCTGCTCAGAACTCTAGGCCTCTCCACAGCACCGAGCCTTCAATAAAAACAAATTGTTTGTTCCTTTCTGACCACAAGAAGAAGTCTGGTTTCGTTGTTTTCTTTGGCTACATTGCCTGACTAAAAACATGCTCTAATGCTAGGAACTCCATGCAGCCCCCTCTGGAGCTAAAGTCATACAGTTGCAGTTTATAGTTCTGACTGACCAAGCAAAATAATTCAAAACTGCTTTCGAGGCCATGGCACTCACCAAACAAGCCTTCTTTGTAGCCCTCACTTATACACTGAACTCCCCCACGAGCATGAAGATGAAGATACTCAATGAAGGGTTTTGAAGGATGGCATGAGAAAGAGTTTCCAGGGACCTGTAGTGCACAGCACAGGAATACTGGAGCTAGGATGGGATTGGAATAGCACCACGCTGGCATGTGGCTCCTCAGGCATCAGTTCAGCCTGTCCACAGCACCCAAACCTCCTTGGCTCACCCTAAGCTGCACTGCAGATGAGGCTTTCCCAGGGCAAAGTGATATCTGCTTCACTCCTCTGACAGCAGCTTGGGAACAGAAAGAGAAATTAAAACGTTTGGAAAGATTATTTTCCAAGTTCATGCTCATCCTGGTTGCTGGAAGAGCTACCCTGAATCCTCCTTGCTCTTCATGCTTTCTCACTAATGCTGCTGCCTTTGTCTCCACAGTCCCCAGCTCCCTGGCAAATCTCCTGCTGTAAAACACAGCCCACCAGCAGAAACTTGAGATAAGCCCCAGCGTGGGTCCAGTCCTGCAGTTAATAGAGACAGATAAAAACTGTACTGAACAGGGACAAATCTGTAAATCCAACTCCCCGTCTTTTTGTAACATCTAACAGAATGTCAGAGGACCATAACACAGTCTGAAAGAGGGTAAGACAATTGGTGTCCTGAGACTGGGAGGGACTGGAGCCAGTGATCCAGGAGGTCTGATCCCTTCCCATGCTCTTCTTTTCTTTCCATGCCCCCTTCTTGCTGCTACACATCTAAATTTAGGCTGTAAACTAATTTTAACTGTAAGGGGCATGGGGTTGACTCTTTTGAGTGTCTGACACACTGTAAGAGCAGGGTAAATAAAATACAAATGCTTATGTAAATCCATCTTTGATATTGTAATCAATTTAGTTCACTAATTTGTTGCAGGGATTGGCTGAAGTAACATGCCAGAATTTTTACAGCCTCACTGCCATAAAACTGACAAGTGTAGGTTTTCTGGTTTTGTTTTTACTTCCTTTCAAGTGTAATAACTTCCCTTTTCATAAAATGCCAACATATTCTTTTAAAACTGTCAGGCTGCCATCAACCTGGTCATGATCCAGTGCCAGGCCATAGCCAGACAAGATGAGTTACAAGGTAATCTTTTCTGTGCCAAACAATACAAAGATATTGGCACCTTTTCTCACTGCTGCAAATCAGCTCAAAGGGCCACAGAAATCAGAAACCCAAGAATGACTTCTTCCTCTTTTTGGGGTTTGCCTTGCAAGGAAAGTGGTGTTCTGCAAGGAATCTAATGTTTTCATTAATAGCACGCTGGCTTCTTCCATTTCTCCAAGCCTTTTCCTCCACAGAAGTCCTGGATATAATTTTAATGAAATTGAGGACGCCCTCCCCCTCTCCAAGTTACACACTAGATTCCTGAAGACTGGTTTCAAGGAAATGCTACTCCCGAGATGAAATACAAAGCAGCTGCACAGCCTTGGCAGGGGAGACTGCACAAATGCCACCAAAAAGTGAATCACGACCTCAGCCTAACTGGAAATGTATCAATATTCCTACTCAGGAAGGTCACGCAGCAGTGGAGACCATCCCTAACACCATGTAGACAAAAACAGTACAAAAGTCCACAGAACCAGAGGATAGACCCCAATTTTTCATTTAGCTGACAAGGAAACTGAGGTTTTTCAAAGCTTCTCAGCTGGTAAATTAATACATCAGCATGGTCAGAGTTTTAAGAGAGATCTATAAAGCAGTGGTATTTTCACGTGACTTCAAGACTGCACCTCAATTCTTTGCTGCTATAATCCCTCCAAATTTGCTTCTAAATAATTTGAGATGTATGTGGATGGTACCAAACTCCCACCTCCTTCCTCCATCTCCCACTTGGGTGTTCAAAGGAGGGCGTGCCTGCCTCTTGATTTAATAGCTCTGGAAGGACATCAAGATGAAAACAAGCGTCTCCACGCAGGACTTGCTGGGATAAATGCAGAACCATCAGGTTCTCACATGCAGAGACCAGGTAGGGGTTGTAAGAAGATCCAGTCAGTGCTTCTGGGACAATATTATTTTTTCAAAAAACATTTTTAATTGCATGACCATAAAGCATACAGTCAACCTAAAGACATGAGTGCATCGATTCTTCCTCATACCAATCTGTTGCACAACATGTTTTATGTTTTGCCAAGCTGAGAAAAGTTCACCTGGACACTGACAGGAGTCAAGCTGCTTTTCATTTTGCCTTTTCATTTTGGAATCACAGGGAGCAGAAATTCCAGGAGTCAAACCCAGGTTTCAACTCAATGTGGACAACTCCCTGTTTCCCATAGGGCAGAACAGTGCTAAGTTAAAGGCAGGATTTGCATCCACGGGAGCAAAGTAGTTAAAAATGCCAAGATATATTTGAAAACTGAGAGAGCCACACACTCTGGCAATGCTTGCAGCAAGAAAAGTATAAATATAAATTTCTTTCACAACAGCAGGCATATGGGGATATATTATCAGGTATTTGCTGATAATGCTGTGTTATGGAGCGATAATGGTATGGAGGAAAGGTGAAATTTTTTCAGAATGACTTCTCAGAGTAGAAAGCATTGAATTAACTAATATATTAACAACATTTATTGCTATAATTACTTGGTATTAGAACAAATATCCACATATGGTACTTGCAAAAAAGCCCATACAATTACAGTATCCATCTCACACATCCTTCTTGAATATTGGGACTATCATTGGAATTTAGTCAGCTTTGGGCTCTACACAAACTATTTAGCAACACACAGTAGCCATTTATCAGAGAACTCCAGAAAGCTATTATCTTTGGGAAACTTGAATAAGAATTTCCAGCAGCAGGTTACAGGTCCCCAGACTGGTAAGAGCACAAAACTCCAGAATTCACAATTCCAGTGTTTGCACCATTTAATCCCACACAACGCATCATTGGAAAGATAATATTTGCAGAAATCCCAACCCCCCGTGCATGCAGTACGAGAGAGATGGCAGCTGAATATCAAACACACTGAATTTTAAGGTATGAAGTTTGAGACAGGCACACAGAAGATTATAGGAAGTCTTTCACAATACTTCAGCTCCATTGTTCTGGAAGCGTGAGAAGAATGATTAAAGAAAATAAAAAAGAAAGGTGACACAGCTCAATGAAAGCATGGAGTGATTTAGGAGTTTGTCTAGTTCTGCTTAGGAAGCCAAATGAACCACTCACCAAAGGAAAGTGATAACCAGTAAGGAAAGGAAATCAAATGAATACACAATTTACACACCATCTAGATAAGAGATATTTACCTTCAGATAACTTTAAATTCAACTACTGGAATCAAGTATTTCCGGTCTCCAAAACTCTTGTGATTTAGACCAACATCTTTATAGCTCTAATCCATGTAGTTGGAGATGAAAAAAAAAAAAAAAGGAAAAAGAAAATTAAACAGAGCTTGAGGTAACTACACTCCAACTCGATCTGTTATTGGATACACAGCAAGATAAGGTACAGTCAATAAGGAAGTCCTCAGGCAATCTTCTGCCTATAGAATACTCCAAAGTAGTCCTCTTCTTCTTGCTCAGTATATTTAATTTGAAATGTTTAACTAGAAAATGGCGTTAGATCAAAAACAGATTTCCAGGGAGAGCTGCACTTCAGCTGCACTCCAAAGCTCAGTGCAAAATCTTAGACATGCAAACCATGATGATGGAGAAACCAAGTTTCCACTCTTAAACTTATATAGTATAATTAGCTACAAATCTACTCAGAAAAATATCTTCAATATATTTTGGTGGTTAAGCAGCACTTTCCTATGTGATGATGTAATGCTATTCTTCACATCAAATACAACTTCACTCAAGAGTTGCCTTTGACTTAAAGTGGAGTCTAGTAGTATAAAAGCATATTAAAATGGATGTGAAGTAGAATTTTACATGTGCTTCACGACATCTTGAAAAAAGTGGTAAAGGTTGCCTTGGTGGTACTGGAACCCAGTTTCTCTGCTTATACATGAAAAGCCTTTCAAGTTTTCACTAAAGAGAACCATTTAGGTTGGAAAAAACCCTTATGACTGCTGAGTCCAACCACTTCTCCCAGTCCCTCTCTTCTCCTTCCTCCTATTTCCCGGAAAGCAACAACATACCACCATAATACTTGCCAGTGGATCACATAAATCAAATGAAAACGTGCCCACTGAATCTCAGAGGGTCAGGAATCAGCACCAGAATCATTCTCCTCTCAATCTCCACAACATGGCCTATCATAATTCCACAGTGCTCAGGAGAACAAGCCTGCCAACAACTGCATTCTGCACATGGTGCAGCAGCCTCGAGGTTTTTGGACAAAGACATGTGGATAGGTGTGAGGCAAAGGGAGAGCCTGCAGGTGTGTCCTACCACTGAGCTTGACACCCCTTTCTAAGTGAAAACTCATTCAAAGGGAGCGCTGGTTTGATGCCAAAGCTCTAAGAAAACACCAAATCAATAACTAAGCTAAAAGATGAATCCCATAAAAGACCAACCTAAGGAAAGGAGTCACTCTTCTCAGGAAAAAACCATGTGCTGTTGGATGTACAGAGAGTGAGTGTAATTATGGGCAAGGATCTAGGTGCTGTATGAGGCTCTTGCCTCAGAGAACTCCCAAATAAAGAGGTCAAGAGAGAAGATACATGTTTAGGCAGTCAAAAGACAAAAGGCACACAGGGACAAAGAGCAGCTTTATAAAAGTACCTGCAAAAAGCTCTACACAAAACTGTATTTGTAGGCATTTCAAAATCAAGGAAGATTTTGAAGGAAAAGAACACAATGTGATTTTGTACAACTATAAAGGATCCTCCAATATATGAACAGCAGCAGTAGAAGGGAAGTTTGATATATTCAGCATATGGCAGTGCATAATTTTAAAGTGAAAAATAAAAAAAAATAGGTCATGAAATGTCACCAACATACCTTGAGCACAGGGTGATATTTTAAAATTACCTATATTTGTTTTGACATTTCAGTATTTACTATTTACCTACTCTTTTACATTAACATTGAACCAATCTGACTTTATTTTAGCAGGCAGCACTTTATTAACACTCTAAAACTTCAAGTTTCCTCAAAAATGCCTTCAGCATGGCTGAGCTCACAGCACTACTGCAGGGGCTCTCTCCACTTCAGCTCCAAGGGTAGCTGCAAACTTCACAGCCATGTTTTGCCCTGGGTTGTTTGCTTCAAATAGAAATAAAAATAATAAATAGAAAAGAAAATAGAAACAAATAAACAGGGCACAACATTAATATTCTCCTTTTCCCTCACGTGGCTGAGCAGGACCAAGGATTAGCTTCTTTGCAGAAATCCTCTAGAGGAGAAATAATGAAATTTTGCTCTTCACAGGGGTTTAAAATACGGCTAGATTTTAGGAATTGTACCATTAGGAGAGGGAAAGTGTAGTCACAACTAAGTGCCTTCCTTGCATTCTTTCCCAGCATTCATGGGACAGAAAAAAAACTCAAAGAAAAATAACTTCCCTGCCTCACCTGGTCATTATTAATTAGAGAGTTAATCAAACTGGAAAGGCCAAACAACCCCATTTAATTAGAAACTTGGAGAGAAATCACTCTTTTTTTTTCACTGTTGCTTTTCTATTGCTCTTAGGCAGGGGGAGAGTAATCAGAAAGTGTCATTTTCTGACTGCATGGACTGGCAAAAGCCAGAACTTATTTAACACAGGAGGGAAAAAAGTGAGATTTCTGGTAAATGGCAGGAAAAAACTAAACACCTGTCATATTAACTAGAAAGAAAACTGCTATCTACTGGAAGTCTACAGGGCAGAGTATGACCTCACTTACACAAAGCTTGAATTACAGGATATTTGTTGTAAAAAACGGAAAAATCCCAGAGAACCCAAGCCAGGGGTCAGGCTGGGCAGTCAGGCAGGGCAGTATGTCACAGCTCCCTGCTTTCCCAGGTGCAAAGACAGCCCTGGCAAGGAAACACGTGCCACTTGCCTGGCCAGTCTCCATTTCTAGAAGGAAGCCAGTTTTCCTGCTGCTCATCCCACAGGAAGCTTCAGGCAGGGGAAAGGGTAGGCCTGATGATGGGAAGAAACTCAGCAATACACATAAAGAGTCAGTGGACAGGGGCAGAGTGGCCTTGCTCCTTTTGTGTCCCTCACCTGCAAGACAAGGAAATCACAACAATGTCATTATCATTTGTGCAAGGTGAAAAATCCTTTCTTACCATCCTGAGTCTCTAAATGATCACCTGGAGAAAGCCTCCCAATGACCAGCTGCCAGAAGAAGCAGCTGGGGAACTTGTTACCTCATGCACACCTCAGACAGCTCAGGGCTCCTCAGGACAGGACAGACCTGGAGCTCCTGGAGCAGGTCCAGTGGAGGGCTGTGAGGAATTTTGATGAATGAAAGCTGGGACCTTTGAGTTGCTTTAGATGGTGTGATTTATTATTTCTTATCTCCCACATAGAAAGGATGAGTCAGAAGGTCAGAAGGTCACAAGACCCCCAGTTACAAGACTATTTAAGGATTTATGAACTAATAAAATACTGCCCTATTTGTGTTTTTAACCCAATCACTAATTAAGTCATCTTACATGTTTTGCCATAATGTTCACTCCAACATCCTATCATATTGTGACACGCTGGCCTACTGTACTACTCTAAAACTCCTTATTACCTTTAGAACTACTTCTGCTTTTTCTATACCTTAAACTCTAAGCTCCGAACTTTCCTCTATCTAGCTTAACATGTCTCTGTTCTGACTACAAGTCCACATTATTGCTTCTAGCATTCAGGATTGGAAGCCTTTTCCAAGGTCTCAAATCAAACCCTGTATTTAATTCTAAGTTTTGGCCCTCAGGCGCAATGCTCTGAGAGCTCTCTGCTTTTTGGATTCCAGCAGAGGGTGACAGAGATGAGGAGGGGACTGGAGCATCTCCCTGAGGGGAAAGGCTGAGGGAACTGGGGCTGCTCAGCCTGGAGAGGAGCCCCAGCTGAGAGGGGATTGCTGCAAGGACTGGGGATAATCCATCAGAAAACTAAGGCAGCACAGAAGATGGAAAGGCCTGGCACTGCTTTCCACAAAGAAACTGCACATGCTGTAATCAAACTGATCTTCTTAGAAATTAATTGAAAAAAAAAAAAAAAGGCTTAATCTTAGTCTTAGCTAGTCTTAGGAAGCAATGGCATATATAAGCCACAGCCTTAGTGTAAACTACTTTCTTTCCAATGTATTTGGATTATCAAAAGTGGATGCATACAGCTGAATGATAGAACAGATATAATTGAGGGGAAAATTCGGCCTGGTCTCAAAAATCAAGCTAAAATTATAGTTACATCCATATTAAGTAGAAAAAAAATCCCCCAACCATTAGTTTCCTAGATTAAATCTCTTGCTGAAAACACACTTAAAAATCTGATACTAAACAGTCCAGCCATAGTCCTGATACAAAATACAGTACTACAGATGACACACTAGGAAAAATAAAACAAAATTAACATACCAATGTTTGTGGCTGGACCACTGTACCATTACTGGCATTTTGCTTATGTAGTGATTCCATTGGTGTTTTGCATTACATGGCAAAACCATAGGTTCCCCTTCTAAGAAAAGAATTGCTTAATGTGCCAAATGGTACATCTGGAGAGAAGTTCTGCCGGCCTGCAACGATAACAACAAAAATACATTAATCCAATGCTTGCTGGCTATGTTTCTAAATGATGATGCTCCTCAAGATATTCCTATTAAGAATCATATTTTGGTAGTGTATTACCTAAAGCTTTCAGGCTGGAAAACATCCTTAATCCATTATTCTTTGGATGGGTTTTTTTTTGTTTGTTTTTTTGGTTTTGTTTTTTTTTTTTTTTTTTTTTTTTTGTTTTTTGTTTTTTTGGGGTTTTTTTTGTGTTTTCTTCTTGCAAATCCAACAGCTGCAGGGGAGACAACTGTGGGTTTGGTGAGATATCATGTATTATTAGTGCTTTGCTTTAGTTTTTTAATTAAATTATTCTGTGACCTTTCACTGTCAGAGACACTACCAGGCTCAAAAATTGTTTGATGTTCAAATGAGTAATTTAAAATGAAGCCTTCTGCCTGATAGTGTGGATTAAGTGCCACGTGGTATTTAAGGTTCAGCACATGTATAAGGGAAAACAGGTAGAAAGCACCTACCAGATCACACATGATCCATTATAATATGTATTTCCAAAGCCTTTTACACTATCACCATATAAAGTCTAGCAGGCCCTTACAGGCAGTGACTTTGTGACTTCTTTGGGAGGTTCCTGCACAAATCCAGGCTCTGCTGGAATGGGATTCCTGCAGGAGAGGCCTCAGTGCCCCTTGTCTCACTCGTTGCAGGGCTCTGTGAGGCTGTGAAGTCCACATGAAAACCTGCAGTGCAGCACACCTCAGCTGAAGCCTTAAATTCAAATTATGCCTCATTTTTAACAGTATTTTCTTCCTGACAATTTCACTGAAAGAAAGAAAGAGAGAAAGAAAAGACATCCCAAGCATTTTGGACTGCCAAGATTTAAGTTCACACAGAATGGTACAAACTATAGCCAGATATGATGCTTTAACCCCAGTAACACCAAATACAACCTCTGCCAGCAGAAGGAACACAGCAGATGTTGTTGAAGATGCTACTGCAGTAAAGAACATGATTAATTCAGGGCAGGACAGAGACACCACCAGCCCCATCTGACCAGATGAGGCAGGGATGTGGAGGTGCCAGAGCAAGCTCTGCTTTGGGACAGCTGTACCAAATCATCCAAGAGCACAATGCAGCTGTTTCAGAAGCTGGAGGAGCTCTCTGGGTTTGAGGTTTGTAAGAGTCACTGCATTACAAAAGGCCATCCAAAGAATACGGATGATTTTTTTTCCACTAAAGGTGAAAGTTTCTCCAATTGAATATTCCCTGATTCAAAGGCTCCAGGCATGCTTTTGGGAGCTTCTGGAGAGTGGCCTACCTTATAGATCTTGAAGCAGAAGTTGCTCAAAACATTGATCTGGAGCAAAACATTATCTGAAATAGTCTGTGGATCATTTCAAATACTCAGTGGAAAAAAAAATAGGTGATTCCATTTTCTAATGAATATTTCATCCCCAAAAAGTTCTAGAGGGCAAATTGAGACAGCTGAGACAAGATACTTAACAGGGCAGTAGAAATGTTTCAGGGATGACACATCAGTGTATGTGACAATGCAGACACAACACAGGTGAAATATTTGAAATTCTCTGAAGACCCATGGATCATTATTACACTCTGCTTAGGGCTGGAGGGGTGAGAAAGATGTGGCTCTCAGGGTTCCATCCCTCAGGAGCTGCCTTTATGCTGTAAAATTTCTCACCAGCTGGAACAAAGACACTGCAGGGTGGGACTGGGGGAGCTGCTGGTTTCGAGCAGCACATGGATGGCCCCACGCTGCCCAAATCCCTGCCAGTCTGAGGGAATGGGACAGTGCTGTAGATGTCACTACTCCAGACTCCAACCAGGCAATCACCACCTCTCACAGTATCAAAGAATACTGAAAAACACAATTAAGCCCAAACTGAACTTCTCAAAAGTCTCCATTCATCCTTTCCCTCACATGGACAAATTGCCAATTTTCATAGGAGGCTTCTGTGTTTCATTATGTGAAGAATGTAAATGGTTTTGACATTTACTAGGGCTTCCTAAAAATGAAAGCACCTCCTCATAAACCCACCATGCACTTTCAAAGACAGACTTGAAGGTTGCATAGTTTGGCAAACAAACTCACCTGTCCTCCAAATGTGTTGATATTTTCCCTCTCACACAGCAGTTCCTTTATTTTCCCAAAGATCTGAATTTTTTCATTCCAGTAGATATTTTTCAGGACTGCTCCTTAGTGAAGAAGCATGCTTGAAAATTGATCTTATCTAAGTTATTTCCTTGTCTGACACAGAATATTAATGGAGGTTGGAACAACAAATTCAGAGCAGCATGCTTGTCCCCAAGGGGATGAGGAGTGCCCACAGTTAGACACAAGTTATGGAACTTTCCAAGCAGCTTCAGGAGGCTGATCTCTACAAAGTCTTATATTATTTGTTTACTTTCAATGCCCAGACTTGTGCTTCATTTCACTGAATAATCAGCCCTGAAGTCTTCCTAGTGGCATTTAACAGGCATCTCTTATTTTAGTGTCAGACATCAAATCGACAAGACTAGCTCGTACAACACACATCATGAATTTCTAACTTACTTTCATGCAGTGAAAATATTCTTTTTCCTGAAAAACAACGTAATAGCAGAAGAACAAAGTTCACAGTGAAAATGGTGTGGCATGGTTTTATCCTACGATAACACAACAGTTCTTTAATATTTAACTTTGATAATAACAGCTGAATTCAGATACATGCTTCCAGAGACAGAAACTGTTCCAAGCCTGGCTGCTTCACAGATGGTGGACGCAGAGATTAAGTGACTGCCTGAAAGTAACACAGGAGGTCTGTGGCAAAGTTAAAAACCGATTCAAGAACTCCCAATTCCTCTCCCTGTGTGCACCACAGGGCTATTGTGCCTTTTGTCTATTGTGCCTTTTGTACCTGTAATAGTGTTTGTCCTCACCCAGCTTTGTTAAAATTGCTCTCAATGCCATTAGAAAACCCCAGCTCTCACCTCCAACAACCCCCAAGTTTGGCCTCACAAGTCCTAACCCCTCCTCAAAGCTGGGGGAAGGTCCAGGAGCATCTCCCAGACACACAGCACTAACATCCCATCTCTCTCCCGTCCTACAAACACAACCCCACAGACCTCCTACCTCCTCCCAGCCCTCTGAACAATCTGCCTCACAATTTATTTGCCAAACCTGCGTATCTGGCAGCATGGTGTGCAAAGTCTCACCCATCCATTAGTGTCTAGAAGATTCCTGTGGCTCAGGAAGCCCCTTCCTATCCAGTCTGGGAGGCCCATGCTCACCCGGTGAGCAGCAGCAGTTCCTACATCTGACGTAGGAACGAGTTGCCACTGCTCTTGGAGGGACCTTTGCAAGTGTATTTTTGCAGAGTTTCAGTTCCAGAGAAGACAACCCCAAACCTTTCACCATTTATTTGGGATAATTGAGAACATGGAAACTGAAAGACTATGGGAGGGATTCAGAAAAATACAACTGGCTGTTAACCACTCATGTTACTGCATGTCAGTGGGAAATAAACACCAGATGTGTGCCCTCCAAAACCTCCCAGATGTGATTTGTCCAGAGCTGCAATACAATCAGAAATACAATCCAGGAATTGCACACCAGAGTGTCTTGGCACTGGATCACCACCAAACAGCCACTGCATCTCATGTTCACACAGGGCTGCCTCACTCAGGGCCTTCCTGAGTGAAGAGAAATCACGGTGTGCCAGAAGCCATCAAATCCAGCTTCCATAAATCTGCTAAAAATGCTGAAGGGAAAAATAAAACATGAAAAATGTTTGCAAGGAGTAATAAATGAATGTGCAAGTCTATGGTACATCTAAAATCTAAAAGTAATCACTATTTTTAAAACAGTGATTTTTTCACTTTTTAAAACTCCTTAGTTTTCACAAACACACATACCTGTTTTTATTATTGCATAAAGCTGCTCATCCAGATTTGTTCCTATTAGCCAGATTCTATAACTTAGAGTAGATGAAAAACAAAAAGCTGGATCCTGTCAAAGGATGCAAGATAACTTGTGATTAAAAAAGATTTCAGGGATGAAGTTTCCCAAGTAACCACGGAAAAGCCACATATTGATCACTTGAGCTCAGAGTTCTCCCTTTCCCAAGGGAAAGGACATAAAAACATGCATCTGTTTATATCAGTTTGAGAGGAAGTGGTAGAAAGGATGACTGTAACAGTGCCCTGTCCAACACTACTTCCTGGCGCTCATCTGCTGATGCTTGAAGTGCATCTGCACAAAGTGTACCTTTGCTAAACTTCTCAAAATACATGAAACCTCTGAAAGTATTTCAGAAAAACAAAATCAAAAGTAGGTGATAATATGTTTGTAAAACCAAAGCCACCTTCTCCCTCTCTCAGCCCGCCTGCAGGAGCCAGCAAAGCATATCCAAATTTGTGTTTGAACCTATCAGCACCAGTGCAAACATGTTATTCAGAAATCTCAGAACAACAGAATTTATTTCATGAATTTTTAATCCCTGTCTCCAGTTGGAATGGTTCCCACAGCAAACTCTGGAAGCTTTGGAATGGCAGTGACAGCAGAGAAGGGAAAGAGGATTACCATCAAAGAGACTTACCCTACAGCGATGGCTTGCCAATATTAGCATATGCATAATATTTTTAATACTCACATAGAAATGACAAGGAAATATTCCTTTCAAACTATTAAGTTATCCCAAGGGTGATGGTTTTGAAAAAGCAGAATACCTTATACTATTCATTAATTGAATTGCACAACACAGAAAACAGCACTGTGCTTTTCCCAACAGGCATCAAGTGGAGAGGCCTCCTGTGGAGATTCATGCTGCTCATTTGATTGGGAATCCCTGGAAGACACTCTGTGATTGAGATATGATATACTCCTGTTCCACCACACATTGGACAACCCACTGACAATGTCCTTCTCTAGAAGAAAACCTGCTGTCACTTCAGGGTGCACTGGGAAGCCTCCAGCACATAACAGGTTCCACAAGATGCTGCTAAACTCCCAGTGCCTTGTAGACTTTGGCAATGATCAAAATGAGAAGGGACGAGACGCTGAACCTGTTCTGTGAGGGTTCTGCATCTCAGCAACTCAAAAACTGGATCTGTAATCCCATACATTTAACTCACCAATAAGACACGATATTTTTTTGGTTTAGGTTTATTTTCATGGAGTGATAGGCGATAGCAGGATGTCAGTGAGTGAAATCGAAGGCACCTGCTTGGCATTCAGTGCCTGACAGTTTCTAATGCCATGGGTTGGAAAAGTTTAATCTAGAATTTGCTTTAAAAAAAGAAGGGAAAAAACCAGTTATTAATTAAAAAGAGATGTGTGGCTGTGGCACAGGGACCCCTGGGATCTGGCATTTGGAGAACCAGCAGTGGATTTGGCACCCAAGGAGAAGCAGGACTCACCAAGTCCAGCACAACCTTCACAGTAACAAGTTGTCCTTGGTATGACCCATGTTTCCAGCTAGTAAAGCCCTCCTCTCTTCCCCCTGTTCCCTCAGAAGGCATCAGTTTTCTATTTTAAAAATATCAAGTCACCCTATCTCAGCTGCATTATAAACAAAGACAAACAAAACAACCCAAAACAGTTTCGTGTGTGTGGAACAAGAAAAAAAAAACACTTCAAACCCAAAGAAGTTTCCAATAAGTCACTCATTGAAATTCAGGAAGAAAAAACCCCAAAGCGTAAAAATACCCCCACGTATCCAAGTTCTCTGAGGCCATGTCTTTCCCTCATCTGTGTTCCATCATCTTCTTCCTTATCCAAAAAAGTTGTGGTGTCCGTGGGAGTATGAAAAAACATTGGTGTGACCACGGAAAGGAACTCTGTGTCTGGCAGCAGAAAGCCATGCGTTATCCCGTCTCCAGGAACTCAGCCTTCCTTCGACGGTCATAAATATTCTCTGATGACAAAGCAGAGGGTAGTCATTCAACCAGACTGAATAATAGTGCACAACCCTGAAAAGCACACTGGAATCCGTGCTCTGTCCCCAGACACAACAGAGATCCACGGGAAACAGCCCGGCTGGCCTCGTGTAGGACACCCTGCGCTGCCACGTCCACCTTCAGGGGGATTGAGGCAGGAGTGCTGGACTTCTCTCTGTCAGAGGTCTAAATTTATCTGAGGGCAGAGTCATCCAGAGCGGCCCTTGGCAAAGGGTAGTGGGTGAGAGCTGGACGTGCCCCAGCTGTGTGTGCTGGGCTGAGAGTGACCAGCCCCAACCACACATCGCTGAACGACACACAAAGGCTGAAGAAAGCACCAAAGCACAGGTGCCTCGTTAATGACAGCTACTGTATGCTATTAATGAGTACACAAGGAGTTGTGTCACATTTTTAGTTACACTCTGTCACTGGGAGTTGTCAAAGTTTTACAAAAGATTTGGACACAATTATTTTAAAGGGAGGGGAAAAATACACAACACCATTAACTTTACACTACACTGTGTAACTGAAGATCTCAGAATTTTCAGGAGAGTGTTATTTAACATCTTGTTGCATAAATATGCTGCTTGTGTAAACAGATCTGGGAATGATCATTAACCTATTCACAGTCTTGCCAAAGTTATTGATGAGGAAATGATCTTCATGCCCAACCTTCACCTAGCCAGAAGAAAAAAAAAATAAATTCTAAATGTAAGTCACTCTATTCTGCTTCTGCTCTCTTCTCCCTTTTCACTCCCCAAACCCCAAATTAATAAATTTACAGTGAATAAACAAATAATCACTTTCTGCTTACCCATATGCCTTCTCCTTTTATGGTAGCCTTATAAATTAAATTTAATCTTGCTCTTCAAGGTAGAAACGAGTAATAAAACCAACCTGGTTATTAGCCAGTGTAGTTTGAGAATCATAATCCCATTTCTGCCTTTGAGAACGTGAGGGATTGTTGACACAATGGAGGCCAAGCATGCATTTATGGTGCATGATATCACCGTGGGGCTCACAGAGGCAGTTTACTTATTCCACAGATGACTGCCACAAGAGAATGTAATTGCTCAATAATGTGTCAATGTACCCATGGGAAGCATTTAAGTCATCTGAGACCTGGATTGGGAACCTGCCAGGGACCCTAGAACTACCTCCAATTTGCACGAAATGGAGGAATTGTGGCCATCTTCTGCAGTAAGGATAAACAGAACAAGGGAGAAAGCCAGGATGAGCCAAAAAGGAACCCCTTTCTCAGAAAACTGAACACAACTGGAAGGGGAAAAACTGTTCCCCAGATTTAGGAATTAAAAGCTGCAAGAACTAACAAACTTCTAAACAGGTGAGTCAACATCAGTGTGGTACACTCCAGGACAGGAGATGATCTGCACTGGGGAGAAATTACCTCACCAAGAATTAAAGCCTCAGCAACAGATGAAACACCTGACTGAAAAGCTACTTATGGACAATGGAATCCTCATACCATCTCCACCACGGCTTTATTTTTTTAGTCATAAATCAAGTTAAAGTGATTGAATATTAGTCTGAGGTAAATAACAATTAAAGCCCTCTGAACACTGCAAATCAAATAGCATCATTAGGATCAGCTTAATAAATCAGAGTCTTGTCCATACTTCTCAAGAATTAAAGGGTCACAGGATGAGATCCAAATTTGTGGATGCCTACTTTTAAACATGTAACTACTTCCATTGATTTTGAGACCACTACACAAATGCTTTAGTTCAGGTACATGAAAATATCTGGGTGAGTGAAAGCCTTGCTAAGGAACTCATCATTGGAAGCTCTGGGAAGCTTTTCAAGCCAATGGAAATTGTAACTCTCTCCAATAATTCCCACAACAATGTAAAGAGACCCTGAAGCTAAAGTGAGAATGACCAGTGACTCAAGCAAAACAGGAATTTACAGCCTTTCCTAGCATCCTATTGGAGAATCTTTCCTTGATTTTCCATACGGTTTACAGAGTTTTCTGTTCACTTTTCTTCAAGACAGAGCTCAGAAGAACCTGTCCCCTTTTAGCACAAGGTTCAGTCCCCAACCCCACAATGAGCCAAAGGATCTCACTGAAGGACATCCACTGTGACACTGCCATGTCAGGGCCCACATGTTAAAAAAAAAAAAAAGTGCAAAAATCCTAGTTCTGCTAATTTTAGGTTAGTCTTTCAATCTAGGTTTTTTTACCCCAGCTCTCCCTCTACTTCTTCCTCCCACCCTGATCTGACTTTTCCCATTTCAAATGAGATGTAGAAGCCTGCCTGCTGGCAGGTGGGTGGAGGCACTCCAGATTCCATGTTTGTTGGTAGCCCAGCAGTTATTTGTGGTTGACTTTTTTGGTTGCCCACAGGAATTTCCAGGGTGGTGTAAACAGACAGATGTGGGTTCTTTTCTGCTATACAGATCACACCATAGAGAGATATCAAAGGAAAAAACCAAGCCCATGAATAATGCACTAGTGGGAGCATTTGAAGCTCTGAACTTTAAAGACCGGCCTCTGAATTTATTGGTTTAATTGTTGGGTATGGACACTTAGGCCGCCAGATAGCTTTTGAAATCAAAACATCACTGAAAGGCTTCCCGAATATTTAGGAGTTTATACAAAGTGTAAGTGGGCTCAAGTACTGGCAAACTCCAGGCTGGTCCCGCCCTGACAGCACTGCCCTAATCTTACATGCTAAAATTGTTTTTTCCTTCTTTCCCTCAGTAGCACAGTGGTTTGATTTTTACTCCAGTGAGGCATCTGAACAACTATTCCGTGGCTCACTGCTACTGTAACTCTGGGAAGCTGAAGGGAAGAGTTTCAAAGGTATGGATTAGTAGAGCTCCAGTGATTTCAGGCTAATTCAGCCAGGAAATTCTGCACCTTGTTCTTTGTTTGTTTGTTTCTACTGTTACCAGTATGCAAATGCTACTTTTGTCATGTGATTTCTACGTGCCTTGTGCTCACACAAGAGACACATCATGGCTTTTTTAGTCTTGAGATGAACAACTAGCCCACGACTAAAACCACACTAAGTCAGCGGTGTGTGCTAATCATTCTTACCCTAGAGTTTCCAGCCGAAGCTTTTCTCATTTATTTTTCCAGGACAATTTGTATACGTTTCTGTCAGTCTGTTTTGGAGCACGGCAGGTTACAGAGGCACTTTGATTCATGGCTGGACATGGATTATTTTAAGAAGAAAGAAAAAGGAGTCTTGGTTTTAACAGCCTTGCACTGTCATCTTGCAGTTGCAGTGCAGAGTTCCTCACCCTTATTTGGAAATGCCTTGAACAAGAATTCGATTTGAGCAGGAAGAAACGGTGGTAGCCTCACTTGCAGGGCTTTGGTTTGTTTGGAGGCCTCCTTCCTGACATTCTTGAGACAACAAGACAGAGTGACCTTGCCAACTGTTTCCACTTCGTTTTTTTCCATGTCCTTCCTTCATGAGAAGAAAGTGCCACCTCCTCCATAAAACCATCATTACTTAGAAGACTCCATCTCCTCCAGACTTACAGCACTCCCACTATGAACACGTGCTCCCAGACAAGTTTTCAGGACAGTGTAACGCACATTCCTCCTTCCTGGCTGAGCTTTAAACAGGGAACACTTTGCAATCATCAGCTCCCGGTGAGGGACTCATCTGTGTCACAACTGAGGCAAATCACAACATCTTGGCTTTACCCACTAATCTCACCTTGCAAACAGCAATTATTTTTGCCTCTCTTCTGGACTCCTCAAGGCACAAAGCATGGGATTATCCTTGCAGACCCTTCCAAGAGTTAACTTCCTGAGCTTGTCCAAATGAGAAGAGAAACCTCTGAGCCAGGCTTCCCTTCATCTCCAGCAGTGCTGTTCCCAGCAGAAAGCTGCTCTCCCACCTGCTTCCTTGTATCTTCCTGCTGGATAACAAGAAACTGTATTCTGCAAAGAGAGCCCAAATCCATCCCCTCCCAGTGAAGCCTGGCCAAATCACCCCTTAGTGAGTGACCAGAAATGAGGACATCATCAACCTAACTAATTACTTGGCAGCAGGATGTCACCCCAACCTGAAGTACAGATTCCAGAAGTTGCACCCCTGTCCTCTTCAAGAGGCAATACTTAGATCTCCTATTATACAAAATCCTTCATAACATTTTACCAATATCAGGAATCAAAAGCTTAAAAATCCACATTGTTTCTGTTAGTGCTGTTCACTTTAGTCATTTGTCTCAAATTAGAGATAAAATTCCTCATAAGGTCACTCTTGTTACTTTCAGCTTCAGCGTCCCTATTTGGGCTGCCAATACATTGAGGAAATGTTATTTTTACAGAAATCACAGTTAACATTAAGAGGGGCAGAAAACAAAAAATGGGCTTCTAAGGGACTTAGTTTAGTACTTGGGGAAAAACCCACTGCATTTTGATTAGAACTGTGTTACTATTGTTCCCTCGAATGAAATTTAGAGTGCAAGAAATGAACTCCCCATTTTCTGAAAGAACTGTCTTACAGCTTAAAATATTGTAAACCATACTTACCTCAACTTCTCTTTTACATGAGAGAATTGTCATGATTTTGCAAACAGATTGCCACAGATAAGATTTGTGCATCAACCCAAAATCTTACTGCCAGCAGAGGAATCCTCTTTGGAGATTTATTAAAGCACCATTCAGAATCTCTGTGAGGGTTATACTCTAAAATTCCCAAAAGACAATATATTTATGCAAGGGGTTTTTTTTCAGTTATAAAGGATTTTAAAGGGTAAGAATTATCTATTTTGTCCTCACACTTTCAAAATCACATTTTAGTTTAGCTTTCAGAAATAAACAAACAGAAAAAACTTCTTCAAAGATAAAATGCAAAACCACTTCAGAAAGAAGATTGCAAAATAATCGAGTGGTATGGAAACTCTGGGAGCTGTTACCAGAAGTGTGACTACTGTAATCAAACAAATGAACTGAAATCACACATTCATAGAACCACTGAGGTTGGAAAAGACCTCCAAGTTCATTGAGTCCAGCCTGGACGGATCCCACTTTGTCACCCAGAGCAGAGCACTGAGTGCCACATCCAGTCATTCCTTAGACACCTCCAGGGACGGGGACTCCAAACCTCCCTGGGCCATCCCTGCCAATGCCTGACCACCCTTTCAGTGAAGAAGTTCCTCCTGAGGTCCAACTTGAACCTCCCCTGGCACAGCTTGGGGTCATTTCCTTTTGTCCTGTTCCTTGTTTCCTGGCAGCAGAGCCTGACCCCCCGGCTTCACCCTCCTGTCATAGTGGAGAGCAAGAAGGTCCCCCCTGAGCCTCCTTTGCTCCAGGCTGAGACGCTCCCAGCTCCCTCAGCTGCTCCTGGCACTCCAGGCCCTTTCCCCAGTTCTGTTCCCTTCTCTGGACTCACAAATGTGCAGAATCTCATTTTTGGCATGCTTAGCAGAGATGTCAGGAGAGAAATCCGACTGACAAAGGGTGCGTGGCAAAGTCTCCACACACGGAGATGCCCTTGAATGCAGGGACTGATAACCTGCAGAGGGCAAAGCAAAACCAAACCCACACCGGGACCCAGCTCTGCCCTTGGGAGCAGGACAAGCTGCCATCTGCCCAGAGTGCAGGATCACACATCCCACAAGGCCAGCAGCACCAACCCCAGCTGCTGCTGCTGCTGCTGCAGCTCCCAGAGCAGCAGGGACCACCTCTGACAGCAGCAGCAGCACACGCTAATTCCATCCTTCCCCCGCTGCCGGCACTGCCAGCCCGGCTGATAATTGGCACTAAGTGCAGCCGTGGTCGCTGTGATGTGGCAGCTGTTTGCCAAGAGCTGGACTGAGACCACCAACTCACTTCAGACAGGCCACTAAACACCCATCTGAGGGTAACCACGAGGTCGCTCTCAACTTGGGCTCCGTTCAAGCTGGGGACTTCGAGGTGAAAAGGCTCCGCACTCAATTACCAGTCCCCTGAGTCATCCCATCCACCCTCTATAGTTATTTCAAAGTGCTCTGGTAAGCAATATCTGAGAACATTACATGTGTTCAAAATGCTAAAAATACACGTCTACAAAGGCAGGGAAAAGATCGGATCACTCAAAAGTACATTTTCCTTTCTATTTAAAAAGAAAATTAAAAAAAAAAAAAGAAAAAAAAAGTCATTCACTTTCAAGTTGCTTTTTCTTTATTTTCCAAATATTTTTTCCACACCCTGCTTTGCCATTCCAATTAATTTCTTGAAAATATCTTTAGAATAAAAAAAGAGAGACTGTTCTTGGAAAAAAAAATTCCTTTTACCTTTGTATTTTCTAATAGTTAAATCAGTACTAGAAAGAAGGTGAAAGTACTTAGGGGGGAGGGAGTGTGAGAAGGGTAGCAGGAACAAAACAAATTGCTAAAAGATGGATTAAAAAGGCCCCACAGTGAAAACGACAAGTCCCAGGGATTCCACCCGGGGTTTCTCAAACGTGCGGATTTGTTTTCAGAGTGACGCTGCCCTCTGGTACCCCAGGATATGGTATTTTCAATGCAGCTCCAGAGGGTCACCAATCCATTTGTGTCACCTATCCTGGGATCTGACAACTCTCCCCAGGGGCTCACTTAAACAAGCCTTCAGTTTTTAAACAAAGTGGATTTTAATTGAGAAGCACCTGTGGCGAGAGTCTACCAGCATTATTAAAAAGCAAATTTATCGCAGTGAATCACAGAAGCAGGAGGTGGGGGAGCCAGCAGGGAGGGGGAGTCCACACGTACGTCATACCTGCAACACAGAACCGGCCCTTTCATAGAAAACCCTTGGAGAAATGTGTAGGATTTGACTGCACCCCACAAAGAGTGTTTTTCCCAACGAGCTGTTCCCAGGGTGGCTGAAAAGCTATCATTCATAAAAAATTATTGAGGGGGAAGGAGGTAGCAAAAGGGAGTTCAGGAGGCCAGGGATGCCAGTGGGAGCTGCAGAATGAGACCCTCTGTAAAGCACGCACCTGTTTGTGGCCACCATAAAAGCTTAACTAGAAAGCCTAAAGTTCCAAATTGGGGGAGTGGGAGAAAGGGGGAAAGAGGGAAAACATAATGGAAGCTTGTCTTAATATAAAAATAAACTTTAACCCATGGAGTGCAGACTCAAAACAGATGGCTGCAATTTAGAAAAAAGCCCTGCCAATGAGAAATACAACGAAATGAGGAAGAAACTCTTCCAGGCACATCTTGGTATCATCAAACATGAGCTTGGGGCAAAGACTGGAATTGCACCACTTTATAAAATATGTGGCTAAAAAAACCTGCTTCTAAACCAAAATTTAACGTTGGCCTAGAGAGCAGTGGATAGTAGGTGCAAGGTCTGTCTAAATGCAGTAATAAACAATTTCCACCAAGGAAGAGTTTACAAGGCAAGGTGAAGAGAGTGAAGCCAACAGTTAGATGACACACAAATGCTTAAGAGTGACGGGGCTGGCTGTAATTTTAATGACTAATAGTCAGATCCCTTGGAGATTTGTTGCAGTGTTATGCACCTGCCTTACCCTTGGCGAGGGGCAGAAATGACATGCTCAAGCCTGTTGGCCCAGTTTAGAAGACTTAACATTAGTCACTAAGGATGCTTTTTACCCTCAGAAAATAGCTGGGCATTTTCATCCATTATTTCCTTATCAATTTCTTCCCATTTATGGCAGATGTAACACTGCCTTTTCCCTCCCCTTGTTTGGGTAAATCAGCCTCACTTCTAATCAAAAGTAGGCATAGCCTGTGATGTGCATAAGAAAAGAAATACATGGTGCAGAATAAAGGGGGTAAGGAACAGAAATACCAGCCACTCTGCATCCCACGTCTGGGAAAACGGGGTCTTGTAAATGGCTTATCAACAATTTCAGAATTTGCTTTTTTTCTCTTTTAAAATCTGCTGAAGTAAAAATCTACTTCTCCCCTGCCACAATGCCTTGATCTGCAAGGCTTGCTTCAGCTTTTTTTGTTAAGACACTGTCAGTGCAGCCTTGCATGGAAAGAGACTTTTTACAAGAACATGGGGACAGGACAAGGGGGAATGGCTTCAAACTGAAAGACAGTAAGCCTAAATTAGATATTAGCAGGAAATTCTTCCCTGTGAGAGTGGTCAGGCCCTGGCACAGGCTGCACAGAGAAGCTGTGGCTGCCCCTGGATCCCTGGAAGTGTCGAAGGCCAAGCTGGGCAGGTGGATATCCACCTGGGATAGTGGAAAATGTCCCTGCCCACAGCATGGGGGTGGAATGAGATGAGCTTTAAGCTCCCTTCCAACCCAAACCATTCTATGATCCTGTAACTGTTTAGATCTCTTTTTCTAGGAATTATCTTTTTTACTCAGTCTATCTTATATATTATTCCAGCATGCTCTTCCCTTCCTCTACTTCAATTCTTACATTTAAAACAAACAGCTGAATATTTCTGTAGCAAATATAGATAACTTCCTCTGCAATCAATACAGAGGTAATCTGAAAGAGCAAACTTATTCTTCTCCCCCAACTCCCCCCACAGAAAGCCCATGTACACTATTTCCATGACCTGTTCTGTGATAAAAGTGCCAACACAGAACATGCAAATGCTCAGTGTTAAACTGACTCCTAGTCAAAGTTGTTTAAATGCATTTAAAACAAGCAATATACATAGGATTTATCACGAAAGCTGAATGCTTTATAAGCAGTCACTAAACAGCTCTCTGTGCTGGCCCTGCTGAGGCACAGTCAATCTGGAGCCTGTTCTGGGCCTCCACTGCAAGAAATTGAGGGGCTGGAATGTGTCCAGAGAAGGGAATGGAGCTGGGGAAGAGTCTGGAACACCAGGAGTGGCTGAGGGAGCTGGGACCAGCTCAGCCTGGAGAAAAGGAGGCTCAGGGGAGACATTCTGGCTCTCTAAACCTCCCTGACAGGAGGGTGCAGCCAGACTGGGATGGGTCTGTTCTGAATAACAAGAGACAGGACATGGGGAAATGACCTCAACCTCTGCCAGTGAAGTTTAGGGTGACTGTTTAGGAGAATTCCTCCTGGAAAGAGCCATCCTGCCCTGGCACAGGCTGCCCACAGCAGCGGTGGAATCGCCATCTGTTCTGATCCACTTAAGGTGAGGACAGGTGAGTTTTGCCCCAACCTAAAACTGCAGAAAGGAATTAGGCTCTCAGCATAGTGAAAAAACAAGATTAAAACCCAAATGAGCTTAAATATTGGAATCTAAAGCCATCATTCAGCTTCTTTTTTTTTAATAAAGAAGGAAAGAAAGAGATAGAATAGTAAAGCAGGAAAATGCCAAGAACAATTACGAGAAGCTCTGGAAAGAGGTTAGCACCTCTGTGAGTCCAGTGCTGGCTCAGAGAGTGCAATGGGGAAAATCCTCCCCAGCGAAGTCCCTCCAAGAGCTGCCAGCGAGTCAGCAGCAGAGCAGAGCCATGGCAGCAGGGCCAGCAGGGTGGGGCACAAACAGCCTCACAGGAGCAGCCAGGACAGCAAAGAACAGCACAAGGACTCCAACACTGCCTGGATTTTGCAACCTGCAGCAGGTTGGGCACTTGCTTACAGAGAGGCATTGTCATACCTACCTTAGAGCAGCAGCGTGTCTGTGGAGAACTCCATCTTTGCTCACTTAAAGTTTGTTGGCTGCTCACTGGTATCCAGGTAAAGTTCCCTGATGTATCAAAGTTTATTGCTTTCTTTTCTCACAGATCAAACCTTTATTGCTTGTTCACCTGATGTATCAACAGTTTACTATAAACTATTTTAATGGCCTTCAAACAGGGTGCCTCATTTTCTAAAATAAAGCAGTTTCTAAAATTTTTGTTTGAGGCAGTTTCAAAACCAACTTTCAAAACTTAATATTCAGAGAAGCAAAGGAGAAAAACTCCTTACTTTTTACTTGCTCACTACACCATCCCTGGAGGGGTTTCACAGCCACGTGGATGCAGCACTTGCAGACGTGGGTTAGTGTTGGCCTTGGCAGTGCAGGGGGAATGGTTGGAGCCAATGGTCTTAAGAGATCCTTTCCAATCCAAACCAATCTCCAAAAAGATCCTTTCCAATCCAAACCATTCCATGATTATAACAGCTTCCAGTAAACACAATTTCAAAACCAAAACTGCCCAGCACAACAGCTGAAAATCCCCTCTTCACCCAGACTGAGGACTTGGTATGGATTATTTAATTTATCTTAAATTTTTTCCCTTATTACTGTGCAATGAATAAACATGTATTTACTACATAAACCTGTATTTTTGAAAACAAGGTCTGCAGTAGAAGACTGATCATCACCATTTGTTCTGTTTATGTTTTAGAGTTTCAGAGCACCTACCATGGCGAGGTAATTCTCAATGACTAATTCACTATACTTCAGAGCTTTATTGCGACTTTTTCCCTTAGGCAACCTGGCTTTTGTGCTTATTTTTGATCACATTTTCAAACTTCAGGAGAAGAAAATGTTTTAAGAACGACCCCACAAAAAAACCACATTACTGACTGGACTGTTTGTCTTGTAACAAATACTGACTATGAATGCAAGCTAGAGCATGAAGACTTTCAGAACTCTCAAATTATTACAGAACTAAAGGCATTGTGTAACAATTCTGCAAGTGGACAAACAGGTTGAAATACTTCCCGAATGACAAAATGAAAAAAACAAACACAAATCCCTTTTGTGCAATTAGATTTTTACATTAACATGTACTTGTACTCGAAATGAAAGGAAACTTTAAAGTTTAGCATAAATGTGTTATGGAAGCCATCTTAAATTCAAACAAAACCAAGTGCAACTTACAGTGTGTCCTGCTCAGGAACTTCTGTGACATCTCCACGTCATCACCAGTGCGGCATCAGCTCCACTTTTGAACTGAGATGAGATGCCATGCAGCAAAAAACAGGAGGTTAATTTAAAATGCTGTGCTTCCCTTGGTCTTTACCTCCAGCTGTATCCCAAAACTAGAAATTCTCTGATTTTTTGTATACCTTCTCTTTACTACTCAGATGTTTTAATTATTTAGTATTCTCTGAACTAGATACTACTTTTAGAATAAGCTGTAAGGCTGCAGAAAATGCTGAGTAAAATTGAAGAGTATCCTTGATTCCAACACAGTCTTGATAATCTTGGAACTCTTTTCCAACCTTAATGATTTAATAATTCTGTAAGGCAATTAAGAGCAACACAATGCCAATCCTGTTCAAATGAAATTTGGGGTGAAAGAAAACAACTCTTTTATTTTAGTGTAGAGAGGGGAGGCTCTTCCTAAAAAGATATTTTTTGGACAGCAAATTTCAGGGAGTGTCCAGCCAGCAGGAGGGAAGATGCAAACGAATAATACTCTCTCATTTGACTGACAATGAGTTTTCCATCTCCCAGGAGTTCTCCATGGGACCTGAACTCCTCCCTCCCTCACTCCACAATCTACTTTTATTTGCTTCTGCCTTCTCCAGTCTCCAGAAATTAGGCAGCTCCTAATTCCATGTTACATGGACACCACCAGGCAGGTCTGAGAGAAATGCAGAAACTCTCTCAGTTCTTGCCTTCATTGCCAGCACCACCCTAGTGAGGGGCAACAGCTGAGGGAAATGTCCTGTACAGACACTGGATCCAGGTCTGGAACATCAATTCAGTAAATTTAGTAGCTCAGCTCTCATGTCTCTACTTCCAGAGTATAAAGAAAGCTTTCCAGAGCTTTTAAAGCAGCCAAGTTCATGCTGGATTATATCAGAGGAAACGTCACCACTCTCATTTATACTGGGAATATCTAAAGCTTCCCAAAAAAGGTTGTTTTAGGGACACTAAAGACCTAGTAAAAAAACTACTCCAGTTTCTCATCCTCATAAGCTGCTGGATGTTATCAGAAACCACTGGAAAAGAAAAGTTCCCTTAGAGAAACCCATTAAGGCTAAAGCAGCATGAACCCGCCCCCAGTGGGATGGTTATGCCTTGTCCAAGCTGTTAGAGGCTGGAAGCGGCTCTCGACATGGAAAGGTTTGTGGCAGAGCGGGGCAGCTCGTCAGGACCCTGGACAGCACCGCAGGGAGCCGGCGCTGCTCGCTGCTTACGGGGGACACAGGGATTTTAAAAAGAAATGGAAAGACCAGGGAATCACGGAATCACAGAAAGGTTTGCGTTGCAAGGGGCCTTAAAGTTCATCCAGTTCCAAGTCCCTCGTGCCATGGGCAGGGACAACTTCCACTCTCCCAGCCCTCTCCAGCCCTGTCCAACCTGGCCCTGAACGCTTCCAGGGATCCAGGGGCAGCCACAGCTTCTCTGGGCGCCCTGTGCCAGGGCCTCACACCCTCACAGGGAAAACTGTCTGCCTAAAATGTATTCTTCTGCATTGCTTCATAAACTCCCATCATTTCACACGAAGAATTCTGCACTAAGACAGGGATTGCAAAGTCAATACAACCCAACGACACAGCTCGGGCTTGGTACAAAAATTGAGGGTGATTTTGGGTAGAGCTTCACATTTTCAGTATTTTCTCACTGGCAAATCAAGTGGACTTTTTTTATTTTCACTATGCAAACACTTGCACCAACCTCAAAAAACAAATCAACCGTTAAATAAAGGTTGTGACAATGGCATAAACTGCTTGTGACCTTTTTTTTTGGGGGGGGGGGGGTATTTAAAAACTTATTTTCTAAGCACTTTAGGCAAAAATAACTTCAAGTATTAGAAACATATTCAGAGCTTTGCAAACATTTCAGGTTACTTCTCACAATTTGGCAGAAAGCTCTTCCAGAATCTCTCCACTTACGATGAAAAAGCCAACTCCCTATTCTCTTTTAATAACAAATGGACCTTAAAAAAAGAAAAAAAAAATCTGATCACTATTGTTTGAAAGCACTCAAAAGCAATAAGATGGTCACAAGACTTGATTTGCCTGTTCTGCCCCTTTACAAACTCACTAAAGCTTGCTTTTTATGACTGATTGCTGTGCTGTATTAATCCCCGAGCATATAAAACGAGTCTATCGGAGACCAGGACTCCACTGGGGGAGGACAGGGAAGCTGTTGTCTTCCGAGAATTAATCCATCCTGGAAAATCAAAAGCCAGCCACTCACAATACAGTAATCAGCATGTTCTCCACTGTGAAAGCCCCACGTTTCCCTTTCAGAAAACACAACTATTACTCCATTTTGTACTGAAACACACGAAACTAATTTTTTTCTGTGTGTTTGTTATTATTTGGCTTATATTTCTGGGTTTGTACGTATTCTATTGGTGGGTATACAACCACTAAGTTAAAAAAAAACCCACCCTGTCTATTCCCCGTTGCTTAAAAAGAAAAAGGGACTCCCACTGCTTTTTCCACAACCAAAGTTCTCTCTGGATTTGCTTTGTGAACAGGATTTTAACTCTTTATCACCCTAAATAAAAGGAAATTCTTTGCATTTTTTCCCTTACACAGAAAGCACAGAAAGTCCATTTTCTCTTCAGAACAATTTTTTTTTCCCTAACTTTGTTCAATTATCTAACATGAGTTTCCTAAGCGTGGCATTAAAATAAAAGTGTTTGAAATTTTGCAATTACCAAATTAAGAATAAATGCACTTTATTTCAGATAGAGTCATATTTGATGCTCCTTTGTAAGCAAGTTTAATTCCTTCCTTTTAAAGTTGAAAGTTGAATGATGCAGCCTTCCAA